>JAPXFY010000020.1:36892526-36912526 GCA_030674185.1 Monoplex corrugatus | reverse complement strand
AGGCCAAACCATGAAATAATTATACTGACCACTTTGCATTTCCAAATTTGACAGTGTACCTCATTGCAACTGGTCAGCATATTATGTGTCTGCATTCCAAGTTCTGGCTATTGAGTCATCTTAAATCTTTTGTCTCCACAGTCATCATTTGCCCTCATCTTCATCCTTAACAGCCACTACAGTGAAAACTATTTTGGATTCCATGGTCCTTTGGACTCCAAAGATGGAGCATTGTGGTCCTTTGGACTCCAAAGATGGAGCATTGCGGGATCTTGGACTCCAAAGATGGAGCATTGTGGTCCTTTGGACTCCAAAGATGGAGCATTGTGGTCCTTTGGACTCCAGAGATGGAGCACTGTGGTCCTTCAGACTCCAAAGATGGAGCATTGTGGTCCTTTGGACTCCAGAGATGGCGCACTGTGGTCCTTCAGACTCCAAAGATGGAGCATTGTGGTCCTATGGACTCCAAAGATTGAGCACTGTGGTCCTTTGGACTCCAAAGATGGAGCATTGTGGTCCTTCAGACTCCAAAGATGGAGTACTGTGGTCCTACAGACTCCAAAGATGGAGTACTGTGGTCCTTCAGACTCCAAAGATGGAGCATTGTAGTCCTTCAGACTCCAAAGATGGAGTACTGTGGTCCTTTGGACTCCAAAGATTGAGCACTATGGTCCTTCAGACTCCAAAGATGGAAGGCCACTGTTGGTTGTCCTTTGGACTCCAAAAGATTGAGCACTAATTGCGGGATCTTGGACTCCAAAGATGGAGCATTGTGGTCCTTTGGACTCCAAAGATGGAGCATTGTGGTCCTTTGGACTCCAGAGATGGAGCACTGTGGTCCTTCAGACTCCAAAGATGGAGCACTGTGATCCTTTGGACTCCAAAGATTGAGCACTATGGTCCTTCAGACTCCAAAGATGAAGCATTGTGGTCCTTTGGACTCCAAAGATGGAGCATTGTAGTCCTTCAGACTCCAAAGATGGAGTACTGTGGTCCTTTGGACTCCAAAGATGGAGCACTGTGGTCCTTCAGACTCCAAAGATGGAGCACTGTGGTCCTTCAGACTCCAAAGATGGAGTACTGTGGTCCTTCAGACTCCAAAGATGGAGCACTGTGGTCCTTCAGACTCCAAAGATGAGCACTGTGGTCCTTCAGACTCCAAAGATGGAGCACTGTGGTCCTTTGGACTCCAAAGATTGAGCACTATGGTCCTTCAGACTCCAAAGATGAAGCATTGTGGTCCTTCGGACTCCAAAGATGGAGTACTGTGGTCCTTCAGACTCCAAAGATTGAGGACTGTGGTCCTTCAGACTCCAAAGATTGAGACTGTGGTCCTTCAGACTCCAAAGATTGAGGACTGTGGTCCTTCAGACTCCAAAGATGGAGCACTGTGGTCCTTTGGACTCCAAAGATGGAGCATTGTGGTCCTTTGGACTCCAAAGATTGAGCACTGTGGTCCTTCAGACTCCAAAGATTGAGCACTGTGGTCCTTCAGACTCCAGCGATTGAGCACTGTGGTCCTTCAGACTCCAAAGATTGAGCACTGTGGTCCTTCAGACTCCAAAGATGGAGCATTGTGGTCCTTTGGACTCCAAAGATGGAGTACTGTGGTCCTTTGGACTCCAAAGATGGAGCACTGTGGTCCTTTGGACTCCAAAGATGGAGTATTGTGGTTCTTTGGACTCCAAAGATGGAGCATTGTGGTCCTTCAGACTCCAAAGATTGAGCACTGTGGTCCTTCAGACTTCAAAGATGGAGTATTGTGGTCCTTCAGACTTCAAAGATGGAGTACTGTGGTCCTTCAGACTCCAAAGATTGAGCATTGTGATCCTTTGGACTCCAAAGATGGAGCATTGTGATCTTTTGAACTCCAAGATGGAGCATTGTGCTCCCTTAGATTCCAAAAGGGTGGAGCATTGTGGTCCCTTGGACTCCAAAGATGGAGCATTGTGGTCCTTACACTCCAAAGATGAAGCACTGTGATCCTTACACTCCAAAAATGGAGCATTGTGATCCTTTGAACTCCAAGATGGAGCATTGTGCTCCCTTGGATTCCAAAGATGGAGCATTGTGGTCCCTTGGACTCCAAAGATGGAGCATTGTGGTCCTTACACTCCAAAGATGAAGCACTGTGATCCTTACACTCCAAAAATGGAGCATTGTGATCCTTCAAACTCCAAAGATGGAGGATTGTGGTCCTTTGGGCTTCAAAGATGGAGCAGCAGGAACAAAGGCAACTGCAATGGTAGCAACAACAACTGTAGCAAAACCGCAACAAAAACAACAAACAAACAAAACTCCAAATTCTGCAAGTATTACAAAGGTCTGGCACTGTCGTCCAAGACATCATGGTGATATGAAACCTTTAAGATACACTAATCAGACTTGTCATTCATGTTTTCAGAAGAAACAATCCAGTAAATGACATATGTATGAATAAATTCTAGCAAATAAAATGTCACAAGGAACAAAAACAACATATTCTAATGAAATCATATGAACTATACAAAAAAAGAAAACAAACCTATATGAAAACAAACATGAGCAGAAAAATAAAACAAAACATATAAAGATAAAAGAAACTTCTGACTGCAAAATGTGAATCATAATTGTTTTATGTTCTTCTGTTATGTTTTATAGAACAATTATCTGTAGTCAAGATTTGTTATTTGTTGTCAAAGATAATGACAAAAACCAAAAGAAAATATGAAATGTCTTAAATCATATATTGAGAAACTCTTAATGCCAAATGTTAGACAAATCATTTTCATTTTTTAACTTTAAAATATAACAACTAATTATATCATGAATCATATAACTATAACAGTTCACTGCAGTCTTTAATCAGAATTCTCATTATCATATCTAATGTTAGCAGAAAGTCACAGTGAAAAAAATCATTTCTTTATTACAAACACTTATGTGATATTATTTAATGTGCATTGCTTAACTGATATTGTATAAATCACGAAAGCAATTATTTACAATGATTGTGAAAAAAACCTCTGTTTTGATACTATCTAACATTATTATGCATCGATGATTCTCCCTCACAGAGTATTATGGTAAAAGATTGTGTTATTAGTTATGTTATAGTGTGTAAAATATTGTGCTGTGTAAAAGTGATGCTGTGTGTATGCAAGTGATCCAGGGGTGTGTGCGTGATGAGACAGTCTGCAGCGCCACGACAGTCTGATTCTATAATCCACTCAAGACATTTTTGACTATCACAGGTTTATAAATATCATCATGAACATGACTAAAACACATACTGCACAACAATTACAACTGTTGCTGTTTTTGTTACTCTCTCTTTTCAAAACTTGTCATATTACAGATTTGGTAAAATCTAATACTGTCATTTATGTAACCAAGTGAAAGTCACTTGACTTTGATCAAATTATTCAACTTACTAACAACACATCACTCAGATGGGTCAAAATGATATATGACTAATATTTTCCATTTTACCAGGAGTATTTTATTAAAAAAAAAAAAAAAATTAAAAAAAGGCAAACCAAAACAAAATTAGCAGCATATTTTGCTAAAATTAAGAATCACATTGCATTTTTTTCTAACCCTCCCCCCCACCCCCAATTCATAAAAAAAAAAAGTCAAGAGAAGAAAACATATTCATAAACAGCACAGGGAAAATATATCTGGCTACACAAATTTCCTGTGTCTATCATGTAAAATGTTGCACGTTTTAAAACAAGCACAAAACTAGAACAAGACAAAACATCAGATGTTTACCTAGCCGCACTGTGTAACATACTGTAACTCTATTACACAATACACTGTTCAAATAGACATACTATAACTTTCATGAAAAATCCATCATCATGAGAGTACATCAGTTGCAAAACTGATTCCTAACATCCTGAAGACAAATCGTCCTCAAAGGGGGAGAAACAGTAATACAGAGTGCAGCACAGAGGTGCCAGAAGAAACAAACAAAAAACACATTCACACTTGCACGGTGACACACTCATACTGAACAGTATGAAAAACTCAGCTCAGATTTTTGCAAGTGTGTGTGTGTGTGTGTGTGTGTGTGTGTGTGTGTGTGTGTGTGTGTGTGTGTGTGTGTGTGTGTGTGTGTGTGTGTGTGTGTGTGTGTGTGTGTGTGTGTGTGTGTGTGTGTGTGTGTGTGTGTGTGTGTGTGTGTGTGTGTGTGTTTTGTTGTTGTCATTGTTTTCATCACATCAGCGGTGCATCAGATTACCTGCTGCTGTTGCTCGTACAGCACCTGGTGAAATGCGTAAGCCATGGTGGCAATGATTCAATCGCAATGTGGCGCACCAATCTGATGTGCTTATCACTTCACATCAACGGAAGCAATTCATTTGGCTGGCTTTTCAAGGGTGCATTCAATTTGGGTTTTCTTTCATTTGTTCCTATTTTGATGTATCTTCATCTTTCATATTTTGCACAACTTCACAACAAAATTTATCAATCAGTTTTAAAAACTGATTATAGCTTACAATCAGTTCAATTTGGGTTTTCTTTCATTTGTTCCTATTTTGATGTATCTTCATCTTTCAGATTTTGCACAAATTCACAACAAAATTTATCAATCAGTTTTAAAAATTGATTATAGCTTACAATCAGTTCATAACTTTTAAAACTCAGTGCTGTAAACAAATATACATACATATATAAGTAATATGTTTCATTTTTGTTTTACAAAGCATTTTTTGTTTGCTATAAACAAACATATATATACAAATAATGTGTTTCATTTCTGTTTTACAAAGCATTTTATATGTGTACAGATGGCGATCTTTACCCTTTCACATGCACAACTAGCTAAGGTCATCAATCTTTAAAACACAATCTCGTAAATGTACACCATTCTCGTTCAAGAAAATACAACACAGTGGACACATGCTAATGATCATAGTCAGTCCTACTTATCTATCAGCAAGCATCAATAATTATGAAAGCAGAAACTGAGCAGTCACATTTAGATCAACTGTCAACAAATTCGTTGCTTAACAAACTGAAATAATTTCAAGCAGTTTGAACTAAACCCAAACAACACTGAATAACATCGATCGAGCAGTTTGAGCTTAACCTAAATAACACCGAATAACAATCAATCAAGCAGTTTGAGCTTAAGCTAAATAACACGAATAACAATCAATCGAGCATTTTGAACTAAACCTAAATAACACTGAATAACAATCAATCAAGCAGATTGAACCTAACCTAAATAACACTGGATAACAATCAACTGAGCAGTTTGAGCTTAACCTGAATAACACTGACTAACAATCAATCGAGCAGTTTGAGCTTAACCTGAATAACACTGACTAACAATCAATCGAGCAGTTTGAGCTTAACCTGAATAACACTGATTAACAATCAATCGAGCAGTTTGAGCTTAACCTGAATAACACTGACTAACAATCAATCGAGCAGTTTGAGCTTAACCTAAACAACACTGAATAACAATCACACTACTATTAGAAAGATTGTATTCGCAAATGACCAAGAGAGCAGTCATCAACAGCGACTTTGCTTGAGTAAGATAGATGATAACTTTTAACTATGGCATGTATGTGTCATAAGCAGTGTGTAAAACCTCAAAGAGCACAGTCAACAACAACCAACCTGGTTTGGTCAACAAGAAAGCTGAAAAAGGCGTTCAGTTTTCTTTCAGATTTCTTCTCACAATTCTACTATATACATGTACAAGACACACAAATGTTGTACATCACTAAGTTTGTTTACAGTTTTCTTTCAGATTTATTCTCAGCGTTCTATATACGAGGCACACAAATTCTGTACATCACAAAGTTTGTTGACAGCTTTCTTTCAGATTTCTTCTTAATGTTCTACTATATACAAGGCACACAAATTCTGTACATCACTAAGTTTGTTTACAGTTTTCTTTCAGATTTATTCTCAGCGTTCTATATACGAGGCACACAAATTCTGTACATCACAAGGTTTTTGACAGCTTTCTTTCAGATTTCTTCTTAATGTTCTACTATATACAAGGCACACAAATTCTGTACATCACAAAGTTTGTTTACAGTTTTCTTTCAGATTTATTCTCAGAGTTCTATGTACGAGGCACACAAATTCTGTACACCACAAAGTTTGTTTACAGTTTTCTTTCAGATTTATTCTCAGAGTTCTATGTACGAGGCACACAAATTCTGTACATCACAAAGTTTGTTGACAGTTTTCTTTCAGATTTATTCTCAGAGTTCTATATACGAGGCACACAACTTCTGTACATCACAAAGTTTGTTGACAGCTTTCTTTCAGATTTCTTCTCAAAGTTCTGTATATAAGGCACACAAATTCTGTACATCACAAAGTTTGTTGACAGCTTTCTTTCAGATTTCTTCTCAAAGTTCTATATATAAGGCACACAAATTTGGAACTTCACACGGTTTGTTGACAGCTTTCTTGCAGATTTCTTCTCAACAGTTCTACTGTATACAATGCATACAAATTCTGTACATCACATGGTATGTTTACAGCTTTCTTTCAGATTTCTTCTCAAACTCAAAGTTCTGTATACAAGGTACACAATTGTTGTACATCGTATGGTTTGTTTACAGTTTTCTTTCAGATTTCTTCTCACAGTTCTATATACAAAATTTGTATATCACATTGTTTGTTTACTAAAAAAAAAAAAAAAAGAATATTAGTTACAAGTTATGATCAATGTCAAAGTGTACACCACGGAATATGAGTACTTTTATTCTAATTAGTGAGTAAAGAGTTAACTTTGTTTGGTTAATGAAAACTTGTGAATGAATCATAGAAAATAGCCTACCTGATTTAGCTTTATCTGTTTGATGTAAACCAGAGAATGTTAACGTGTGTTGTATGCGTAAGAGTGTGTGTGTGTGTATGTGCATGTGTGTATGTTGTGTGTGTGTGTGTGTGGTGTGTGTGTGTGTGTGTGTGTGTGTACGTGTGTGTGTGTGTGTGTGTGTGTGTGTGTGTGTGTGTGTGTGTGTGTGTGTGTGTGTGTGTGTGTGTGTGTGGTGTGTGTGTGTGTGTGTGTGTGTGTGTGATGTGTGTGTCTGCGTAGTTATGTTTCTAAGTGAGTTAATATCAGTGAGCATGCTGTTTAGCTACATTTGAATACATGGAAGAAGAAAACCAGCAAAGACAGAAGCCAAAACTACAGCACTAAATATACAATGATTATACTATCGTATAGTAAAAGTACTGTGAACATCCTATAACTCTGTTATGTACTAAAAAAGAGAACCAAGTCCTATCAAAAATAAATGTTATTTGCTTTTTGATACATGACAAGGAAATCACCCCCATCCTACAAATCAAGTTTTGTTTCTCCAATCTGAAACAGTCTCTTCTACTGATAAGGAAAGAAAAGAACTAAATAAACTGAATTTACAACATAAACAAAACAAAAACAATGACTAAAGCAATGAACAAAACAAAATTTTAAAAAATCAAGACAGAGAGTATAAGACACTATACGATCTCACCTGTCTCACCTTTCAGTGTCACTGACAATACAAACTTTAAAACAACAACAACGAAAATAACAACGAGAACGTTTCTACTCTGAATCCAAACAGAAACAAGCAAAATAAAATGACAGAAAGTTTAAAACAACAGCGATAAGAATAAGAAGGTTTCGATTCTGAAGCCAACACCAGTACGTCAAACCCAACACGAGCACTGTGCAGCACTCACCTTGTTTGATGGTTGATCGACCAGTCAGGTTAGGGATGTATTCTCTTGGCACAGGGAAAGACGAAAACAGTGGGAAGGGGTACACACTATCTTTTCCCTGCAAAAAAACGAGGACATGTTGATTGAGTACTCATCAACTCTTTCTTTCTTGTTTGTTTGTTGTTGTTGTTTTTTTGTTTTTGTTTTTGTCTTGGTGGCCCATTAGCACAGCTGGTTAAAGTGCAAAACTGATAAAGCAGGAATTGGCCCTCAGGTAGGCAACAGGTTTTCTTCTTCTCGTTTGCCATCACACTAACAGGTCTTCTTCTTCTTTACCATCACACTAACAGGTCTTCTTCTTCTTTGCCATCACACTAACAGGTCTTATTCTTCTTTGCCATCACACTAACAGGTCTTCTTCTCCTTTGCCATCACAATAACAGGTCTTCTTCTTCTTTGCCATCACACTAACAGGTCTTCTTCTTCTTTGCCATCACACTAACAGGTCTTCTTCTTCTTTGCCATCACACTAACAGGTCTTCTTCTTCTTTGCCATCACAATAACAGGTCTTCTTCTTCTTTGCCATCACACTAACAGGTCTTCTTCTTCTTTGCCATCACACTAACAGGTCTTCTTCTTCTTTGCCATCACACTAACAGGTCTTCTTCTTCTTTGCAATCACACTAACAGGTGTCCTTCTTTTCTTCTTTGCCATCACAATAACAGGTCTTTCTTTATTTGCCATCACACTAACAGGTCTTCTCTCTTGCATCACATAACAGGTCTTTTCTCTTTGCCATCACACTAACAGGTCTTCTTCTTCTTTGCCATCACAATAACAGGTCTTCTTCTTCTTTGCCATCACAATAACAGGTCTTATTCTCATTTGCCATCACACTAACAGGTCTTCTTCTTCTTTGCCATCACAATAACAGATCATCTTCTTCTCATTAAGAGGTCTTTTTCTTCTTCTTGTTCACCATCACACTAACACAGGTCTTCATCTCCTTTACCATCACACTAAGTGTCCTCAGCTTTTTTTCCTGGTTGGTACTATGGTTTGTTAGAATTTGCGCCTGCTGGCCTGGTTCTTCTGACTTCAGCCCTCTAGTTTTTCTGCAAGGGTGACTTAACCCTTAGCTCACAGCCAAAAGCCCTACCCTGTAGGCGCAGGGGGTTAAGGCTTCTGGGCAGCCCTTTTCCACCTGATGGCTGTGTCCTAGGACTCTTAAGGTATCTTTCAGGTGTAACACTGCCGTCTTGATAGTAACCATCATCAGCTGTCTAGGACAGTTTATTAACAACAAAAACAACAACAATAATAAAAATAAAACAATAATAATAATAATAATAATAATAATAATAATAATAATAATAATGATGATGATGATGATGATGATACTACTACTACACTACTACTACTGCTACTACTACTACTACTATACTAATAATAATAAATAACAGTAATAATATTCATACGGTGCCAATCTTGACAATTAAATCAAACTGCAGTCACGCACCAGGCTTACGCATACAACTGACAAAGATTACTATACAATATTTAATGTTTAGGAAAAAGCACAAACTGGGGCAAAGAAGTAGTTGTAGAATTCATTGTTGGGAAAAGGGGAGGGTTTTTAAACTGGATTTAAAAGCAGTTGATTTATCAAGGCAAGCCTCGTTTGTTTTGCAGCTAATCTTCATGCCATAAGGTCATCCACTATCAACCATTTGTGACCTATTGGATTTGTGGATGATTGCCTCACTACCAAGTTGAACATAGTCTTTACCAGGGTAAGTGTTATTTTGGCATTTTTGTTTTTATAGAAAGCCAAAGTTTGCTTCAACATCATACTGATACTAGCACAGACAACAGTGTATCATCATTATCACGTGCCCAGCTGCATGGCACTGGTGTTCATGGTCCTCCATACGAATCTATCCTCGTCACTGCAAGCACATCTCCCACCCTCTCTGTCCTCAGCCACTCTGCAAGTCTGTCTACCTGGTCCTGCTCTTTTTCCCTCCTGCTTTCCTGTTGTGACTAGGTGCTCTAATTTCTCTTGCCTCATAAAATGTCCTACAAATATTGCTTATCTTTTCCTAATCTTCTACATAAATGTTCTTCTTGTGTCTGCCTCCTTCAAGACTGTTCGTTTGTTTTCTTTGCTGTCCATGGAACTCTCAACATTCTCCCTAGAAACCATATTTCAGTTGCCTCAATCTTGTTCTGACTTTTCGTGTTGACTGTCTACACCTCACAACCGTACAACAGTATCGGTTCTATATAACACTGAAAAATTGTCTTCTTGATGTTTAGTGATAGGCATTTGTTAGTAAGAACGCTTTACAACAGAGTATAAAACCTATGAATTAGGTAGAACTTCCAACATTTTGCCAGTATGCTGGTTTATTCACAAGTTTATGGCTTACGCCACAATCATTCTGGATCTTTTTCTATCACTTGACATGTGCAGCATTGGTGCATATGACATGTATTCCAAGCATAGAAATACCGTCTTGAGAAAAACTAGAAGTGAAACTAACAGATGAGTGCTGAAGTACAGCTCAGATAGGAATGAATTAGTTTAAAACTTTGTTCAACCACATCAATTTCCTTACGATTCAAGATGCACATACGTTATTACAGAATGGACACAATTTGTCCTGACTTGTAATTCTGACTTCACTGTTCATTAGATGATGAAGAGCATCTTTTAAGCATTATGGGGGTATTTCATTCAACTGCCCTCTTTTATATCATGGTCAACAAGACAAAGTCTCAACGCCAAACAATTATTTCAATAGATGTGTGGAGATTGAACGAATAACTGTGACTGTGACCTAAAAGTGACAGTAATTATGAAAACTTAAAGCAAATATTCATCATCATCATCATCATAATGCAAATGTTGGATCATTTGAATTACAGTACAATGGTGAGACTACTCATTTTTAAACAGCACACGGCTGTACAAATGCTGCCATTTCTCACCGCTTAGGCAGGCCTGGCTGGCTCATACATGCACCGCCTGACCTTCCCCCCCCTCCCTTTCCCCAGCTATTATCTCTGGCACTGGTGCCTGCTTGCAGGTGCTGCGGCTGGAATCGCTTCTTTGTCATCTGTTATACTAACACAGTCCATGTACTTAATGCGAAAGCAAGCAGTGTCCGCCTCAAACTTCGTAGGGGCAAAAGAAGTGTGCACACAATTAGACAAAAGACTGTTCTTTCGTTCTGTGCAGTCTATTTTACCGAGTGATTTGTTGTGGTGCCTGGTTTATCTACTTTTTACGGAAAGTATGAACTTTGTGTGTTAATGTCTACACAAAAGGATTAACAGAACAAATCGGTTTGTGTGTGCGCGTGTTTTTTTCATCATTTATATATTAGGGTGGTTTCATGGTGTGCTGCTAATTTAGTATGTGATTTGTTTGTGTCTATTCAAAACAGTATGGAGACAGAACATTCAAAGCAGTTGCATTTAAAAAGATTACATTTATTGTGTAGAGTGTGTGGTGGGCGCTCAAAAAGAACAGCAGATCCTAGTGTAAAATTTTGCAGAAATATAGACACTGAACTACAGGCATTTCACAATATAAACCTTCGGTCAGACAGAGAAGATACTCATTCAGAAACACTCTGTAAAAAATGTCACTCCAGACTTATCAATTTGAAAAAACAAAGCTCAAGCAATCTATCTGTGACAACACTTCAAAATGCTCAAAGGGACATAGAAAACTCGGCAGCCCTGTGGGTTCCATATGATCAGTCACTTCAGATTAGTGACTGCTCTGTGTGTTCACAGTTTTGTGAACAAAAAAAAGGTGGCAGACCAGTAAAACGATCAGGAAGGCCAAAACAAACAGCAGTGAAACACAGAACAAGCACTGAGAATGAAGACACAGCAGAAATCAACTTTGATTCTGATTCCGGCAACACATCCTTGTTTTTACCTCAGAGCTCATCAACTCCAGTCAAACTGACATGTTCCAAAGATGCACAAACGTCACCAATCAGCCCAGCTGTGTTGTCAGCAAGAGAGACTGTCCATACCCCTAGGAAGAAAACAACAGTTGATGCAGCAACGTCACCGTTTAGGACACCCCCCAAAAAACGAATCCGACGTAGCGCAGAACTATCACTGCCCCTTAATCCAGAGGAAGAATGTCACTTTACTCGTGTTGCCAAATTGAAACTCAATGCATCGTCTGACCAGTCCACTGTCAAGTGTAAAACGAAAGGCCAACCCATTGTTTTGAAAAAAATCACAATTCCACGAAAACAGTCACATGAGGCATCCTCTCCCGTGAAGAAAAAAAGAGCCAAAATGTTACAAAACATTAGACAGGGTGTATCTGGGAGTTTTCCTGATGCAAGTTTGATTCAGCAGAGCACAGAACTAAAAAAGACAACCAAAGAGAAAAGAGAGAAAATATTAAAAGCAGCTGGATTTCGCAAATCATTCATATCCAGTAAACATAGTTCGGCACTAAGAACTCAGACAGGAATGAGCTGGAACAAGTTCCGTAAACAAAGCAGGCTCATGAAAACATTGGGCATACAGGTAGAAAGTGAGAGAAAACAGAGAGTTTATCAAAACAGCCTTATGTGTGGAGAAATCAACATCACCTACAAACCGCTGGATGGAGAGCGTGTTCCTGTTGGCTATGTTGGAAATAATGATCTCCCTGGCTTTGTTAGTAATGTTCTTGATCAAATGGAGGAAGAAAACCTACTGTCTTGGCACAATGAAACCATCCCTCCAGACACAATTTATGTCAAAATAGGAGGAGACCATGGGGGAGACATTTTCAAACTCATGCTTCAAATTGCAAACACTAAGGACCCAAATTCAAAATTCAACACATATATGTTAGCTGCAGTGTATGCTAAAGATTCACATCACAATTTGAAATCTGTCCTACAGCCTTATAAGAAACAGATCGAAAATCTTGAAAAACACACATGGAACGGAAAGAAAATGAAGGTTTTCTTGTTTGGTGATTATGATTTCCTACTGAAGATTTTTGGCATCTCAGGCGCCCAGTCTGTTCACCCCTGCCTTTGGTGTAAAGCATCAAAAACGCAAATTCAGAAAGCTCCATCAAAACAGCCTGAAATTGAAAACAGATCTTTGAAAAACCTGAAGCATGATTTCAACAAATTCTGTTTGAAAGGAAAAAAAAAGGAAGTGGCAAAAAAATGCAACAATGTGATCCATCAGCCTTTGTTCATTACAGAACCAACTGAAGTTGCCCCACCTTACCTTCACATACTACTGGGTATTGTGAAAAAACATCACACGCTTCTGGAGAAAGAGTGCCATAGACTGGATGAAAAGATCGCTGCTAGTTTTGCTGCAGATCAAGAAAAAAATGTTGAAAATGATACTTCCTTTAGCCAGTATGTGAAAATGTTGACAGAGATAGAAAATGATGAATCAAAGAAGAGATTTCACGAAACTGAGCTCTGCTGGTTGGAAAGAGATCAGTTTAAGTCAGAAAAGGAGTACCTTGAGAAGGAAAGACAGCTCATAGACATGATCAGTGAACTAGAGGAAAACATAGAGCACAAACAGACGTCTAACAAACTACCTGAATTGTCTGGTCCAGTGGCTGGAAGTTTGGATAGAATTTTAAAGGACAACAAAATTGAAGTACAAGCATACCACGGACGCAGTTTTGTTGGAAACCATTGTCATACATACCTACAAACAACACCAAGAGAAAACATTTGTCAAAGTGTCATACATACAACAGTTCAAACAACCAAGGATCCTGACCTCCTTCAACAAGCACATGACATAGCAAACAAGTTTTTACAGTTGAACTCTCTCTTTTCTGAAGTTCACAGACTTGTGTCTCATACACGGTCTGTCACTGAAGCAGATATTTTGCAAGCAAACAATGCCATCAATGACTATATGGACTATTACAGAAAACAGTTCCCAGACATACAAATCACACCCAAGCAACATATTCTTGAGGCTCATTGTGTTTCCTTTCTGAGTGCATTTCATCTAGGCCTGGGTCTATTCGGGGAGCAAGGAGGAGAAGAAACCCATGCCTTTATTAATGAACTCAAAGTGAGAGTAAGAGGGATCAACAACCCAGCACAAAAACTCCGAGTTCTTATGAAAGAGCACATGACCATTGTGTCACCTCGTTTACGATCACTCATGGCCAAAACACGGAGAAAAAAACAGAATTGAGAACATACACACACACACACACATACAGAGACTGAGAGAGAGAGAGAGAGAGAGAGATCTTCATACATACATAAACGAACTTTCATGCAAAGAAAGAATTTAAGTGCATATCAGGATAACAGGACAAACATGATCTTTGCTCTAGTTTGACAGGAAAACAAATTTCAAACAATTGAATTATTGTAATTTTCCATGTTGTGTGTTTTCCCCATTCCACTTCAGGCCGCTCTTTATATATATATACAAGAAACCTGAATTATAACTGAATGCACCTGGTCTCTCGACTTTTCACAACAAAGCCACCATGTAGGCCGTTGAGACAAGTGATCAAAGTGTTGTGGAGGGCAGTCTGGCCCGTATCTGTGTTTGCTATCTTTCCGCTGTCAGTGGAGTAATTAACGCTGGCCTGCAGGGAACCGTGGGAATAACTCGCGCCTTTGGGTGAGTGGAATGGCATGCAGACTGATAGTGTGTCACTGTGTGAGCAAACTGCATGAATGGAAAGTCACATCTTTGTGAAAATGAAGTTTAAAACTTCACATATTATTTTAATTGTGTATGTTTTATGGTTAGTACTGCTTCAAACACTCGCATTCAACACAATCTCTTTGCTGTGCATGCAACTTTTTATAGGCCATGTTTGGTCTTGTTTTGTTCAGAAATTTCTTCTCTATTCATCTCTATGCATGTTGTATAACTGTAAGCACATTAAGAAAAGAAAACAACGAAAGTGTAAACCAAGTGATTTTTTTGTCTGGCTAAGCGCCTGTGCATTGGGTGGGGAATACCGCATTATGTGTGTGATGCGCGAAAGAGCGCGGCAGCAGTCTTGTGCGGTACTGGCACGCGCTCACCTTAAACCGTCTTACAACCGACCAGCGTGCTGTCCGCCAGGCAGGCGGGCTGGGTCAGGATAACACATTCCTCCGCGCGTACGGGGAGTTTCCTCCCAACTAAAGGGAACGGAAAGAACAGCCGTGAGCACTGAAAAGGTCATGGAGGACCATGATCACTAACACCTGCGGCAGGGTACATGATCATGATGATGATGATGATGATAACGACGGTGATGATGACGATGATGATGACGACGACAACGATGATGATGATAATGATGATGATGACAGAAAATGGCCAGCTGAGCTGTAAGCATTGCAATGCTGTCAATGTTAGAAAGAAGACAAAGATGATGATGGCTAAGATGACACAGAAAAACCAGAGAAGCCGCATGATTTCTGACCTGTACCAGTGATCGCGGCGGCATGATTCTCTCTGAGGGACCTCCCAACAGGTGGGACTTGACCAGGATGTAGTTCCTCTCTACTGACAGCATGTCCACGATGATCTCATCTCTGTAATGACATACATTTGTATGAAGAGTCACACTTGTATGAAGAATCACATTTGTATGAAGAATAACTCAGTAGGTAGTCCTATACACACACACACACACACACACACACACACACACACACACTCACACACTCACACACACACACACACACACACACACACCACACACTCACACACACACACACACACACACACACACACACACACACACACACACACACATACTCCCAAATGTCCTTGCTAAAGCTGAGTCTACTCATCAATTTTCTAACATACATTGACAATCATCATTCATCATCATCAAGTGCCCTGCCACATGGTGTTGGCAATCATGGCCCTCCATATGCATCTATCCCCTGTTGCCGCAAGCACATCTTCCACCCTCTCTGTCCTCCGCCACTCTGCAATCTCCGTCCAATATTTTTTTCCCAGGGTCTACCTGCTGCAATAACAATGCAATAACCAAAACCAAAAGAGTTCAGAAATCACAGGTTGTACTATACCGTCAGTTTATCAGTTCCTACAGTATACAGAACTTGTGAACCTTAAAAACTTATCATGGCGCTGGGTTTATGAAACGAAAAAAAAGGAACTTAAATTCAAACAGTTCCTATGCTATCCCTGCTCTTACCTTCCGTCCGTCTTGTCGAGGGCCTGAGCATTAAGCAGCACTTTCTCAAACTTGTACTGGGACTGCAGGAGGAGGTAGGTGTCCAAACAGGATACCATGGCACTCAGAAGTCTGATTACAGAAACATACACATGCACATGTACAGGCATGCATGCACGCCCATCCCCCACAAACACACACAAATGTATGAGTGCGCGCGCGCGGCCACACACACACACACACACACACACACACACACACACACACACCACACACACACACACACACACACACCACACACACACACACACACACACACACACAAAAATACACATACATCAAACAACAGACAATGCTTTATTGAATGTAATAATAGCATGTTTTTTAGAAAAAAATATAGGAGGGAGAGAAATATGCAATCAACAACCACCCAAACAATGAACCGGCAAACCAACTAACAAACTAAATGTCAAACTAACAAACTAACATACTTACTAACAAACTAAGTAACACACCAACTGTCAAACTAACAAATTAATAGACTTACTAATGAGCAAACAGACCAACTGTGAAACTAACAAACAAACAAACTAACAGTCTTACTGTCAAACTATTTAATGTGCTAACCAACAAACCAACCAATTCATCCATCCACTGACTGACTGATTGACCAACCAACTAACCCACCAAATAAACAAAGGACATACTCACCAACCAATAAACCATAAAGAACATACTCGCCAACCAATAAGCCATTCAACAACAACCAACCAACAAACCAACCAATTGCCAAAAGTTTAGCAAACTAATGAACTTGCTATTTAAACAATCAACTAACAAGCTAAGCTAAGCTAAGAAATCTTGAAACAACTCACTTCAGTATCAGTCAGACAGCTCAGCTCACATTGAAAAACAACCAACCAACTATCTAAGTGACCAACCAACCAACAACAAGTTAACCAACTACTAACTAGATAGTTAACAAACTACCAGCCAACAAGCCAACCATCCAATTAACTGACAAAATATGTCTTGACACATATTTTCAGTCTCAGGCAATAAAGCTGCTCTACAGTTGAAGAGGGGCTAACTTACAGTTTCAGTTTCAGTTTCTCAAGATGACATCTCTGTGCTCGGAATGAATTCCATATGCACTAACATCACAGGTGCCATGTGATGGAGAAGATCCAGGCTGATAACGGCACAAGCCTTAAGCCTGCACATAAACCCAAAAGCTGGCCAGGTCCTGAAGTCCTACCTAGATAGTTCTATAACCTGGAGTTGTAGGGAAGTGAGGTGGCAGAGACCTCAACTTTTCCTAGGGCCAGCACCATGAGGGTGGCACTCATCCCTCTTTCTCGTTTCAAATTCATGTTCATATTCACATTTCTTTACCAAGACTTGAGAAAGACGAGGCTAACTGGTCTTCAAGGGGTGGGACAGGGGAACTCAACCTATCTCTCCAATGTTTTATACCAAGGCAGCTGGGCAATGCCTTGCTCTTCATGATTTTCAACTGCCGTGGGATCTTTGGCATGCACAGCTAGGAGGCACATGAGTCCAACTTGTTTTTCGTCCCCTTCCGAAGGACTAGATGTTCAGTTCAATTTTCTGGTCAAACTGAGAAGAAAAGTCGAGGCCTCTACCGGAATGAACCCTGGAACCTTGTGTTTTGTTATTGGCAGGCGAACGTCTGAATCATTCAGACACTCTTCTCCTAAACTTACTAACAAACTAAGTATATAAAGATGTCTACCTCACTAACTTGCTAACTAACCAACAAAGCAACCAACTAACTGCAGATGTCTTTAAAACACACTCACTTCAGGCCTAGGCAGTGAGACTGCTCGTAGTTGAACAAGGAGTGAATCTTATCAGGATTGTCCACAATCACCAGCCGATCCAGCAAGCCCTGTTTTCATCATCAAAGTTTTCATTATTTGTGGGGCCAAACTCTGTGCATTTGCAAAAATGACAATATAAAAAGGTGAAGAGTTTGCGTAAACTTGGACATACAAACACACATATACACAAACACAGACACATATACATACACACACACATACACACACTCATCTAAAAGCATGTATGTGAATAGACATTAAAACAAATAACGAACAACACACACACAACACACACACACACACACACACACACACCACACACACACACACACACACACACACACACACACACACACACACCCACAACACACACAACACACACACACACACACAACACCCACACACCACGTGTACACACACACACACTTTCCCTATGAAATATGAAATATCTTCCTTACTTCAAAAAATGGGAGATAAAATATAAACACTTACAAAGTTACCTCTTATCTTCTGTCTCAAAATATAAACAGTTATAAAGTTACCTCTATCTCTGCCTTACCTCCACAGCTTCATCAACATAGTTATCTTATCTTCTGCCTTACCTCCATCAGCTTCACAACATAGTTATCTTATCTTCTGCCTTACCTCCATCGCTTCATCAACATAGTTATCTTATCTTCTGCCTTACCTCCATCAGCTTCACAACATAGTTACTTATCTTCTGCCTTACCTCCATCCGCTCATCAACATAGTTATCTTATCTTCTGCTTACTCCATCCGCTTCATCAACATAGTTATCTTATCTTCTGCCTTACCTCCATCGCTTCATCAACATAGTTATCTTATCTTCTGCCTTACCTCCATCAGCTTCATCAACATAGTTATCTTATCTTCTGCCTTACCTCCATCCGCTTCATCAACATAGTTATCTTATCTCTGCCTACCTCCATCAGCTTCATCAACATAGTTATCTTATCTTCTGCCTTACCTCCATCCGCTTCATCAACATAGTTATCTTATCTTCTGCCTACCTCCATAGCTTCATCAACATAGTTATCTTATCTCTGCCTACCCCACCCTCATCAACATAGTTATCTTATCTCTGCCTTACCTCCATCCCTCATCAACATAGTTATCTTATCTTCTGCTTACTCCATCAGCTTCATCAACATAGTTATCTATCTCTGCCTTACCTCCATCAGCTTCATCAACATAGTTATCTATCTCTGCCTTACCTCATCCGCTTCACAACATAGTTATCATTCAAATCCTGTAACTAAAATCAGCCAAGCTCTTTTATGGAAAAGAAACATTCCCAAATCTCTTCTCCCCAAAATAACACAGCTCTGTTCCACCTTTCAGAAATGGTCACTGACCGGTATGGTCCGAATGTCTGAAGGTGTACTGTTCTTTGGTGGGCAAAGCTTTCCCCTTCAGTGCCTCGTATACAGCAGGAAAGGCAGACAGAACATTCACCAGACGTGTGAAATGCTGCACACATGGTAAACTGCATCAAACAATGGCTTTTGAAATTCTAAGGTAAAATCTACTCCAATGGGCAAACAAAACAAAAACAAAAACAAAAAAGACAAAACAAAACAAACAAAAAATTCACTTAAAAAATACTGGTACACAGAGGAAGAACGGACAGGAAATGGGTGTGCTGAATGGTGGCACTGCACTCTTCACTGCACTCTCCACTGGAACAGCACCCCCACCCACCCCCACCCCACTCTTCTACCTGTGGGGATGCCGGGGCTCTTTCAGTATAAATAGTATCCCCACCTTCTGGAAATTCTGTGCAAGAAATTTCCTCTTTTCTGTCATTCTCCTTGTTTCTGCCTTGTTCCTTTGCTTTCTGTCATTTCTTCCTATCAATTTCTGCTTTGCTGGTCCATTCACCTGTATATGTTCGATAAAGTCTTACGCACTTTTTCTTAGGATTGATAATTGGGTACCTGTATTAAGTGCATATTTGGCTCTAGGGAGGTGAGATACGAGGAAGCAATTTTAGGAAATTTATGCCTGTTTTTATGTATGTTTTGGTGTCCTTAGGTATGCTTAAATTTGTATTCAGGTGTGTTTTTTAAATCCCTGTGCGATAAATTGGATGGAGTGGTCAACACCAGGGGCATGTCCTCAGATTATGTGCACAGATGCATTCATATGTGTACTGAATTTTCTTTTCTTTTTTTTTTCTGTTGTTTTTTTTTGTCCTGGGCTGGGCTTTAAACAATAACAATAACTGGAACAGCAACTCTAGTTTCAAATGTAAAATTTGATGAGACAAGATGCAAATGATTATAT
>JAPXFY010000020.1:36870026-36887526 GCA_030674185.1 Monoplex corrugatus | reverse complement strand
CCACTTTTACACCATGTCCTAACACAATAAAGTCAAGTCCAATCAATAAGTATAATTTTTTGTGTTTTAATGTGTGGTAAGTGCTACTATCTGGCCGCTGAAATATTCACAAGTTCCATAACATTTTGGTGATTAAAGTACACTTTTCTTAACTTTATTTTTCTTTTTGTTGTTTTGGATGGATGGACAATTAAGTAAACAAGGGAAGTATGGAATTTCAGCTGATTTGGTGTATATTTAATGCTTATTGCAAAGGAGTTTCTGACCATACCCTTTCAATTCAGGCCTATTCTCTTCAACACTGTTTTTCTCAAAATGGCTGACTTGACCCCTCTCATCTCTGAAAGCCCATAACTTTTTTGTTTTTGTAGCCTGAAACTCAACTTTACCATTTGAAAACTGAGATTCTAAACTTTATAGTGATACCAAAACCTAAAAATGCCTAAACTGAGACTTATTGTTCCTTTTGTAAGAGCAGGTCAGCGGATATCATCCACCTGGTGGGAAAAGGAAGGTGATTTTTTCCAGTCTTCCCAGGTGTGTGCATACCTGCTTATGTCTAAACCCCTTTCAGGTATATATATGCATACAAAGCGTCAAATGTGCTTGTTCAAGATCCAATACGTCGTGTTAACCCTTTGACTCCCGCACCCTGTCCACCAGCATCCTGCATTGTTAGCCATGCTAGCAAAGAAAAAAAATAACCCTTTGACTAAGGAAGTTGGTAGATAGGTAAGGAAGTCAAAAGGCTAATTTTTTCAGTTGGTGGACAGGGTGCAGGAGTCAAAGGGTTAATGTCTGGCTTTCGGAAACATGAAATCACCCAGCATGTACACTCAACGAAGATACAGACAAGATGCAACAACACAGTAGAATGTAGCTCAGTTCACCAAACAGCTAAAGTTCTCCATGCTCCACTAAAAATTCTGATTATGTGTAATCCGCAGAAAATCCAACCAAGTTTGGAGAATAACACTATAAAAAACATTCATGATGCAACAAGATTGTTTCATATCGTCCGGAGGGAGGTGTAAGCTTATGTGTCTACCTATGACCACAAAATATGAACAAAACTTACTTAGGCCTTTATGGGTGGATTTAACCCAATTTTGGTCAAAGCTGTGAGTTGTTCAGGAGATGTAAAATTATAAGTTTGGGAAGTAATGCCCCAAGATAAAAGTCACATAAACTGAAATTTAAAAAAACAGTTGCCTAAAATCTGTTCCTTTTGAGGATGGTATGAATAAAACTTTCTTGGAACTTCTAAAAATATTTTAAACATGTATACCCTGGAAGAACTTAGCAGACATCAACAAGAGAAAACTAAAATACATTGGCCATGTGTCACATAGCAAGAACACGGACCTCATGGCAACCATCTTTCAAGGAAAAACAGAGGCAAAAAGGAAGAAAGGCAGACCTCCAAATTTCATACACTGAGAACATAACCAACATCAGTGGCCTACAGATTCATGAAGTTGTCTACAAAAGTCAAGACAGAGTGGTTTGGACGGGGGATAGTGATGTCAAAGAGTGCAGCAGCCAACACTGAACTTGATGATGCCAACAAATGACAGGTGATATACTGCTGTGACAGTCTACAACTGTCCTCACTGAGAGTCTATTCACATTCTGATGCATCTCCAAGCTCACAGTCACAGTGACCACGAGAAAACCAAAAGTTGAATTTTCGGTGCTAAGTTTTGTATAAGACTGTTCTGGATGGCTTGACCATCTTGGTTTCACTTTATTGTTGTTGTGTTTGCTGTTTTTGGTGTGGTTGTTGCACATGCCTTTCTTCATGGGCCCATTTTAACCCTTTGACTCCTGCACCCTATCGATCAACTGCAAAAACTTAACCCTTTGATTTCCTCACCCTATCCACTATTTTCCTGCAGGAAGCTGGTGAATAGGGTGAGAGAATCAAAAGGTTGTTTTTGTTTTGCTAGCACAGTTGCCAATGCAGGATGGTGGAGGATAGGTACAGGAGACAAAGGTAACAAAAAAATAAAGAAACAAAACAAAAACTTTATAAGACTGGTGAACTGTCCTCAGTGAAAAAAGCACTTCTGTGTACTTAAACAACTTAAATAGAGCATGGCATTACTACTTTTCAATTAATCTCTTCACTACAGACTATTACTTTTTTTTTTTTTTTAACTGATGTATCATTATTATTATTAAAATCAGAAATTGTTCTAGCTCAGCACTATTTTCCACACTAAACTGGACTCACCATGCATCACACATAATGAGACTTTGTTAGTGAAGCACAGAGAACTAGTACTTTTAGGCAAGCTGACTCCATCCTAATAATTATGTCTGTCTCTTTTGATGTGTATGTGTACTGGGTATTTCCATGTTTTCATAAGCCAGACACTGACAAGATGTACAGTAGCTTTAGTGCGCATATTTGATATTCTGCATGCGTATATACATGAAGATGGTTTATGACTGTAGTGATATGCCTGGACTTATTTGTGTCCCCCAATGTAAGTATGTTGTTTCATTTAAGTCAATGTAACTGTTCTTGACAGATCCTACAATCACAATCTATGGAAACATAATCAACCACGCTTGTATTTACACACAAACACATACACACAACACACACACACACACACACACACACACACACACACACACACACACACACACACAACACACACGCACACACATGCATACACACACAACGCATGCACACAGACACACACATGCACGCACATACACATGCATGCATGTACACAGACACACACATGCATGCACACATAATAATAATAATAATAATATATTTTATTTATATAGCGCAAAATCTTGACAAAATCAAATCTAAGCGCTGAGCGTAGACATGCATACATACATATGAGCGTATACATGCATACATACATGCTTACATACTTACATACATAAATCTAAGCTGAGCGTATACATGCATACATACATACATACATAAATCTAAGCGTATACATACATACATACATACATACATACATACGTACGCACATGCATACATAATAATTACAATATTTATATAGCGCAAATCTCGACAAAATCAAATCCAAGCGCCGAAAAGACACACACGCACACACGCACGCACGCACGCACACACACACACACACACACACACACACACACACACACACACACACACACACACACACACACACACATGCATGGCCACAAATGGGGAGAAAAGAATAAAAGCAATAAAAGCAAGAATAAAACCAATGGAAAACCACAGAGAGCACATCATATACAATTATATATTAAAACAAAGTGATTCCCCTCCGAGCGAGACAGGCTGCAGAGGGGGGTTGAGTGAGGTTAGGATTTTATGCAGAGGAAAAAAGGTGAGTTTTGAGAGCGGACTTGAAGGAGACAAAAGTAGGTTGCTGACGGACTGAGAGAGGAAGTTTGTTCCAGGAGAGTGGACCAGAAACAGAGAAGGCTCGTGGACCATAGGTGTTGAGCTTAGTGCGTGGAAAGCGAAAAGTCAGAGGATCGGAGGCAGAGCGGAGGGTACGTGAGGGAACATAGATCTCAAGTAGGCTTGACAGGTAATCGGGGGCTGCGTTATTGAGGCTTTTGTAGCACATGGTGTCTAGTTTGTACTGTATACGCTTTGATACAAGGAGCCAGTGAAGTTGTGCCAGGAGAGGAGATATGTGGTCAGCTTTTTTCTTTTTGAGTACAAGGCGTACAGCATTGTTTTGAATGCGCTGTAGGATGTGAATGGTGGAGGCAGGAAGACCAGACAGGAGTGAATTGCAATAGTCAATGCGAGACATTATGAAGGAGAGAACGAGTTTTGCAGTTGTTTCGACAGAGAGATACTTCCTGATCAGGCTTATACGATGGAGATGATAGTAGCAAGATCTGGCAGTTTGAGAAACAAAGTTGTTCATGGACAGGGTAGAGTCAATGCAGACACCAAGGTTTTTAGCTGAATCAGAAATTGGGACTGATGTGTTACATAATGGGAGAGAAAGAGGAGGCAGCTGGGAAAGTTTCTGACGGGTGCCAATGAGGATAGCTTCTGTCTTGTCGTCATTAAGCTGAAGTCTATTGTGTGTCATCCAGTTCTTAATGTCCGAGTAACACTCAGTGGTGCGAGTCAACAGGCGCTGTATATTATCAGGTGAGTCACTATCTTGAAGTTGGGTGTCATCAGCATAGAAGTGGTGTTTTATAGAGTGGGAGTTGATGATGGTGGACAGGGGGGAGGTATAAAGAGTGAAAAGAACAGGGCCAAGGACAGATCCTTGTGGAACACCACAGGTCAGGTATGCAGGTTGAGAGTAAGTGCCATTGATGAGAACAGTTTGTTTTCTGTTTGATAAATACGAAGTGAAAAAGGAGAGAGCAATGTCAGAGATGCCAAAAGTATGATGAAGTCTAGAAAGGAGAATACCATGGTCAATGGTATCGAAAGCTGCAGACAGATCAAGGAGTGTGAGGAGAGACTTTGCCAGTATCAGTTGCAAGGAGGAGATTGTTGAGAATGTGTAGTAGGGCAGTTTCAGTGCTATGGCACTGGCGGTAGGCTGACTGGAAAGGATTGAGGAGATTGTTGGCAGACAGGTGAGAGTTCAGCTGGTTGAGGACGACTTTTTCAAGGAGTTTTGACAAGAAAGAGAGATTAGAGATAGGCCTGTAATTTTTCAGTTCATTTGGGTCTAAATTGTGTTTCTTGAGGAGAGGGTGAACAATAGCAGACTTGAAAGAATCTGGGACAGTTCCAGTTTGAAAAGAAGTGTTGATGATGTCAGTGATGAATGGGAGGAGAGTAGAGAGACAATCGGAGTAGAGAGAACCTGGAAGAGGATCCAGTTCGCAGGTTCTGAACGACATGGATCTGATTGTGTTGAAAATTTCTTCTTGTGAGACTGGGGTAAAAGTAGTGAGAGGTGTGCCAGAGAAGGAAGGGTCAGGTGGGCATGGTTGACAGGGTGTCCTGTCAAGCCTGTCACGAAGAGTTTGTATTTTGGTGGTGAAATACTTAGAGAATACAGATGGGAGTTCTTCATTTGTATGTTTTGTTGGGAGAGGTAAGTCTTTTCATGTGCCAAGGAGATGATTCATGGTTGTAAAGAGTTCTTTTGAAGAAGAGGCATTCAGGATTTTGGTTTGGAAATAGCTTGTTTTTGCAGATGCAATGAGGGTGGATACTTTTGTTTTAGAGGCTTGGAAAAGTTGCCTGTGTACAGTGAGTTTGGATTTGCGCCAGCGGCGCTCTGCTCTGCGGCGGGCACGTTTTGCACAGGCAATCTCATGAGTGAGCCAGGGGGTAGGGGGGCGGTCAGGTAAAAGACGGGTTGTGGCTGGAGCATGAGTGTCCAGAAGATGGTGGAGAGTAGTATAGAATTCATCGGCAAGGTTATGCATGCACACACACATACACACACACAAACACACACACATGCACATGAGCGCATGCACACACACACACAAACACACACACATGCACATGAGTGCATGCACACACTCACACACACGAACATGCACACACACACACACACACACACACACACACACACACACACACACACACACAAACACACACACAGAGACACACACACAAACACATAATCACTTATAGTGAAAAGACGTTAAATTAAAGAACGAACGAACGAACAAACACATACCCATACACAAACACACACAAACACATACCCATACACACACACACACACACACACACACAAACACACACACACACCTCACATACACACACACAGAGACACACACACACACACACAGTTATTTCTCACCTCTCTCCAAGCCTGAGCGACACAGGTGTGCAAGTCATAAGGATAGAGGACTAACAATCCCTCACAGGTGTTATACAGCTGACGACACACGTACAGGTACGCCCCTATGACTGTAGGGGATGGTGGCTCGGTCACTTGGGGCAAGTTTTTCAGCAAGGCCTTTTTAGTGAACTCCGCAATCAGGTGAGCTGCAGAGGACCTGTACGAAAACAGTTGAACTTGAAGATGTGTGTATTCCTTACATTAGAATCTACCCCAAAATGAGACAATACCCAACCCTTCTTTTCAAACATCCTTTCCCATAATGAATGTCGTGATATTATATTGAATGTCATGACAAACATTAATATCAAATCCATGGAATCTGAAAGCATGACAAAATAATGTAACATAAACGAAAGAAATGGGATCATTCATATGCATGCACAATCATTTATATGCATGACAAAAGTTAGCAAAAAAGCACACATTCTTATATAATGAATACTCTCTCTCTCTCTCTCTCTCTCTCTCTCTCTCTCTCTCTCTTTCTCTCTCTCTCTCCTTTTTTCTCTCTTTCTTTCTCTCTCTCTCCCTCTCTCCCCCTCTCTCTTAATTAAGTGCACACACACACACATACACACGCACGCACGCGCACACACACACACTCACATGTGCACACTCACATGTGCACACACACACATACACACACACACACTCATCTAAAAACACATATGTGAACAGAACAAACGAACCAACACACATAATAATAATTACAATGTTTATATAGCGCAAAATCTTGATAAAATCAAATCTAAGCGCTGAAGCAGACACACACGCAAGCACGCACGCACGCACACACACATGCACACACACACACACACACACACACACACACACACACACACACACACACACACACACCCACACACACGCATGGCTATAAATGGGGAGAAAGAATAAAAGCAATAAAAGCAAGAATAAAAGCAATGGAAAATTATAGAGAGCATAGCATATACAATTATATATTATAACCATGTGATTCCCTCTGAGCGGAGACAGGCTGCAGAGGGGGGGGGGGGGGGGGGGGGGGGTTGAGTGAGGTTAGGATTTTATGCGGAGGAGAAAAGGTGAGTTTTGAGAGCGGACTTGAAGGAGACAAAAGTAGGTTACTGACGGATTGAGAGAGGAAGTTTGTTCCAGGAGAGTGGACCAGAAACAGAGAAGGCTCATGGACCATAGGTATTGAGCTTAGTGCGTGGAAAGCGAAAAGTCAGAGGATCAGAGGCAGAGCGGAGGGTACGTGAGGGAACATAGATCTCAAGTAGGCTTGACAGGTAATCGGGGGCTGCGTTATTGAGGCTTTTGTAGCACATGGTGTCTATTTTGTACTGTATGCGCTTTGATACAGGGAGCCAGTGAAGTTGTGCCAGGAGAGGAGATATGTGGTCAGCTTTTTTCTTTTTGAGTACAAGGCGTGCAGCATTGTTTTGAATGCGCTGTAGGATGTGAATGGTGGAGGCAGGAAGACCAGACAGGAGTGAATTGCAATAGTCAATGCGAGACATTATCAAGGAGAGAACGAGTTTTGCAGTTGTTTCGACAGAGAGATACTTCCTGATCAGCCTTATACGATGGAGATGATAGTAGCAGGATCTGGCAGTTTGAGAAACAAAGTTGTTCATGGAGAGGGTAGAGTCAATGCAGACACCAAGGTTTTTAGCTGAATCAGAAATTGGGTCTGATGTGTTACATAATGGGAGAGAAAGAGAGGCAGCTGAGAAAGTTTCTGACGGGTGCCAATGAGGATAGCTTCTACACACACACACACACACACACACACACACACACACACACACACACACACACACACATACACACACACACAACACACACACAACACACTCACACACACACACACACACACACACACACACACACACACACACACACACAGAGACATAGACGCAAACAAGCACACACACACACACACACACACACACACACACACACACATACACACACACACACACGCACACACACAACCACTTAAACTAAGCAAACCAAAAAACAACATTACACTAATTACACTGGCTCCCAGAATATCAGAAATACACCAGCGTGTGAGAAGTAAGTGCAAGCAGGTGGTTCCCAGCCCCAAAAAGAGGGACAGCACGTTGTCTACTGTGCTATGGTATATGGACAGTCACTGCTTAGTCTCTGTTGATGGTGAGGACAACCTACTTGCCTTTACTCTTCTCAAAAATGTCAGCCCTCAGCAGACATGTTTTTTAGTACAAGAACCAATATGCACCACAATATATCAGGATAAAACAGAATATTATCAAAATAAACCAGAATGATGTACCAGACCTTCTTCCTAAGCACAGGAATAAACCTGAAATATATCAAAATAAGCTAACCATTGACCCAAACTAGGTTATACCAGAAGGAATTCGAAAGACAATTGAAACGAGCCCAAATACACCAAATGTAACCAGAAATGTTGTCAAACAGGAATAAGATTAATGCAAGACTCATACCATAACCAGAAGGAATCGAAAGACAGTTGAAAGGAACCAAAATACACAATATGTAACCAGAAATATTGTCAAACAGGGATAAGATTTATACAAGACAAATACTATTCTCGATCTCTTCAAACAGTACCACAGCTATTATTAGTCTCACTTCTTTCTTCTCTCCCCCTTACCGTCCGTACCGTACTCATATAGCTGGTTATGTGAGACATTGCTGTTTGTGTATGTTTGCAACGATTTGTTTGCAAGCCTATGTCAGTGCATGTGTGTTCGCCATCATGAATCCATGTGTAGGTGCCAGTCTGTTACGTGCGTGTGTACGTGCCCGCATATCTGTGTGTGTCTGTGCGTTGGTGTGTGTTTATGCTTTATGTGGAAGAGAGTTTTCCATATCATACTGTTGTCTTCTTTTCTTGTTCCATGTCATATCAAGACTGTAGGAGCTTGCTTCACAGGATTTTGCGCTATACACAATCTTTCTTTATCATCATTATCTAACTTGTTTTTATATAATTACTATTATTACTACATACAATAAAAACATTTGAAATGCCCAAAAAGAAAACAAAAAAAAGAAAACAACTAAAACAAAGAAAAAGAGAAGGAGCTCCATGTCATGGTTTAACTACATAAAAAATATCACAAAAGAATATTCTGTATCTGGCTACAATCAGGACATGATACATAGAATCAAAAAAAAATCTATAATGTCTGATCAATTGTTTTCGACATCCTCTTTATGATAATTAGACTTTAAAAAATGAAACAAAACAGTGAAAACACTTCTCATGCAACAATGAATAACAAAAAACAGAAGAAGAGATCACCAACAGATAAAGAGGTCACCACAGAATCACAATTAATTTCTTTTTAGAAAATAAACCAGACAAAATGAACAGATATTATTATTAGACTAGAAGAAGAATGACAGATGGAAATTTGTAACAACAACAAAATTAGAAGGTATGCTTGTGTGTTCTCGAAGTAGATGGCAGAAAGGTAGGAAACAAACAAATGAAAGATGTTTTGTTAGTTAAACTATGAATGAAAAGTGTGTATGAAAAGAAGAGAAGGAGTTATCTAAACAAAAATACATTGTTAATATAGGGAAGACATTTTCTTAAATCTGCTTAAAAATGGAAAAAGAAAAAGAAGAGAATGGAAAAATTTAAGACACTGTACACTTAAAAAATGTATCATCTAATGAAACAAAGAATCAGGAAGTAGCATCACACAGACGAAGCAATACATGCTTAAAAACATGCATGAAATATAACAAAAGACCAGATTTTCATGGATTTTTTCTAAATTTCTTCAAGTTTTCTGTAAATTGGTCCATTTGTTATAAGGTCCATAAAGAATTGATACAGAAAAGGCAAGTCATGTTAACACAAAAGGAAGACATAATCATCTGTATTCCCAAAGGAGATAAATAAAAACAGTACACAAAAAAATAAACAAATAAATAAATGGAGACCGATTTGCATATCAAATCTTGAATACAAAATTATTTCAGCATGCAGAACAAATTGCCAGTTAAAAACCTGTCCTTCCTTCTAAAACTGGATTTGCACCTAACAGATACACAGGGGATGACATGCATTTCATATACGACCTATTCTTTTCCTTAGCTACAGTGACTTACCTGGTCTTGTTCTCTGTATCGATTTCCATTCTGTAGATTGGAATTTCATAATGATAAAAGTTTTGAGAGCATCTGGCTTTGGCCTGTTGATCTGTCAAAAGGTCCATATACTTTCTATGGTAGTATGAAATTAATGACAGTTGTAAATGGACAAACTTCATCATGCTTTTGTGTTGAGAGAAGACATCATAACGGAGATCTTATTTCACCATACCTGTTCTAGCTATGTACATATATGTTTGGAATCATGATAGAAAAAATTATGAGATTAAAAGCATTAACATCAATGTCAATGCTTTACAAAAATTACAGTTTGCAGGTGACGCTCAGATTTTATCAGATCTTTCATCCTTTCACATAGTGGACACTTCTGGAAAGGAAGCAGGCTTATTTAGGTATAATTCACAAGCTGAATGGCTGGAGAATAAAAGATATTCACCTGATAGAATTCACCAACATTAATACAATTCTGGATTGTGGCTGACAGCTGATTTTAAAAAATTGTTGAATACACTATACATGTAATGATACATTTTACTAAAAAAATTTGTACAGCTAAACAAAGTATAGATTAAAAGATTAATTATACTAATCTGAGGGAAAAAGCAAATCTGGGGGAAAAAGCAAAGTCCAAGTTCTTTATTCTATCTAAATTTGTGTGACTGTAGATATTTTGTTATCAAACCCACCTGACGAATTTACCAATAACTCAAAACAAATATGCTTTCAGTTTATCTGGAATGGAAAGCAAGCTCACACTGATTAAAGAAGGATAAAAAGAAATAAAACCATAGCTTTAAGATTAAGACTTAGCTAGATTAGGAGAATAGAAAGCACTCATCACAAATGGAATGTTATACCTTGTAAACTCTTGTATTTCTCTAATATGGTTTGCTGTTATTGATTCTTGTTCCTTATAAAGGTAAACTATGTTAATGAAATATTTGTCTAGATATGCTCAAAGTTTTCAGTTTAGCTCTTTCTCCTGAAAACAAAATCTATATCATGTCGACACTTCAAGTACCCTGCATAAAAATGTATGAATAAGGAATGTATACTGAATGAAAGAATGTATACTGGCTGATTGAGTACTAGTGTAATATGGATGTTTATGTGTCTATACGTCGGAGTACGCTGCACAAGAATTTATTTCACATTTCTTTCATCACGCTAAAAAGATGGCTCAGATGTATTGTCAACGCGTAAAAAAATAATGAAAACAAAGTCATGCTGTCACTTTCTTCAAGTGAGTGAAAATCTTCTGAATGTCCAACCCCTACATAAGACAGCTAATTATACCATACTATTTCCTATAAGTTGTAAAAATGTACATATGAAATGAATCAATAAAAAGTGCTCTTGTCACTCACTTGGTGCGGGCAAAAATGTTCTGGGTTTCCCCATACATAAGATAGCGACGGCCCCTTGTACTAGAAGCCAGAACACAAAGGATGTCAGCCACATGCAGCAAAGTGCTCTCACTGGGAGATACCACATCCTGTCCGCAGCCCATATCCTGGACACACATGGAACATTCCACAATAAAAACAGGACAAAAGTAGAAGACTGAAAGGGATTTGCTGACAAGTGATGGAGTGAAGCAATGAAGATGACAAATGACCACGTACACTAGAATGAACTGACTGCTTGTGTGTCTCAAGATGTGGGAACTTCTAGTCACACCTGTCTTACCTGTTGGCCGCTGCACTCTTTGACACCACCACTTCCCTCCAGTCTGCTCTGTCTTGACTTTTGTGGACAACTATTAGAATATTTAGGCCACTGAGGTTGGTTATGTTCTCGATGTATGAGATTGGAGGTCTGCCTTTCTTTCTTTTTGCCACTGTTTTTTTTTTTTTTGAAAAATGTTTCCCATAAGATCCGTGTTCTTGCCACGTGACACATGGCCAATGTATTTCAGTCTTCTCTTGTTGATGTCTGCTAGTAGTTTTCTGGTGGTATCAAGTTCTTCCAGGACACTTTCACTAGTTCTTCCATTTGTCTATTTGACACATAGTAGTCTCCGATAAAACCATATCTCTAGTAAGTGAGCAAAAGTCTGAAGCTATTGTGTGCGTTGCAATGCAGTCTCCAACCCCCAGTCCTTCTACATTCCTTTTGTCCTCCTTGCAAAGAAGGTTCTCTTCTTTGAAAGTGTAAATCTTACAACATCACAACAATGCATGAAAATACAAAGTACATCAGAACAACTGCATCTAAATACAAACTGGCAAAACTATACAGTCATAATGCTTGCTGAACACAACTTTGAAGTCAAAATGATTAAAGTCTCCAAATGGATTTAACAAAACTTCAAGATTAAAACAAATTGAATTTGGGACTACAGTCACTTAGCAATATGTCATCAACCTGCTCTAAAAACTTACTACAAAAAAGTTTCAAAGAGAAGAAAATTTGGGTGATATCAGCCATAGTGCTCACAGTCCGACATGGTACAGTACACAAAGCAAAATGTAGATGGTGGATGACAGTCACTTACAGATGTGACATCAAGGAACTGTGTGATGGGGGACAGGAGTGTAGACATGATGTCATCACGACACAGACACAACTCGCAGGCCTGTTCATTGCTATACAGTTCTTTCAGCACCTCCGTCACCACTGCTGCTGCATCATAGGCACCTGGTATCAAAATAGTGTGCAGTAATGTCAGTTAACATATATAGATAAACACACATACACACTGTATTCATGTGCATTTTTATGTATATGCACATGTGTGCCTGCATGCATTTACATGACACATGCTCACAAGCATGTATATGTATAAACATGTGTATGTGCATGCATGTGTGCATGTACATACTTGCATGTGTGAGAGTGTGCACATTAATTCACATATAAGCATTCATATTGTTTGTGTATATATAAATACATGCATGCTTTCTATGTGTGTGTGCATTCATGTGTGCATGTACATACTTGCATGCGTGAGAGTGTGCACATTAATTGACATATAAGCATTCATATGTTTGTGTATATACAAATATATGCATGCTTGCTATATGTGTGTGTGCAATGTGTGTCTGTATGTTCTGCTTGTGTGTGTGTGTGTGTGTGTATGTGTGTGTATGAGGTGTGTGTGTGTGGTGTGTGTGTGTGTGTGTGTGGTGTGTGTGTGTGTGTGTGTGTGTGTGTGTGTGTGTGTGTGTGTGTGTGTGTGTGTGTGTGTGTGTGTGTGTGTGTGTGTGTGTGTGTGTGTGCATTTGTGCGTGTGTGTGCATTTGTGCGTGTGTGTGTGTATGAAAGGGTGTGTGTGAGTATGTGTGTGTGTGTGTGTATGAAAGGGTGTGTGTGAGTATGTGTGTGAGTGTGCATGCGTGCGTGTGTGTGTGTTGTGTGTGTGTGATGTATGTGTGTGTGCTTGCATGCACGTGTCTGTGTGACACTCATGTGGAGGCGTGAGAAGCGTGACACCAGATCCACCACCAGTAACACCAGGGCTTTGATCAACTGACTCATAGACACTGTTCTGTTGACAACATACTAACTCATTGGTAGGGTCAGGTGACATGCAGTACACCAGTTCCACCACTGTTTAAACACACGTAACTCATTTGATCAACTGACTCATCAGACACTGTTCCTGTTTACAACATACGTAACTCATTTGTCAGCTGACTCACAGACAGTGTTCCTGTTTACAACATCACGTAACTCATTTGTCAACTGACTCACAGACACTGTTCCTGTTTACAACATACGTAACTCATTTGTCAACTGACTCACAGACAGTGTTCCTGTTTACAACATACATAACTCATTTGTCAACTGACTAACAGACAGTGTTCCTGTTTACAACATACATAACTCATTTGTCAACTGACTCACAGACAGTGTTCCTGTTTACAACATACATAACTCATTTGTCAACTGACTGATAAACACTGTTCCTGTTTACAACATACATAACTCATTTTCGTCAACTGACTCACAGACAGTGTTCCTGTTTACAACATACATAACTCATTTGTCAACTGACTGATAAACACTGTTCCTGTTTACAACATACATAACTCATTTCTCGTCAACTGACTCACAGACAGTGTTCCTGTTTACAACATACATAACTCATTTGTCAACTGACTGATAAACACTGTTCCTGTTTACAACATACTAACTCATTTCTCGGTCAACTGACTCACAGACAGTGTTCCTGTTTACAACATACATAACTCATTTGTCAACTGACTGATAAACACTGTTCCTGTTTACAACATACGTAACTCATTTCTCGGTCAACTGACTCACAGACAGTGTTCCTGTTTACAACATACATAACTCATTTGTCAACTGACTGATAAACACTGTTCCTGTTTACAACATACATAACTCATTTGTCAACTGACTATAAACAGTGTTCCTGTTTACAACATACTAACTCATTTGTCAACTGACTGATAAACAGTGTTCCTGTTTACAACATACATAACTCATTTGTCAACTGACTGATAAACACTGTTCCTGTTTACAACATACATAACTCATTTGTCAACTGACTGATAAACACTGTTCCTGTTTACAACATACATAACTCATTTGTCAACTGACTCACAGACAGTGTTCCTGTTTACAACATACATAACTCATTTGTCAACTGACTGATAAACACTGTTCCTGTTTACAACATACTAACTCATTTGTCAACTGACTCACAGACAGTGTTCCTGTTTACAACATACATAACTCATTTGTCAACTGACTGATAAACACTGTTCCTGTTTACAACATACATAACTCATTTGTCAGTCAACTGACTCACAGACAGTGTTCCTGTTTACAATACATCTATAGACTCATGTTTGTCAACTGACTGATCATAACACTGTACACTGTTCTACAACATACATAACTCATTTGTCAACTGACTCAAAGACAGTGTTCCTGTTTACAACATACATAACTCATTTGTCAACTGACTGATAAACACTGTTCCTGTTTACAACATACATAACTCATTTGTCAACTGACTGATAAACACTGTTCCTGTTTACAACATACATAACTCATTTGTCAACTGACTGATAAACACTGTTCCTGTTTACAACATACATAACTCATTTCTCGGTCAACTGACTGATAAACACTGTTCCTGTTTACAACATACGTAACTCATTTGTCAACTGACTGATAAACACTGTTCCTGTTTACAACATACATAACTCATTTGTCAACTGACTGATAAACACTGTTCCTGTTTACAACATACATAACTCATTTCTCGGTCAACTGACTGATAAACACTGTTCCTGTTTACAACATACGTAACTCATTTGTCAACTGACTGATAAACACTGTTCCTGTTTACAACATACATAACTCATTTGTCAACTGACTGATAAACACTGTTCCTGTTTACAACATACATAACTCATTTCTGGGTCAACTGACTGATAAACACTGTTCCTGTTTACAACATACGTAACTCATTTGTCAACTGACTGATAAACATTGTTCCTGTTTACAACATACATAACTCATTTGTCAACTGACTGATAAACACTGTTCTTGATCAATTAACTCATACTAGTCATGCACTCACTCCTATGCACTGTTCCTGATCATCTTACTGATATTAGTTATGCTTTGACTCTTAGGCATTTTCCTGATCAACTGAATCATACTAGTCATATACTGACTCTTAGGCACTGATCCTGATCATTTGACTCATACTAGTCGTTAACTCCTAAGCATTGTTCCTGATCATAACAGTCATACACTGACTCACAGACTTCCTCTTGATTAATTAACTCGTACTAATCACAAGCATGATTTCTGTATAAATACATTATTCACTGATTTGCATTGTTCATGTACTATACATCATTATTTGACTAAATGTAAAAATATAATCAATTAAACAGAGACATACCTAAAAAAGGAAGTCCTGACCTATTAGATACTTTACCCATTCCATAAAAAAAGCCATACAAAAAGAATGATAATGGGAAACTGAGACACAGAAACAAAGAAAGAGAAAATGCCTGTGACTGACATAAATAAATCTTTCCTTATTTTGATGAAATACCGGATAGAAAAATTTCTGCATCTTGCTTGTTGTACAAGGGGAGAGAGAGAGAGTGAGAGAGAGAGAAAGAGAAAGAGAAAGACAGTCAGACAGAGACAGAGAGACAAACAGAGAAACAAAGAGAAAGACACAGAGACAGAGATAGAGACAGACAGACAGACAGAAGAGAGAGAGAGAGAAACAAGAAGAGAAGAAACAAAAAGACAGGGATATCACTAAACTAGTTTGATCAAAATCAATCTTCCTAATATTTCAGTATCAACATTAAATTAAAAATAAACTGAAATAAAGAGGGAAGCAGGCACCAGAAGCAGGGAGAATTTCAAATATTAACTAAGCAACATAACTCAAGAGTTATGTTGCTTAGTTAATATTTAAAATTCTCCCTGCTTCTCTTATTTCCTTTGGTGTTAAAAATAAACTGATTTAAAAAATTGTCAGTACCTTGCTTGTCCCGCAGTTTGACAGGAAAGAACTTGCGACCGTTAGTAAAAGCCAGAATACGAGAGAGGAAGAACAGGGAATGGATGAAGTAAGCATAGTCCAGCTCTGCTCCCGTGAAGAACAATCTCTGTCCATCAACTGAAAGAGAAAACATTTCATTCACAAACTATGACAAAACTCTTGGTTTACATATTTGACAAAACCCTTTGTTTACATATCTGTGTCTTTTAACAGATAATCCAACTCTTAGGAGAGCCAACTTTCCAGTATTTTAATTGATTTGTTTCAGTTTTTACGTCGACACCCACTTCAGGTGATATGGCCGACAAGGATAACCATCCCAGGGAAGTGGGGGAAGTGGGACTTATCTAATCCTATATTGACACCACCAGAACAACAGTGATGTTAAGATGGGACAGTGAGAAGGCTAGTTTTAATATAGTGCACCCTGGGATTCAAACCCACAACCATTAGCATGTGAATCTGATGCTCAAACCAACTGAGCTACTGGGACCCGTGCTTTCCAGTAAAACGGAAACCAAGAATATATACAATGAGAATAACAATGCACATTTAACTGGCAAAAGAAGACAGGAGCAAGGTGTAAAGCCAAAAGGCCTTTGTCAAGTGTATGCAAATGGCAACAAAGACATAATCACCAAGCTTAAGACAAAAAAAAAATCTGTTAATGATAAAATTGGGGCAGCAAAGGGGCCAACTGACAGAACAAGACAATGCATAAATTTTCAGCCAACATACCTTTATCGAGCATATAATGAAGACATCATAGAAGCAAGATCACAAATTTCAGGGCAAAACAGACAACAGAATCTTCTTTTGTCCTGAAATTTGTGATCTTGTTTCTATGATGTCTTCTTTCTACGCTTGATAAAGGAATGTGGTCGGAAAATGTATGCATGTCTTGTTCTGTCAGTTGGTCCTTTTATTGCCCCAGTAATGTAACTGATATAGACTGCACTGTGCTCACAATATACCACTGGCCCAGCTCTCCGGGCTTATTATCATACTAACAGGATGTATACAATTAACAGGGTATGTCTGTATTTCGTTT
>JAPXFY010000020.1:36830026-36860026 GCA_030674185.1 Monoplex corrugatus | reverse complement strand
CTGTTCCTTCAGGTCATGGTTGATACATATGCATAAGCAAGATGTCTGCTGCATAAACTAAAATGTCAATTAACCACTGGCCGTTTCAGTTTGAGATGTAGTTGCATGTCTCCCTTGAGTCAGATCTGAACCCATGCAGCCAGACTGTAAGGCAGGAATGCTACCTCTATGCCAACTTGTCCCCCTGCCCCCCCCCCCCCCCCCAAAAAAAAAACAAACAAAAAAAACAAATTAAATCGAATAAGTAATCAAGAAAGAAAATAACTTACAGTTAAACTCTTTGTTCGTCCCAGGTTGTCTGTGATGGTTTTCAGGTAGTTTGTGTCAAACACCATCACACTTCCCTAACAGAGACAGAGAAATATAGAATTAATCAGCAAAGTGACTTATATGCCAGAACAGCAAACACTACAGGCAATTACAAAATCACACACATAATTATCATTATACAAAAACAACCCTTAATATGACATATACATGCTGTAATGATATTTCTTTCAATTCTTTTTATCACTGGAATTCACAATCAACGAAAGCTGACTTAACTTGCATTAATCGAAATATCAACAGTAATGTACCATACGTGAAGACAATGTTCTACATGTATTTTAAGTGATTATGTAGAAATGATTCCTTTCAAAGATGACATAAAATATAATTTGAAATCCTTACTACAAAATAAGATATATAGAAATGTTTCTCCCATGAACACAAATCCCACTGCAACAACTGAGTTTTTGCATTAAAACCTGTTGCTCAGAATATGAATTTTGTCCCTACACATAACAAAGAGAAAGTAAACATAACAATCAACACTACAAACTTTAACTACACTTTTAAAAAACACACATTTTCAAATTTCCCCCAGTGCTACATCATGTGATTTATGTGACATCTACATCAATACATTCTATCTTGTCACTGAACCTGTCATCTATGTTTACTGTAAAAATAACATGTATAGAACTCAGTCCTAGTTTAACATAAAACCAGAAATCATTTTCATGTGCTACATTCAAAGAAAAAAAAACTACTACTGACAGTGTATGATTTTATAAATGATCTAATATCTGTGGAAAATAAGTATGTCCAATTTCAGTCTCAGAGGTGAGGATTTAGAAAGATTCTACAGAAGCTTTTTTTGAGAAAATCTGACTATATTTTCTTCCTAAAAACTCTGTTATCAGGTGAAGACGTTTTGGACACTTATTTTCCTGTATCATCCTCTGTATTGCGTCTGTGTCACTATCCCATACAGCTCAATTCAGCTCTCAAATATACCTCCAAAACCACCAAAACTGAACCAAAACTGTTCTGAGCAGGGCATAAAGGGTCACAGAACCTGGGACAATTTTTACAGTGTTCCGACAATGAGAACAGGGATGACTGTGATGATGCTATGGTGGTCCACTTCATATGAAGACTGTGTGACAGCACTGTATTCTATGCTTGCTCTCAAAGTCAACAAGAAACACCACGAGGGTGCAGATGGGACCATGAGCACTAATGCCACACCACTCTCAGGACAATCACCTCCCAAGCTCCCGACGCCACTTGACAATCATTTCATCAAGCAAAGGGGGGCTATCCATGTGTGACATGACCCCTTGGACCCAGCCATCAGTTACCTTGTTTACAAACCAAATGGCAAGGTGGGGAGATGACAAACTCTGGGATATAGCCACACAATGCGCACCAACCAGGTCCAGCCCAGCCTCCAGACCAAGAGAGAATAGAAGACCTCTCTCTCGCCCCATTCTTGTCTTTATCTCTCTTTCAGGCAGCTGCCCTGCCACCAGCTCGCATAGCTGCGGCTCCTTCCCCCTAACTATAGTCTCAATAGTTAGCACTCGGAAGCTCCCGTTGCCTTATTTCAACCACAGGGGTTGTTTGAATGGCCGCGAAAGTGGCCAGGCATGATGCTCCGGATACAGCCCATTCAGCAAGGTCTGACAGCTATCTACTCTATGCTTGCTCTCAAAATATATCCTGGACCGTTCGGACATTCACCATACATCAATGATCAATGTTTTTTTTTATCTAAAAAGAATATGTATGACATAATCACCATCTTGGAAAGATATCATGCACTGGTTGTGCACTACCAAGTTTGAAATAATGCGAGCATGGCTCTTTAAACAAAGTAAACTATTAAAAAAATGAGACAAAATGGTCAAACATTTAGACTTGTACATACCACTGGATTGATAAAAAGAAAATATATGATAAAAAGGGGGAAAAAAAGCAAACTACCATCTGGCTGAATATGAATCATATCAACATTTCATGGAAGAAAGATATACATTCTTTAAAACCAAAACATAGTAAATAAGCAAACTTCATTAGTTACTTGGAAAAAAATAAACTCTAGAAAAAAACATGAGCATTTTTATGATGTTTCTTACATCAAGAAAGAAAACAAACATACCCAACATTAAAAGCAAAATTGTAATGCTCATATTTACTCAGTACTAAATAAAAGAGATGGACTGGAAATAGGAATACATGAAATTCTTACATTAAAAATGCATAAAATAAAAAGGCATTATCATCACTGTTATCAATATTTTGCATAAAAGGCATTATTGTTATCATTATCATTAACATCATTATCATATTATTGTCATTCCAGTACAATATAAATAACACTTATGACTACAAGACTATACAGAAACTACTAGAAGTTTACATTTGAATTTGACACAGACACGAGACAGACAACAGACAAGCATATCTAGCCACATCTAGCACAGATATGACATACAAATACAAAGGGTATGCAGGGATCTTGACATGTACAAAGCATTAAGGACCACTACATTTCTAGGTATTATGTTAGCTGGTTTGTAAGAATGAAACAATTAGTTCATGCAACATAACATCATAGTGTCTTATCTTCACAGTACCCCCCCCCCCCCCTTTCCAAACTGCTATTAAAGCAATAAAAAAAAAAGTATGTAAAGAAATTGTGAATTTTTAAAGATAATAAATTTTGTGAAGAATAAATCACAAAAATCATTTCAGTGATCAAAAATGATCAGAGAACTATTACTGACCAAAGCTGAACAGTGAAGTGTTTTTCTCCAATCAAATCGCAAAAGTTTATTTAGTTGTTTTAAAGCACAGGAGCTAAACCACATCCCATCCACGTCTTCCCTTTCACTTTACCTTGAAACCTTGTCATGAATTTCAGTGTGATGTAAAACAAGGCATTTTTTTATGTTATGGGCTGTGACTTAACTCAAGTAATCAAATCTCGAGTTTAGGACCATCATCTGAGAGAGCCAGCCCACTTAACCCTTTGACTCCCGCAGTCTGTCTACTAACATCCCACATTGTCAACTATGCTAACAAAGCAAAAACTTAACCCTTTGACTCCCTCACCTATCCACCAGCTTCCTGCAGGAAGCTGGTGAATAGGGTGAGGGAGTCAAAGGGTTAATTTTTTGCTGGTGGTGGATAGGGTACAGGAGTCAAAGGGTTAAACTAACCTGAAAACCCATGACTCAGGTCTGGACTTCAAAGTTCCCAGTGTGTATGTGTGTGTGTGTGTGTGTGTGTGTGTGTGTTTGTGTGTGTGTGTATGTGTGTGTGTGTGTGTGTGTGTGTGTGTGTGTGTGTGTGTGTGTGTGTGTGTGTGCACATACATGCGCGGGCAGACGTACAGACGGACTCATAATCACATTTTCATCACAACTTTCATGATGACTGTCATACTCCACGCTAGTTCAGAGTGCAAGGAACTTTTCCACACTCCTCATTTTGTAAAAACAATTGCACAAACCCGAAGCCATTAATTAATCCATGAGAGACGAGTACACTTTGTAGGTTTTTAGGCGTTACTGATACGATTAATAATATGAAGTATTCCTGCAACTACATGTTAGTGTAGCAGAGCCATGTTTTAAACCACATCCCATACCTAAGCCAAAGCAAAAGATGTCCCAGCTATCATGTTATTTCCTCTCCCATTATAAGCATATTACATGTACCTGCCCCCATGTCATAACACAACAACAAGACAGAAATAATCAAAGCTCTAACTCCCAAAAAGGAACAAGGGAAAACATACAGTAAGAACGAACATAAGAAGCTCCATGCAGAAGTAACAGAAGTAGCCATTTTACTTATTAATTTCCTTCATTTCTGAAAATGAAACACTGGGTGAAAACATCACTGACATGACAAACAACAAATCCATAAGAAAAATGACTATTATATTTGATACCAAGGCATTAACTGCTGTAATTTTCTCCTCAACTTTTAAATCAGAGACAGGATCAAGGATCCTATGGCTTGCATCAAAGCTGATATTTATCTTCTTTCAGTGCAGTTCACATTTGTAAAAAAATTAGAGCAGTTTGAGCATAAGGGAAAAAAATCAATGCTGATCAAGGCTTGAATTTATTTCTAAAGTTTTCAATTTTCATTAAACATACCACTTTCTTTTATTATGTAAAGCAAAAATGGGGCTTTATTGATTTCTGCATGATTTAGTATTATGTATATTGTTAATTCTATATCTGATGAACATGCAGCACTTAAAATGAGTGCCAACACATTGAAATCTAATACAAATATCAATAATGAACTGTAAACAACACCCAAGAACAACAAATTAAGAACACTTTCTTCTTAGAACTCTCATGCACCTACCACTGATGAAAATGTATCTGATGAAGAACATAACTGGAATAGTCATTTACAAAAATCCATTTTAAACTTTATAAAAAATGGTATAAAACACGTAATGATTGTAAAATAATCTATGAGTTTTAGCACTACACAAAGCTCTCAACATTTTATAATGTTCATGCATCATTATTTTCAAACTAAGAACTTGTGAAATGTTTAGATATTAATAAACATACATCTAGACCCGTTGTCAATATACAAACAAAAAAATGAATACAGTATTTCAAAAATATAAAATGAAAATGTACATGAAAAAGTATGTGACTTTCTATGAACAATACCCCCAAAGATTTATCAACAGCTAGACAATACTGAAGCCAGCCCTTTAAAAAAGCCAAAGTATTTTGACACATTAACAGGAACGTATTCAACAAAGCATATAATCACCGAAAACATATATTCTCACCCAAGAGATGTGTCAGCTTTCATCCAGGAGTAAGGAGCTGCTGTCCACATCAATATCTGATTCTTTTTGCACCAGATTATTTGACATTATTTTATTTGATTAACTTTGGCTTTTTTATCATACCAACATTGTAAGGTTCATCCTTGAATTAAGGAAAAAAAAAGACTTGTTTTTAAAAACAACATAATTATCATGGATGTCTCATCTGTCACAATTGATGACTTTTTTTTTATTATTGTTTTAGCATTACAACATGAACAAGAGTGAAGACTGTGACTAATAGAAGAAAAGGCTGAGCCTCTGAGAAATTAAACTAAAAAACAAACTGTTCAAATAGTCTCAGAATAAAACAAAATACAAAATTACCTGAAAAGAAGGTAATCAGAAATTTTACTTAATTTAAACCTTCAACCTCAAAATTAATTTGAAAAAAAAAACAACAAAAACAAATGTACATCTTATTATCTAAAAGCTTAAAAGATAAACACTTTAAGAATGAACCTTACAACTTCATCACCAAGATTAATGCAGATCTAGGAAGCAGAGCGGACGCACGAACCTGCTCAAACATGCTATTGAATGAAGATACCTCCTCATCCTCAAGGCCTGGTATTGGCTTATTGTTATCAACCCATGTTTCCTGGCTAATTCGACCTGACCCGAATTCCACCTCGAAATTGTTGACTAGTTGAGAAGAGGCTTCATCAACGTTCTTTTTCAGCTTCCTCATCAGATCCGTAAACCTGCGCGTCAGATGAAACTGTTTCATCCAGTCATCAATATTCTTTCATAGAATGCACTGACAACAAACATGAAAATCAAACCAATTATATTTTTTTTAATTAGAATAAAAATGACATCATGAAATTGTGTTCAGACCAATACTTTATGATCAAAAGCTGATTTTTTCCACCTCTTTGCACACTCCAAACACAGAAGTACTGCTGACAGCTTAATTCAAAATATAAATCAAAGTGAAACACACATACATACACACATACACATACACATACATACACGAACACACACTTTTTATTGTCTCCCCTCTGCCCCAGTCCAACCCGTCCAACTATCGTTCTCCATTTCATTTTTTTATTCCCCCCCCCCCTCCTCCCCGTCTAATATCACTTATAGTGAAAAGACGTTAAATCAAAGAACGAAAACACACACACACACACGCACACACACACACACACACACACATGACGACGATTCAAGATGGCGGAGACACCTACGTAAAAATTTTCAGCTGTCGGAGAAAACGTTTAAAAGGCCCATAATGACAAGAACGAGAAGAGGCCGCCTTGCCCAAACGAAACAAGAAGACGCATCAGAGGGCAAGGCTGATGGAGAGAAACTATCGGCGAGCGACACGGGAGCAGACACGCAAAAGGACCCGCAATCGACAGTGGCCGAGTCTGACGCTACATCTGGTGCACCGTCTACGGTTTCCACTGACACGCAGAGTGGGACAACCTGCACAGCGCCTCTTCCCAGCACGGCGGACTGCGTGAGTACGTCAGAACTCAAAAACATCATACTGGCTCTGCGGGACCAAGTCAATTCTTTGGAAAAGACTGTCCTTGCACTTCTCACAACCCAGCAAAAACAGAACATCACCATGACAACCCGTAACTGTCACACACAGACGGATCTCCATGCTACACATCCCACATATGCAGACGTTTTGAAACAAAACCATACAAGCAAGCAGGACGACAAACAGGCTCGAAACCTCAAGGCACCAAACCCCAGCAGCAAAAATAAACAGCAAGCAACAAAAGTACCTGAAAAGAAAAGAAAATACAAGAAAGAACAACGTCATGACGTCACACAAGCTAAAGACGTCATTTTACATCCGAACCATACAACATCACGCTCTGAAGATAGGCCTATTCCAAAACAAGATAAAAAGCACCATGATCTTCCGTATGTTATCACTGTCCACGACTCTGTGTTGAGAGGTGTCAACTCGAGAAGACTGGGGCGATCTTACGGTTTCGAAGGAGACTCGTGCCCTGTGACCGCCCCTCATGACATTCAAAGCTCATTAGACATGGCCCTTTCCAAATGTGACGATACTGCAGACTGTTTTGTTTTTCATTGTGGCGTGCATGATTTGAACAGCAAAGATCTCGCTGCAACAACTAAACATCTCGCTTCAGGCATAAAACAAATAGCACAAGAACATCCTAATTCAAAATTAGTCGTTAGTAAGGTTGCCCCTGTACGGCAGGCCCGAATGGAGGTTCAACGAAATCTGTTCAACGCTTTACTATCTGCTGAACTTGTTGATATGAAAAATATTTCTTTAGTATCACATGAGAACCTTCGTACCACACAACAATTTCTAAAAGATGACATTCACCCCACCACCAGAGGAAGCAGCATCATTGCAGGAAATCTTGGAAGACACATTCGAGACCTCTTTTGGGAGACTCCAAGGAGAACAGCAAGATCAAGATCAGCACAGCTACATCCTTCCAGATTCTCCAGAGGACGGTACCACCTTTTCGACAACTACGTACCATGGTGGCCGTATAATATGTTTTGATATAACAGTATTACATATACAATTCTTGACGTTCATGTCACAGGACTTTTTCTGCGTCATCTCTGACATTTCTTCTGCTGAAAGTATACAATAACCAGGTTTTAGTCCGACTATCAAGACTCAGTCAGACTATACACTCTGTACATTTGAAGACGTGTATGCTATTATTTTGATTATTGGTTATTTGTTATTCATTGTAATCTAATATCTCCTCAATAAGTTATTTATACGTTGACTATATAATTTTCTTTTCATCGTTTTGCTACAATTTTGTTATCTTTACTTCGTAGTCTAAGTAATTGCGTAATTTTCTTTCTGTCCATCTCTCCTGTACACAGAAAGTCAAAGTTTTCATTATTATCGTCCATAAATAAAGTCAATAGAAAGTTGGAGATAAACCAGTATCAGTAATGCGACAACAATCCCAAGTCAAGTTTTTGCAATGGAATTGTAGATCCCTTTCCACCAATTCGGCATACTTAGAGCATTTCCTGACATCAAATAGATGTGAAGTTTTGATTCTGCAGTCGATGAATGTTGTCGCAACCAAGCTTCCCAATTTCCCCAATTATTACTATCCTCCAGTCTATGAATGTGGGAATCACGGGAAGAAGGTATCCACCGCGATATATATACTCAAAGACTTACAATACTGCTTACTTACTTCCCCAGTTTTGAAATCAAGCGACGATTTGCACGCTTGTGCTGCCACTGTCCAATTAAGCAATTCTTTAAACATCAACGTTTTATCAGTGTACCTGCCAACAGGTCCAAATGACCACAACACAGAATGGCTGCGCACAATCCAAGATCAGCAGCGTGGTAAATGGCTAATAGGTGGAGACTTTAATTCCCACTCCCCATTTTGGGAAAAGAACTGTTCTACTGTTACAAGCAATCGTTTGGTAGAAAATATCGTTGATAGTTCGCTTTACCTTCTAAATGATGGTAGTGTCACTAGGATCCCTGATGTCTCCAAACACAGGGCGACAGCCATCGATTTGTCTCTGATATCACCAGAATTAGCACCATCCTGTACCTGGGAAACTCACAGAGACACTTTGGGAAGCGATCATCTACCTATCATCATAACCATAACTGACAAAAACATCAGGATGAAAGACAGCTCTCCTGATATTATTCCAAAATATAATTACAAGCGTGCAGACTGGTCCTTATTTCGAACTACTCTTGCTAATCAGGATTACAGACATTATGAAAGTGAAAATGTAGACATTATGTTTTCTAAATTCCAAGAGTCAATTCTAGCCGCTGCAGACATATCAATTCCGAAACTCAAAACTTCTAGATCGAATAATCGATTGGGTAATGTTTGGTGGACAGAGGCATGTGAGAAAGCAGTTCAATATAAAAGGGAGAAATTCAAAATCTACATCAAAAGCCGGAAACCTGAAGATCATGTGGAAATGAAAAAAGCTAACATCCAATGTAACAAAACCATCGCTGAAGCAAAGAAAGATTATTGGGCATCATTCTGCACAAAACAAATTTCAGATTTCAAAGATTTTCATAAAGTCTGGACGAAAATGAATCAAATGAAGAATGGAACCAACCTACAAAGTGTCCGATAATAATAGAAACATGTAACACATTTCCTTCAGACATGGACAAAGCAGAAACTTTTGTGGAATTATTTGCTAAAAACAGTAAAGTTGAAGGTTTATCTTCAGACTGCAAACATCACAGAGAAATGGAAGATAACAACCCAATCTACACTGATCCAATACCTCAGAATGATCTCTGGTTTAATTCTCCAATCACCTTAGAAGAGCTAAAAAACACAATACTGTCTCTACACAACAAAACGAGTTCGGTAGGTGTTGATGCAGTTTCGACTGAAATGATTAAACATCTCCCTGAAAACTATCTTATTTTCCTACACAAAATTCTGCAGAAATGCTGGGTTAACGGAACTGTACCACAAATCTGGCAAAAGTCTATAGTTATACCGATATTAAAACCAGGAAAATCGAAAACTGATAAAAACAGTTACAGACCCATTGCTTTGACGTCCCACACGAGCAAACTAATGGAAAGATTGATCTTAAACAGACTTTTACACTACTGTGATAAAAATAATGTTATTCCGGTAAACCAGGCGGGTTTTAGAAAAGGGAGATCTGCAGTTGAACACCTGGTTAAACTTACAACTCAGATCAAACAACAGTTTGCCCGCAGAAAAAGTGTTTTAGCTACTTTCTTTGATGTAAAAAAAGCTTACGATCAAGTTTGGCATAAACGTCTATTGTTCAAGCTAAAATCTGTTGGTTTATCTGGTAATATGTACAATTACATTAAATCTTTTTTAGCTAATAGAACAATACGGGCTAGAGTGGGAGCTAGTTATTCTACTTCACGATGCCTTGACATGGGGATTCCACAAGGTTCAGTGATAGCACCTATTTTGTTTAATATCCTTATACAGGATCTTCCTAAAGCTCTTTCAAATCGTGTTGTTTTAGTACAGTATGCTGATGATATATGTACTTGGATGAATATCACTTTAAAAAAGACAACTCCACAGAGAACACGGAATTACATCAGGAAGTTGTATCAACTTGATCTTGATAACCTTGGAAACTATATGTTAGAAAATGGTCTGTCATTGTCGGCAGAAAAAACTAACATGATGCTGTTTGATCCTGGTGGTAACTCAAATAACTTACCTACTTTCAAATTGCTTGGTGAAGTGTTAAATTACAAACAGGTCGTAAAATTTCTGGGAGTTTACATCACGTCGAAATTAAGCTGGAATATCCATTTTGATTATATTTTAACAAAAGCACGAAAAACCTTAAATTTTCTAAAGATAATAAGCAAATTACCCTGGGAATGGATACAAATATACTGATTCATCTGTCAACAGCGCTGGTCAGGTCTAAATTATCCTACGCGCAAGAAATTTTTTTCAATGCACCTAAATATTTACTAAAAAAGATTCAGAACTTGGACTGCAAAAGTCTTAAAATTGCACTAGGTGTACCAACTCATGCTTCTACTCTGGTAACGTACAAAGCTGCTGGAATTCTACCTCTAAACAACCATCGTGAGCTAGCTACAGCAAAGTTTGCAATTAGAACTACTTCACAAGCGAATAATTTTGTGAGCAAAGAAATTAAAATCAGGTCTGATATTGACTTTCCAAAACGAGCAAAAAACATTTCATCACAAATTACAACCGCAACTTACATATCTGACCTGATCAAACAATCCAGCATAACTATGGATGAAATAGCCAAAAAACCAATGTTAACGCCTATCCCTACATGGGAAATGCTAAAGGCCACGTTTGATCTCGATTATGCAGACGTTAAAAAAGATGATAATGTCAACATTACGCTATCCACAGTTTGTGAACACATCGATGAAAAGTACCGTACCCACCTCCACATTTTTACCGATGGGTCAGTCTTAGCAAATCAGAGCGCTGGAGCAGCGTTTTATGTTCCAGAATTTAACATTAAAAAGTCTTTTTTCATTGGGACAAATGTATCTATATATACAGCAGAACTGGTCGCTGTTGTTCAAGCGTTGCATTATTTAATAAGCCTTCGGCCTGTGTCTTTCAAAGTAGTTCTCTTTGTTGATTCAAAATCTGTATTATATGCCTTACAGTCTTTTGATACAGACACAAGACCTGATTTAATAATTGAGGCAAATCATCTAATACACTGTTTAAAGATAAATGGCTCGGAAATCAGTTTATGCTGGGTGCCTTCTCACGTTGGTCTTCAAGGCAACAACGTAGTTGACAGAGCAGCTAAATCCGGTGCACTCAATTCTGAAAATTCCATAGAATTACATGTTAACACCTCGGTAAATGAAGCTTACAACTCGCTAGAATTAGCATCATGGATTCGATTTCATGAACATTTAAATGAAAAATTTGTGTCCCAAAAAAGAATCAAACTTTCAGTTCAAAATATCTGTAAAAAAATTCAGTATTCTTCGTTATATCATTTGAGATCAATTGTTACCACATATTTTCGTATTCAAATGAACGCTTTGAAAACTAAATATTGTAAAAACGTTTTATGTATTTGCGGTGAACAATTCACATTGTATCACTGTTTGTTTTACTGCAGAAAGCTTCGTTATTTCTTACCAAAGATGTTTACACAAGGAAACTATCTTGAAAAGCATTTTAAAGAAGTAATATCAGATCAAGTTCTGTTAGTTAAAATTTCAGAATCATTGGTTCACAGTCCTGTTAATGCGTTACTTTAAGGTTATTATTTTAATTATTATTATTTTATTTTGTTTTGTTTCGTTTTTTATGACGATGTTTTCTTTTACATTTAATGTTAGCGTTGTTCTAGTTTCATTTCTCTGTTCATCCATATCCTTTTTCTAAAAACCTTGCCGATTCCTTTTAATTTTTTTTTTTTTCCCGTCTCTTACTCTGTTCCCCTCTGTCCCCTCTCCCCTCCCCCCCTCCCCCCCCCCCCAAAAAAAAAAAAAAAAAAAAAAAATCATCCTCCATGCCATTTTTACCCGTCTAATATCACTTATAGTGAAAAGACGTTAAATCAAGGAACGAACACACACACACACACACACACACACACACACACACAAATTTTCTCTCTCTCTCTCTCTATCTCTCTCTCTCTCTCTCTCTCTCACTGGTCTGCCTACCATTTCTTGTACTGTATACAAGCAAATTTAAACTCAAGCAACAAAAGAAGGGCTGATTTTCTCAACACACTTTCTCCAGACTACATACAACCTACATCTCAGAAGACATTCATTTAAGATTGGATGTACATCCTGTCTATAAAAATATAAACAGGATAACACATCAAAGCTGTGAGACAAGTGAATAAAGCCAACCATTCAGATTTTTAAAAACTGTCAACATATGCAAGTACTCACTGTACGGACTGTAAATATATGAAAAATTCCAAATGCCTACTGTTTGGACTGTGTGAGTCACATTGTTCAAAATGTCAAAACACGCAAACGCAGACTGTACAGACTGTCAATATACGAAAAAATTCCAAATGCCTACTGTCTGGATTGTGTGACACTTTTGGTGATGCGGGTGACGAGGGTTTCCTGACTGCCTGTGTCTATGTGTCCTGCTGTAGAGTATTTTTCCAGTTCATCATCGATGAGTGGGCTGACAAGTTCGTCCAGCTTACGCTTCAGGTGCTTCACCAGTTCATGTCTGCAAGTGAAAAGACAATGAGAAAAATGTTTAGTGACCTGCTTTCGGTGATGTTAGGTATGTGTGAATAAACAACACACACCCACAAACAGACGAGCATACACATACAGGCAATGAGACAAATACATATGTAAACTCTGAGAAATCTGCCCCCATTTTGCACACTTCAAGTCACGGTAAAAACACTTATACACTTACCTATTCAACCCAGACCTTCCATTGTTCATATCATGATTGTTCATCCAGCAATATGTGCTTCCACTTCTAACTACTGATTATGTGGCATCATGTATACCATTACATCATTAATGATAATGTACACATTTATGGCCATGTACATACATATGGCTATCTAGACACTGTTAGCATGTATTCATTTATGTGAACTCCAATGAGTTCATGTGTATGTGTGTGTGTGTGTGGTGTGTTGTGTGGTGTGTGTGTGTGTGTGTGTGTGTGTGTGTGTGTGTGTGTGTGTGTGTGTGTGTGTGTGTGTTCGCGCCTGCATGACTGCCTACCTGCCAGCCTGACTGCATGTGTGAATGTGTGTGTGTGTGTGTGTTGTGAATGTGTGTGTGTGTGTGTGTGTGTGTGTGTGTGTGTGTGTGTGTGTGTGTGTGTGTGTGTGTGTGTGTGTGTGTGTGTGTGTGTGTGTGTGTGTGTGTGTGTGATATCAGTGCCTCTATACACTCTGTGTCTAGAGAACGTCCAATGCACAGGAATTAGAGTTTGACAAATGGACAATAAGATTTTGTGAACTCACTATTATTACACATAATAACATGATTTGGTGTTATGAATTTTCAACAAATAATACACTGTACTTTGAGAATTATATTTGTTCAAAAATTCATGCACTCTGCCAAAATTATATGGTACACTTCTCGAACTCTGCATAAAATATCGGTAGATTCTGTGAACCTGCATAAAAACCCTATGTGCTGGCAAAGTTTTGAATGGGGAGTGGGTGGGAGGCAGATGCACCATGAAGCACTACGCTGACACCACCAGAATGATGGAAACATTAAGATGGTCAATTAACAGGCCAGTTTTTGTCATGTTGCCAGCTAGGATGGAGCTCAAGATACCAGATCTTGAGTGTGATCAAACAAGCAAATAAAAAGACTGCCTACTGTAAAACAGTAGCACTGATACAGGATTCTTATCTATTTCAATTCATATACAAGCTATATTCTGTACAATGTGTATCTTGTACAGATCTCCAGCCTTTATAATGTAAAGCACATTAAGATTCTGTTCTGCTATCTGTCTGTCTGTCTGTCTGTCTGTCTGTCTGTCTGTCTGTCTCTCTGTCTGTCTCTCTCTCTCTCTCTCTCTCTCTCCACCCCTTACAATCATTATCATGAGCATGATCATCATTATTTTTATCAGTAACAGTAACATAATGGTAAACAAACTTGTGAAAGTTTTCATCATTCTCCTCCAGATGAAGAAGAGTCTCCTCGGCCTGTTCAGCAGACCCAGCCTCTCTGATGTATGGCTCAAAGCTGTAGATTAACTGCCGCAGGTTGTTGATCAGCTCCTCACCCTCCAGCCCACGCATTGCCATTTTGATCACCTGCAATGTCACACATTATCATGATGTAAATTCTGATGAAACATATTTTTTTTGGCCATAGTAAAGTAGTAAGTGCTACAAATTTGACTGATAATATAACGGAGTGGTTGGAGATTTGAAACCCTGTAACTTTATATCAGTATGACGTTTTTCAGTCTTAATCCACTCCTACCTAAAAATGAACATGCTAAGGGCTCACTTGGAAGACTGGGACCACAAAGCTGAGTTCTGTCCACTTCACCTGTTGAGGCCTCTTGCCAAACAGACATAGAGGCAATCATGCTGTCCATCTCCATGATACCAAAATGACACATGTTATCAAATGGTCTTCCTCCCGATGCTCTCTCTGTTCCCCAAACCCTGGATAATGACCAGCTTCCCCTCCTGACCATTTTCTTCCACAATCAGAAGAACCAGAAAAGTAGTTCTCTAGTGAATCTCTGCCCATGATGGGAATCAGACGAAAGTGCCAGATATAGTGAAAAGAGGAGAGTATTCAGATCAATCCTCAAGCCATGGACAGAAAAGAAGGATTACCACTAACCCTGCAGAGAGCAATAAGTAGTTCTGATGAGGCTCTCCATTAGCCACAATCAGCTGAACGCACACATGAACTGCAAGTTCCAATTGGAGGCTTTATCAACCTGCTCCTGCAATCAAGGGGACCAGACAGCTGAACATGTGTTTGCATACCAAGAAGAGTGATGGGGGTGGCTAGCCACCATTCCAAGGATGACCAAGCTCCATGACAACCAGTATAAATTTGAAAAAAGATGTTGACATTCATTGCGATATATGGTCTGACCATGTAGATGATAAAGAGGAAGAAGACACTGATGGCATTGCTGACCAACAATGCAGTATATACATGTGTGTGTGTGTGTGTGTGTGTTGTGTGTGTGTGTGTGTGTGTGTGTGTGTGTGTGGATGAGCATGAGCACATGTGTGTGTGTGTGTGTGTGTGTGGTGGGAGGAGATGGTATGGAGTGTGTGAGAGAGAGAGAGAGAGAGAGAGTCTGGTTTAACTGAAAGAAGGGTTTTCCAGCATTTCTGTACACTCTCTTGTTGGTGTGGTATAATTACTGATTGTGATCTCTTGTGTGTATGGTGGTTTTGCAGAATGTAAATGTGATATATACATATATAATATCTACATTGACTCTTTATCACATATTGTTGATACAACTTTGATCTTGATTATATCTGTTCTTAGCATATGTTGGAAGGAATACAACCTCTGTTCTCCTGTTGTTTTGAAATCTCTTGCTTGATGACACATGCTTTGACAAGTTACAATAAAATTAAAAACACCTCAACTTGATTCAAAACACCAGTCACAACAATGATACCAAAGTCAGATCGTACTGGAATCTTAAAAACAGGCCTAACGTTCTTATCTGTCACCAATAATATTAGCTCCACAATTGTCTTTTCGCTCAAATGTAGACTCTTTCGTGCATGCCCACTGATTTCAGGACATGCCCCTGCAACACCTGCTCGATTTCCTCAAATTCTGATGTTGTCATGGACCGATTGTTTAATTTTTGCATCAACTACGTACGTATGATCGAGAACAAACAAAACAAAAAATGTGCTGCATAAACATGAAACAAATAGTCACATTTTTATCTGTTTACTTAAATTTAGTAAAAACTGAACAACCAGTATAAGCACTACCTTTTATATGAAATTTACGATTGGCAACAAATTGTTTACGCCGCCATATTGTTAATGGAATACATGCTGAAATTTCAGTAATAAATCTTTGATTGGTTGATTTTGAACAGTAACCAATCAGAAAAGAGATAACACTCGCCCGGTTGGAGACGCGAAAGAGCTGGGAAGGTAAGTAACTGTTGTAAAAGACGTGAAAGAGCGAAGTCCAGAACTTTTCCTGCGGCGTGGATGCTGAGTTAAATTTCAGTTTCTTACCACAAGTACAAGAATGGCTTCACTGAAACCATTAGCAGGGAAAGTGTGCATCGTAACAGGTGCCACTCGCGGCATTGGCAAAGGCATCGCCTTGCAACTGGGGGCCGCTGGGGCAACTGTATACATCACAGGTCATAAAAACAAAAATTTCAATAGCAGTTAGTTATTACATAAAGTGACATCTAAGTGAATAACAGAAAAAGTAAATTTTTGTAATCGTTTCTATTCACACACCCAAGTTTACCCAGGGGAAATTATAGCTACATTTTGATGAGTGCAATTGCTCATCAAATTGGTAGGATCAAGTACAAGACTACATTCGCTCATACAGTCATAGTCATAGTCATAGATGAAAAAAATGTTTGATTATGTTAATCTGTCAATCTGGCACAGTCAATGTTTTAACATAATATGAAATAAAATATGAAAAAAAAACAAAGTTGTTTTAAGTATATTCATCTGATGCAAAAATCTTGTTTTAAATGTTAATCTGTCAATCAGACACAATCTATGTTTTAACATAATACAAAATAAAAAAACCACTTGTTTTGAGTATGTTCATCTGATGCAAAAATCATGTTTTAAATGTATCCATCTAATATAGTAATAATGGCTAACTTTGTTATATAAAATAAAAATCTTGTTTTAGTACACATTTATCTGACAGTGTTTACATTTGTACATGTATACAAAGTAAAAATTCCTGTTAAATATAGATCTTCATTTGACAGGTCGCACACTCAAAAAACGTGAAGGGGACCCAGTAGGAGGAAGCCTTGAAGACACTGCAGCTGAGGTGTGTGTGTATGTATGTGTTTGTATGTGTGTGTGTGTGTGTGTGTGTGACAGAAGTATGTTAGAAATTAGCAGAACGTGCATGTAAATCAACAAATCAAGACGCGCAAATTTTTGGCCAACTGGCCTTTGTCAAACATATGTGAACCCAGAATGTCTGTGTGTGTATGTGTGCACATACATCTGCCTGTCTGTATTGTAATCATGTGTGTACTTATCCTTCTGTAGTAGAGACTGAGAAGTTCTGTCATGTGGCTGGCAGATAGTCCTGTCTTTCAAACTATCAAAGTCTTGTTTTCAGTGTTGTCTGTGGCTCAGAGTGATGTTGTGAAATATTTTTTATGGTGCAGAAGTTGTTCACTGCCAAAGTTCTGTGTGTGTGTGTATATGTATGTGTGTGTTTTAAAAAAATTTTTTTTAATTTATTTTTTATTACTGTATTTTTTTTTCGAACAATGTACATATGCCAGTGGTCCCATGTATTGAAGATTTTGTCTCTAGAACTATCAGAACATCATATGGGACTGCATAACTAGTGTATCACTTCCAGCAAAGACAAAAAGGCATGAAGAAGAAAGAAATGGTAAGGCAAAACAAATGAACAACAAATGAAACCAAAAAAATACAAACAAACAATATGTATAGGCATCCTTCAGTCTCGGAAGACTATGGAGTTGCGCTCTTGGTGTTTATTCTGGTGCAGCGTCGGGTGTGGCTGGCCAGTCCGACGTGGGAATGACAGTCCCTGTGGCAGAGGGCACAGATGAAGTCTGACGCTGGTCTGTCTGCCTGGGCTGCAGCCTTTCTTCTCATTCTCTTTTCCTCATGCTGCTGAGCGAGTGTCTCTTCGAACTTGGAGAGACCTTTCTGCACAGTCTGTCTCCAGGCTGACCGTTCGAGGGCTGTTGCTTCCCAGTTGTTCTTGTCGATGTTCAAGGCTGCATACATGTACATGATGCAAAAACAAAACAACAAGAAAAGAGATAGACACAAAGTTGTCTACCAATGGGAAAAAGACCAATTCTATCTTGAAAGAAAAATCTAAGAGAGTAAAGGGGAGTATATATAACACAAGTTTACTGTAAGGTATCATGTTGTTATATGGTGTGTTGTCATAAACAGGAAGATAATTCATACGTGAGCGAACCAAGACACAACCTCAGAAAGCTGGTCAGGGTCAGTCTGGGTGAAACTGATAATTACAATTTGTTCCATACATGTCAGGTTGTATGGTTTACCTGTAATTCTTACTTTTTTCCCATTGCTTTCCAAATACTACAGTTTACAAACAAAACACTATACAAAATCAGAAAGCTGTGTCAAAAATGCGTTTACAACACAACAGCAAGCTGGTGTTGTGAATTCACAGACAGTACATAGTATTCAAATATTATCCAATTGTCACTATGTCCAAAAGCAGAGAGCTTTAATCTTTAATAAGATGTAAAAAATATCAACTGGTAAATTGTGTTTTCGAAAAAGAAAGAAACAAAAGCAAAGAAAAGACAAACACTTGCTAAAAAAAAAAATCAGCATTTTTTTTTTTTCCTTTACTACAGTTGGCCTCAGGGTATGTACAGACGTATTGAAGAAATTGTTCACAGGAAAAATACATGCACATCAACTGGTTGCTTAAAATCAAAAGATGGCACGCTTATCATGGAAAAAGACAAGGTATTAGACAGATGGGGAGAGTACATTAAAGACCTTTTTGAGGATGACAGAAACGAAGAACACATCATAAAAAAGAACTTTGAAGGACCACCCATAATGAAAGATGAAGTCAGAGCAGCACTGAAAAAGATGAAACCAGGAAAAGCCCCAGGACCAGACAACATTACTACAGAGATGATTGAAGCCCTGGAGGAATTTGGCATAGAAAAAATAACAGTCCTCCTAAATGAAATTTATGACACTGGAAAAATCCCCAAAGATATGTCAAAATCAATTTTCATTGCACTTCTTCAAAGAAGACAGGGGCTATAGAATGCGAACTCCATCGCACAATCAGTTTGATGAGTCATGTAACAAAAATCCTGTTAAGAATAATCATGATGAGGACAAGGAATAGAATCAAAAGAGAAATAGCAGAAGAACAGTGTGGATTTGTGGAGGGGAAAGGAACTATTAATGCCATATACATCCTAAGAACTATCATAGAGAGGTCATTTGAGATAAATAAGGATTTGTATTTATGCTTTGTTGACTATACCAAGGCTTTCGATCGGGTACGACATAAAATTGATCAACCAACTGGAGAGACTCAATGTCGATGGAAAAGATCTACAATAATCAGGAATATACTGGGAACAAACAGCTGCAATGAGAATAGAAAACAATATAAACTCTTTTCAAAACATCAAAAGAGGAGTCAGACAGGGTTGTGTTTTGTCACCAGATCTGTTTTCACTATATAGCGAAAACATCATGGAAACCTAGAAGAAGACCCTAGATTAAAGGTTGGAGGGAAAATGATAAACAGCATTCGGTACGCAGATGACAACGTGCTAATTGCAGAAAATGAAAGGGACCTACAAAACCTTGTGAATATACTAGAAACAGAAAGCAAAGGTAAGGGGTTGGAACTAAACAGCAAGAAGACTGAAGTCATGGTGATCAGTAAAAAACATGAAATCCCCTCATGCAAAATAACAGCAAATGGCACAACCTTGACACAGGTTAATAAGTTCAAATACCTGGGAACGGTCATTTCATCAGACGGCAGATGCACATCGGAAATAGCTGGCAGAATCGGCCAAGCCAAAACAGCATTCAAGAAGATAACAAGCATTCTTACCAACAAATGCCTATCAATTAACATCAGAAAGAGAGTCCTTGAGTGTTATATAGAACCAATACTGTTGTACGGATGCGAGACGTGGACAGTCAGCAAGCAAAGCCAGAGCAGGATTGAGGCAGCCGAGATGTGGTTTCTCAGAAGAATGTTGAGAGTACCATGGACAGCAAAGAAAACAAACGAGACAGTCTTGATGGAGGCAGACACAAGTCGATCACTGATAAGGAAGATTAGGAAAAGACAAGCAACATTTATAGGCCATTTTATGAGGAAGGGGGATTTGGAGCACCTGGTCACAACGGGAAAGCTGGAGGGAAAGAGAGCATTGGGTAGACCCAGGGAGAGAATGCTGGACGGACTTGCAGAGTGGCTGGGGATGAAGAGGGTGGGGGAGATGCTGGGTGCAACGAGAGATAGAGATGGTTGGAAGTCCATGGTCACCAACGCCATGCGGCAGGGCACCTGATGATGATGATGATGACAGTTGTTTGTCTGATGCTATGGTATAGAGCAGCCTGGAGGGAGATGGTGGTGTGCAATGGCCAACCCAAACCTGGTGATATCGACAGGTGAGACAGGTGAGGTGAGGTTATGGTATAAAAGATTTGTTATTATGGTGAAAGGGAATAGTGGTTGACGTGTATGTTGTTCTTTGGGGCTTTTCTTTATGTTCACCATATTTTGTTCTCTGGGGCTTTTGATTAGGTGCACGATAAGTTTCACTGTGAAATTCACCCCTCAAAATATATTAGAATTAAGTAATTATTGTGACACCTTTCACCAATACTTCATTGGAATTGCTCAAAATCGGCAGTTTTCATGCTGCCACCGCAGCTTGACCTCTTATATAACCGCTAGATTCCATATAATATATATCATCTTCAAGCTGATAGTTTCAGTTCTTCAGCACTGCACACTGTAATTCAATCTAACTCAAACACTTTTCTTGTATGGGTTTGCTAAGGAAAATTTGCCTATCAACATTTTCATATTTCTCCTCTGTTTTCTCAAAGGAAAGATTATGCATGTGTGAGATTTCAGTTGGCCACAACTCATACTGATTTTGCCTTTTAGATTTCAGTCATATGTTATACATGTCAACACGCAAAGTCAGAGCAGGATTGAGGGAACTGAATGTGGTTTCTAAGAAGATTGTTAAAGAGTTCCCTGGACAGTAAAGAAACAAACGAGACTGTCTTTAGGGAGGCAGACACAAAAAGGACATTAATGAAGAAGATTGGAAAAGACAAACAACACTTACACTTTTATAGGACATTTTATGAGGCAAGAAAAAATTTAGAGCAACTGGTCACAACAGGAAAGTTGGAGGGAAAAAGCTAAAAAGCACCAGGTAACCCAATTAGATGGACTTGCACAGTGGATAAAGATAGACAAGGTGGGAGAAGTACTTGTAGTGACAAAGGATAGATTGTATATCAGGCCATGATAGTCAATGCCATGCAGCAGGGCACATGACGATAATGATGATATAAGTATCATTGAAAAGAGCTTTCTTACCTTTTTCAGTGATGCCAATATCTTGATACTATGAAAACTTTACTTACGCCACCCCTAATGGAAAAAAAATGTCTTTTTAAACACAAAATTGTTCGCGACAGTCTTACCTGTTTGTTACTTCCACTATGGGGATGCCAGGGCTATTTCAGTATAAATAGTATCCCCACCTTCAGGAAGTTCTGTGATACAAATTTCCTCTTTTCTGTCATTCTTATTCTGGTCCATTGATCTGTATGTGTTCAATAAGTCTTACATATTTTATCTTTGAATTGATGCTGTTGCTATCATTAGAATTTAGATACAAACTGTTTTATAATGATGTGATTGTCATGATGGCAAATGATCTTACTGCTTATGAAGTTGTACCCCTTCATGAGGGACAGTGGCCTATTACATAAATATACCATTTGAAGTCTTTGGATTGACAATGCATTTTTTGTCTTTAAGGAAACGTGATGGGCAGAAGCAATTTTAGGTAATCAAGGCCTGTTTTTATTAGCATGTTCTAGTCTTCATAGTTATGTTTACATTTGTGTCAAGGTATGATTTTTTTAAATCCCCTGGTGTTAAATTGGATGGAATGATCAATGCCAGGGGCATATCCTTAGATTATATACGTGAGTGCATTGATCTGTGTACTTAATTTTCTTTTCCAGGTGGTTTTCTTCATCTCCAGTGAGGTGTAGTGTACTTTTGAGATGTTTATAGTCCTGATATGACTCTGTGCAGTTGGCTGGGATTTAAGTAACAATAATAACCTGTTTGTTACAGGTGAGCGCCAAGGGAGGCAAATGTGTGCCAGTGCAGTGTGATCACAGCAAGGACGAGGACATCAATAAACTGTTTGACCGTGTGTCCCGTGAACAGGAGGGTCAGCTTGACGTCCTGGTGAACAATGCCTACAGTGCCGTTCGGGTGTGTTGAGTAGTGCTGTTCTTACTTTTCATAATTTCAATTATACTTTCTTTACTTTAACACATCTACAACAGAACCCTTGATTGTAGGTCTAGCAGAGCAACACTTACTGCTGGGACCCATTGATCATAGGACAGACAGTATAAGGTACAAAACTCACTTCTCTTTCTTGGTACTTTAGTTATTTGATCGGACAGTTACTTCCCTTAAAACAGTATTTCTGGCAGATGTATTGTGTGCATTTTTGATTGAGATTTGAAGTGCTTTTGGCCCAGAAAAATGTTAAAAGTCGAGGTTTAAGTCACAAGGAGATCCAACAGTTGCTTGACCTTGATGAGAATGAAGGTAACGCTGAAAATGGATCAGATTTTAAAGAAGAAAGTAGTGAGGGTGCTGAGGAGGAAGAAGAAAGTGTCGCAGAAAGTGTACCCAGTACCAGTGACTTATCAGGGCTATAACTGTTTCAAAACATACACAATACTTCAACAGGGGAAAAAAATGGAAAACACAGTGTTACCAGGGCAGGAGCGTTCAGTGAAGAGTTCAAACTCGAAGTACTCGCAATGTAGAAAATTGAATTTAGCATCCATTTTTCATAAAGTGCACCAAGTTTTGCATGCATCAGACTATATTTAGGCTTGTAATAGGGGTTTGCTTACAAGCAGTCCCATTCTGGCATGTTTCCCAGTACATGCTCAGGCCAGCACAGTGATTTGTCAGTGGCAGCTCCTGTCACAATAGAGTTAATAAATGTTTGGTCCATCTGTACTGATAGGTGCTGCAGGGAGAGGAAGCTACAGTCTTCAGGTAAATGGGATCTCAGAGTCATTTTACAGGTGTGGAGTATATCTGCCACTCCATCTGTCCAGTATTGCCAGGGTCTTCATCTTGCTCTGAAGACTGAGCAGTTAGATTATAGCAATATGGCAAATGATAATGATGTAATAATTAACAAATTATTCATCCTCTTCACTGGACAAATGGTACTTTTGGAATAAGGAAGCATGAATAAAAAGCTTTATGCTGAACGTATGTATGCAAGAGGATTGAGATAATGATGACATTAATAACAGTGACAACAGTAACAGCAGCATTGACACCTGTACCATTTGTAACAAGAAATATGATGGGATGATGATATCGAATGATCTTACTCCTCACACACATACATGCTCCTACATATCCATATGCGCACACACACACACACACACACACACACACACACACACACACACACACACACACACACACACACACACACACACACAACACACACACACAACACACACATGCATGCAGCACACATGATGCAACACACACACATACACACACATGCACAGCGCGCGAACACACACACACACACACACACACACACACAACCAACACCACATGCACGCAACACACACACACTGGCAAGCCTGCATGCATGCACGCACGCACACACGCACACACACACATGCGCACTTCCTTTCAGTGGGGCAAGCAGACATTCAGGTCCCTCTACCGCAGGAATGCAGAACTGTTCCTATAGTCCTGTGCATTCTGTCACCGACTTGCACACTCATGCATGCATGTGTGCATGTGCACAAACACACACTAGGTAGACTTCAACCAAGACACTGCAGCAGGTATTGAGATTCAAAATGATTGCTGGAAGAGATGAGTTTTGAGAGGCAGACTTCCAATCTTGTACATCAAGAACATTACCAACATCAGTAGCCTGAATATTCAAGTTGTCCACAAAAGTCAAGACAGAGCGGTTTGGAGGGAGGTGGTGTCAACGAGTGCAGCAGCCAACACTGAACCCGGTAATTAGGACAGGTGAAACAGGTACCCCCGTGGGGATGCCAGGGGCTCTTTCAATGTAAATAGTATCCACGCCTTCTGGAAATTACTGTTCTGGTAATTTCCTCTTTTCTGTCACTCTCTTTGCTTCTGCCTTGTTCCTTTGCTTTCTGTCATTTCTACTTATCATTTTCTGGCTTAATGGTCCATTCACCTGTATGTGTTCGATAAAGTCTTTCGTACTTTTTCTTAGGATTAATAATTGGGTACATGTATTAAGTGCATTTGGCTCTGGGAAGGTGGGATGTGTGGAGGCGGTTTTGGGTGGTTTATGCTTGTTTTGGGGTATGTTTTGGTGTCCTTGGGTATGCTTATAATTATATTTGTATTCAGGTGTGTTTTTTTTGGATCCCCTGTGCGGTGAGTTGGACGGAGCGGTCAGTGCCAGGGGCGTGTCATTGGATTGTGTGCGCGAGTGCATTGATATGTGTACTTCATTTTCTTTTCTTTTCTTTTCCTGTTGAAGTATTGTATGTTTTGAATCGGTTATAATCCTGATATGGCTCTACGCAGCCGGCTGGGCTTTAAACAACAATAACAATAACAGTAGGTGAGACAGGTGAGTGGAATGATGTTGAAGACATGGAATGGTGGTCAGAGAAAGTCAAACAGTTCCACAAATAGCAGATGTTGGACGAGATGCTGCTAATCAAAGGGTGCATTCCCTAATTTTCAAAAAAAAAGTATAGGTTACAGTTGTTTATTTAAAGTATTATTATATAAATGTTGCTGTAGTCATAATAATTTTATGAACATTGCTGTTGCTATTTGTTATTTTCATCTTCACGTTAATATCCATTATTTGATTATCTCTTTGTCGCCGTCATCATTCCCCCACCCATAGGAATGCTGGAGGCTCTTTCAGTATAAATAGTATCCCCACCTTCTGGAAATTCTGTGCTAGAAATTTCCTCTTTTCTGTCACTCTCTTTGTTTGTGCCTTGTTCCTTTTCTTTCTGTCATTTCTTCCTATCATTTTCTGCTTTACTGGTCCATTCACCTGTGTGTGTTCAATAAAGTCTTATGTACTTTCTCTTAGATTGATAATTGGGTACATGTATTAAGTGCATTTTTGGTTAGGGAAATGAGATATGTGGAAACAATTTTAGGTGATTTAGGCCTGTTTTTATATGTTATAGTGTCCTTGTTATGTTTAAATTTGTATTCAGGTTTGTTTTTTAAATTCCCTTTGTGATAAATTGGATGGAGTGGTCAACATCAGGGGCATCTCCTTAGATTATATGCATGAATGCATTGATATGTGTACTTAATTTTCCTTTCTTTTATTTTCCTATTGAAGTATTGTGTATTTTTTTAAAGAGGTTATGGCCCTGATATGGCTCTGTGCAGTCGGCTGGGTTTTAAACAAAAATACCAGTAACAGTGACTGTCGTCATCATTGTCATAATCTTCAATATCGTTGCCTTCATCATCATCGTTACTATATTGCAGGTTATTATGGATGTTTACAAGACGCCATTTTGGGAACAAGACGCAGGAGTCTGGGATGACGTCAACAACGTAGGACTGAGGTAGTTAGCACACACCTTTATTAACCCCTTGGCTCCCGCACCTTATCCACCAATTGCAAAAACGTAACCCTTTGACTCCCTCATCCAATCCACCAGCTTCCTGCAGGGCTAAGTGTTTGCTTTGTTAGCATGGTTGGCAATACAGGATGCTGGTGAACAGGATACGGGAGCAAAAGGGTTAATATTCGTGCAATTATGATCCAGTGTGCTGCTTGATGATTTGGTGCACTTGTTCATTGGTGACGTGATCAGTGTATTTGATGTTCAGTATCTTGTGATTAGAACTCATTTCCATGATGTGGATTCATCTTTCCAAATCTGCTGTGAGAGTCCAGATCTTGCATGCATACAAGAAGTTGGAATATACCAGCACACATAAGAGTCTGACCTTGTGTTTTATGGAGATGTTCTTTATCCTTCCATACAGGTTTCAGCCTGGATAGTGCTGATGTTGTCTTTGCTGTCCTCAGGAGGATTTCTGGTTCGGAGCCCTCATTGCTAATGATGGATCTCAGTATAATGCTTTAAAATCATTTACCTATAAATGAAAGATTGGCAAAAAGTCTTCTAATTAGTATCTGTTTTCCAAAGACAGCTAAATATGAGATTCAGATTTAGACAATATGATACCAAAGTAAACTTTTGCTTGTCCAATTTCAGTGAAGGGTGGAACAGTTTTATGCTGGAGTATTCCAAATATCAAAATTTACACAACTTATTGTTGCTGAAGTTCCTGTACATTTTAATCTTATGTATGTTGTATGGTGTTTGTATGTCATTACTTTCATTTTTACTCATTGTGGGGAAGACTCCTCTGTGGGCACCAAGATTTTCAACATGACTTTCTGCTGTGACTTTCAGGAACCACTACATTTGTTCTGTGCTGGCTGCTAGAATGATGGTGCCCCGAAAACAAGGCCTCATTGTCAACGTGTCCTCTGTTGGCGGTCTGCAGTATTTCTTCAATGTTGCCTATGGTGTGGGGAAAGAAGCGGTGAGTTTATTGTCCACCTTTGGTGGTAGTCTGAAGAAAGTCAAATTGTTATGCACGGTAACAGGATTTTAAAGGAATTGCTAGATGCTGCAGTAGACATGTGGGTAAGATGTCGGACTAACAATCGGAAGGTCTGTGTTTGATCCTGCCTAGTGTGTAAGGTGTGTTGATTTTCCAGCATCCTAGGTCAACATGTGTTCACACTGACCTGTAAGGTCCTAAACACCCTCTGTGTGAACAAGCATGCAGAACATCAGATATGAATGTTGAAGATCCTGTAAGTCTGGTTGCTGTGCATGGTTATAGGATTTGAAGGAATCGTTTGGAAAAATCGATACATTTTTATATGATAATTAACCCTTTAACTCCTGCACACTATCCACCAACTGCAAAAACTTACCCCTGTGACTCACCCTATCCACCAGCTTCCTGCAGGAAGCTGATGGATAGGGTGAGGGAGTCAAAGGGTTAAGCTTTTGCTTTGCTAGCATGGTTTATGATGAAGAATGCTGGTGGACAGGCAACAGGAGTCAAAGGGTTAACACATAGTAGTCAAACATGTACTAGTGATGTGTTGTGTTCCTGATTGCAGTGTGACCGCATGGCAGTCGATTGCGCCAGGGAGCTGAAGAAACATCAAGTGGCATTTGTCAGCCTGTGGCCTGGGCCTACTCGCACGGAGAATCTTCTACATCTGATTGAGCAGAAACACTTTCCAGAGGGTTCAAAATTGGTAGGACTGATGAAATGATAACCATTTGAAGCCTTAACTAGCTTTTATCTTTATATTGGTTTTGTCTTGTTGTTGTTTTCTCCTGTGGGAATGTTGATGGCTCTTTCTGTATAAATCAGTATCCGCACGTTCTGGAAATTCTGTGTTAGAAATGTCCTATTTGTCTCTTACTCTCTTCCTTTCTGCTTTTTTTTTTTTTTTTTACTGTTCCCTCTTACATTCAATCTGTCTGACTTACATGTCTTTTTACCTGTTTATTTTTGAAAATTTCTTGCAGTTTTTCTGTCTCCCTTTCCTTATGGTCTATGTCACAGTGAGTTTGCAAATTGTGCAGCAAGATTAATTTGCCTGCAGAGTATAGTCCAGAGCGATGTGTATCCACGTACCTGATATGAAAAGATACATGCCTCACATAGATTTGCCAACCATTTCAGTCATGATTAAGCTCAAATGCCTGTTTAAAATTGAGGTAATTTCAATTTGGATTGATCAGTATGATTTATGCATGTGCATATGTTTATGAATGCAAAAATGTGTTGAACAGAGGTGAAAGAGAAAGTGATGATTTTCTGTGTTTAGTTTTTTTTTGTTTGTTTGTGTACTTGTTTTATTTTTGTTTTGTTTTTTCAAAACAGCTGTTTTTTAATTGTGATAAATATGAGAGGTGAACATTTTTCATGTAACAAGACTGGCTGTGAGAATTGTTCTGATTTGTTGTAGGCTTTGATGGAGAAAGCTTTTCTGCAGGGTGAAACTCCAGAATATGTTGGAATTGCTGTCGCCCGACTGGCTGCAGGTACCTTTTCTTTTCATTGATTGATTCTGTTTGTCCTCACACCCCCCACACCCCCTGTAGGGATGCCAGGGGCTCTTTCAATGTAAATAATATCCCCACCTTCTGGAAATTCTGTGGTAAAAATTTCCTCTTTTCTGTCACTCTCTTTGTTTCTGCCTTGCTCCTTTGCTTTCTGTCGTTTCTTCCTATCATTTTTTACTTTGCTGGTCCATTCACCTATATGTGTTCAATAAAGACTTACATACTTTCTCTTAAGGATTGATTATTGGGTACATGTATTAAGTGCATTTTTGGATCTAGGGAAATGAGATATGTGGAAGCAATTTCAGGTAATTTAGGCCTGTTTTTATATGTTTTTGAGTCCTTAGTTATGTTTAAATTTGTATTCAGGTTTGTTTTTTTTAAATCCCCTGTGTGATAAATTGGATGGAATGGTCAATGCCAAGGGCATTTCCTTAGATTATGTGCGCAAATGCATTTATTCATGTACTTGATAGTTAATTTTATTTTTATTTTTCCTTGTTGAAGTAATGTTTTGAAATGGGTTATAGCCCTGTTATGGCTGTACACAGTTGGCTGGGCTTTAAACAAAAAATGACAATAACAGTAACACCCCCCCCACACTTCTTTTTCTTGAATATGTTCTACATGTGACCATAGACTCGGACAGATAGACAGGCAACTCACTCTGTTTTACTTTGTGATATACAATGGGATGTGCGGACAGATCATCAGTACTTTTCATTATTATGCCACCTCTTTTTCTCTCTGCTTCATGTTTTTCCTCTTCCCCCTCCTCTTCTCCTCACTAGACAATGGAGAGCTCTGTCCCTGCACCACCACCACCACATCCTCAGCCAGTCAGCAGATGGGGGCTGCTGCTCACAGAAAATGAGTCCCCTGGGTGACCAGCACACAACCTGATTCCACTGTCGAGAGATGGCAGCAACAAGTCATAGGTTAGGAAAGCCGTCTGTTCAACTCAGTCTGGGGCCACTGCTCACATGGATTGAGTCCATGGGCGACCCACACAAAATTGAGAGCCAACATAGGGGTCGAACACATAACCTCCGCATTTTAAGCACAGCGCTCTTACCAACTTTAATTCATGATGTTCCCGCTAGGGCCCGAATCCAGAACTTTCCGTGTATCAGGCAGATGTGATAATCACTAGACTACAGAAACACTGAGATGTAAGGGCCTACTGAGATAAGCACCAGTTAGTACTCATTAGTACTATCCTTATGTTACAGTACTTAGTATCCTTCTGTTTCTTTTCTCTTCCTCTTTTTTTTTTTGCTTCATCTTTTCTCACCTTCTCTGCCCACCTCCTCTTTCTTTTCCTCCCCCTCCTCATCATTCTCTTTCTTTATGGTTATTGGCTTTATGGGAGTTTTCATTGTGTATGTCTGATTGCTGAGCCTTGTTATTAAAGTTTAAATGAGTGTTTGCAGTGGCACATGTGAATCCCGGACTTTGAAGAAATATGACAAAACTAAAATAAACGCAGCAGAAATGTGGTTCTACAGCCGTCTCCTCAGAGTAAAATGGACAGAGAAAAGAACCAATCAAAACGTGTCAAAGGAATTAGCTGTCCAACATAAAATGCTCCCGGAGATCAACAAAAATAAATTGAAGTATATCAGGCACATGAACAGAAACACAAGAACTGACTTGATGACATCAGTCCTGCAAGGGAGAGTTGAGGCAAAGAGAAA
>JAPXFY010000020.1:36802526-36825026 GCA_030674185.1 Monoplex corrugatus | reverse complement strand
CAGGAAGTCTTCTTCGTCGGAAGAATTCGTCTTCGAAAAAAGAAACAAAGCAGGAATGTTGTTTCTGATCAGTTTTGTGAATAGCACTGTATTCTGGCACCGTCAACACAGAACAGACGCGTGAGCAGTGAGCTCTTGTGGCCCAGTGCATGAAATGTGAGGCTGAGACATGAGGCGTGAGACATGAGGCGTGAGATGTGAGGCATGAGTTTCTATGGCCCAGCAGCCTTACGTCCTGGTATCAGCAAGGCCTGAGAGACACAGACACTTGCAGTGCTGGTCAGGACATTGATTTTAAGCAACAGCCTTACTAATGCGTCCCTGAAGTGGATGATAATCAGATGTGTGACCCTAGTCTTCCCAGCTGGTCCATGTACGCTCAGGTCCAGGTAGGAGCCAGCAGAGGCTGAAAAATCCTGAAGATTTGTACAGTAGTGATGGGATACAGCCCCACAACCTTCCAGTTTTTAACCCTTTGACTCCCACATGCTGTTCACCAGCGTCCTGCATTGCCAACCATGCTAGGAAAACAAAAACTTAACCCTTTTGATTCCTCACCCTATCACCCACTCCTCAGAAGCTGTGGAGGGCCTACCTATCCACAGTTCTGAGGAAGCTGGTGGATAGGGTGAGGGAATCAAAGGGGTTAAGTTTTTGCAGTTGGTGGATAGGATGCAGGAGTCAGAGGGTTAATCTGTTGTGCTAACCATGGCACTGTAGTCTCTGGTGCTAAAAATTGTTTGGGAGTTATGGGACCCAAATGAAACACGAATGCATAGAGCGGTGCTCAGTTCATAAGTAATTTGCCATGGTTGTGTGGTCTTAGTTAATTTTCAAATAATCTGAATATGGCATTTTGGCATGGAAATGCTAAAAGGTTAAAAAAAAAAAAAAGTAATTGCAGAAGTAGTAAGCCATGTTGAATAAATGCTTTTTTTTTTTATTGTACTTGACATGGAAACATTTGCTAAGTCATTTATTCCAAAGCTTATGTGAAGTTACACATTGTAAATGTAATGGATACTACCAAAGAATAATATGAAGACAATCATTTGTATCATTTATGTAATGCTATACTACCAAAGAATAATATGAAGACAATCACTTATATCATTTATATGTAAGCAGTATTAGCAAAGAATAGATATAATGAAGACAATCCACTTTATATGTATTATATGTATTTTGTTTTAGCATGGTTTTGTGAAGTGTTCAAGGTTGTTTGTGGAATTGTTTAGATTTGAAAGTGATAGCCACTGTATTGTTATTTTGTTTTGATTTATAACTTTTTATGTTGGCTGGTCGGTTGTTTTGATAGAGCTGTGGTCTCAAAATCTGTATTTAGAATTCAGTCCGAGCCCACACCATTAACCCTTTGACTCCCATACCGTCCACCAGCATCCTGCAGTGTCAACCATGCTAGCAAAGCAAAAACTTCACCCTTTGATTCCCTCACAGGAAGCTGGTGGATAGGGTTAGGAGATCAAAGGGTTAATTTTTTTGCAGGTGATGGATAGGGTGCAGGAGTCAAAGGGTTAAAAATTGGCTCTGTTCACTGTCCATCATAATGTTTCCATCATTCAGGTGGTGTCAGCTCTAGTCTGTCTTAGGTACCTTCTCCCTCCATCTCCATTTTAAGATCTTGCCTGCTCGTAAGATTTTACACAGGCTTAAGAGAGTCTGCCAGATATTTGCTGGCAGATCTGGGAAGAGCACATATGGAATTGTCTGAGTGTGATGAATCGCTCTTGAACAAACTGCAAACTTGATAATTATCAGTGTTGTCTGACCACTGCCGATTTATAACACTAACTGACTTATATGGCCTGTTTGTATGAAACTTCAAAATCTTAATTGTGGTGGTTTGAAAAATGTCCTGTTGGAATGGTGCTTGAAAAGTATAACGGTGATGGCCTGACCCTGGAAATCTAGGAAGCTGCTGTTCCAACCCAACTCTTTAGTTGCAGAAGCCCCTAGCTGTGACCTGACCTTATTTCAGCCAGAGAGGGCAGACCATGCACATTACGCCTGCTAATAGCGGTAGTGCAGTGCAAGGAAGAAAAATGTGTTAGTTGCTAAATAGTCTTAGGTTTTAAAACACCTTTTAACAGTCTTTCTGATAGGTAAATGACCGTGTTACCAATACAAGTAGCTTTAAAAGGATACCAAACATGACCAGACTAGTCTAGTAGACTACACTACCACGTTCTGTACAAAACAGGCTTAATTTCACGGAGTAGAGCGATTTTTTTCCAAGATCTTTTTTTTCTCTTGTAACTTTCAACTCCTGTAGCCAAGCTTCTGAGATTTTCACACACTATTAAAGCTTTGTCACACAAACTTTAACACTTCAGAAAGCGTCTTCACTTAATTGAAAAATTTCCACCTCGGCAGGGAAGGAGGGAGACGCGATATAATTACCCCACTGTACAGCGACAACTTGACTGACATGATGTTTCACCTAGTACAGATCATTTCCATTCTTTTGTCTTGTGTTAGTGCACACACGACTATGAGGAAAGAGAGAGGGGAGTGAAAGAGGGAGAGACAAACACACATGAGAGAGAGAGAGAGAGTGAGGGATTACAATCTTCAACACATTGCCATACATATTGATGAGTGAGGAGAGTGAAGCAAGTTAAGTACCCCATTTTCACAAAGTCGGCCACTTGACTTGGCTAACTTGGCATGGGCACACTGAACACTGTTCATCACTTGTGTTTTTTTGTGTTTTTTTTTTTTTTGTTTTTATTCTGCTTGAGTTGCACAATACATGTACATCAGAGTGGGGCACTTGGACACAATCGGTTCTGTTCACCTTCAGTGCCTTTCTAATAAGATTACGACAGTATTGATGAACAGAAACAACAGGTTTATCACTCAAGATAGTAGATCTTATCTTTAATTCAAAGAGATGTTTTATTGCAGCCAAATATAATTGACGTGTATTATACTCCGTTGCATTTGTCAGTGAGTGCAGAATACTGTGTTGGCAATTTGGACCCTGTCTGTGAGAATACTGGTGACAAACAGATGTAAGAAAGGTAGATTCACATATTTTAGAAGGCAAAGAATATATACATGTACAACAGTGTCCAAGCTGTGCGTGCCACAATAAAGATAGACCTGTATGTCTGTGCTAACAAAAAGATGTCCTCCAAATGTATTCCATGTCACAGGATGTGTTTGTCATAATTCTCGCAGGTCACTACATTCAGTTGATTTTGGTAAGCATTACAGTATGTAAAATTTTGCTAAATACATTGGGATAAGAATGACGTATCTGTTGTCACTATGAAATATTTGCAAATGTCATCTCGTTCTGGGTAAAGGAAATGATACACATGAGTCTGTACACTATATTGCACATGGCGTTTTGTCGAGTGTATGTTAGGGGGTCATTAAGTTGACATGAGTGTGGCATTTTGTCCCATAGTTCTTATCTGACTCTCTCTCTGTCTCAGTCTCTCTCTCTGTCTCTATCTCTCTCAGTCTCTCTCTCTCTCAATCTCTCTCTCTCAATCTCTTCTCTCTCTCTCTCTCTCTCTCTCTCTCACTCTCTCTCTCTTTGTCTCTTCACAAGTGTGTATACTTTCCAGGAGTCTGTAATGGCTTCTAATTACTAACAAGATGTCAAGCAAATGTTTCGTTCCTCAACGCTATCTATGGCATGATCTGAGACCATGCTGATTCCTTTTATTAAGAGTACCAGGGTCCTATCTTGGACAGTGCTGCTTCCTTTTGTAAACAGTACCACGGTTCAATCAAGGATAATCCAACACATGAATAAAGAGATGTCACCAGAGCAACAGATCAGACATGGATTTTTTTCCATTAGCTGGCATCCCAGCTGCAGGAAACTACCACAATGATTTTTGAAGGGACTGATGACGATTCGAACCCACAACCTCCCAGTCAGTTGTCCTTTGCGCTACCCTCTACAACGTGGCGACTGGTTCCACAGCATAAACTTAACCCTTTCACTTCTTATCTTTATCCACCAGCTTTTTACAGGAAGCTGGTGCCTGGGGTCAGGGAATGAAAGATTAAGTTTTGCTGCTGGTGGATAGGTTGAGGAGTGAAAGGGTTAAAGTGTTGGTGTTGGTTGGTTCGTGTTATTGTTGCTGTTTTTGTTGTGTTTTCAGTTGTTGGTGGTGAAAACTTTCCACTTGTTCCTCCTCTTTACCTCAGGCAAGGGTGGCTTTTTATTTATATAGTCTGATGTTATTTTACCTGTAAAGGGTAGAGATGATTTTCACCTTTGATTTACATATATATTTGTGACTACACTTCTATCTTATCTTCCTAGTTATATTATCAGATTTATTTTTACCTATATCGGGTAGAGGTGATTTTCACCTTTGTATTACATATACATGTGTTGTTACATTCATATCATTTACAAGTATGTATCAGGTTGAAGAAATGGTGTGAAATGATTTGGCACTCGATTAGATTTTTTTTAATTGTGATGATTTTGTTGTATATAATTGGCACTTGGTTATTGATTCTTTTTAATTGTGATGATTTTGTTGTATAATTGGTACTTGGTTGTTGATTTTTTTAATTGTGATGATTTTGTTGTATAATTGGCACTTGGTTATTGATTCTTTTTAATTGTGATGATTTTGTTGTATAATTGGCACTTGGTTGTTGATTTTTTAATTGTGATGATTTTGTTGTATAATTGGCACTTGGTTATTGATTTTTTGAAAATTGTGATGATTTTGTTGTATAATAATTGTATTATATACACATTCTCTGTTTCCAGTTCAGCTTTATGTCAAATTTGGATTGCGGGTTTTGTTAGTTTGTGCATTTCTAGTGATTTTAATTTAAGAACTCTGTTGAAAAAGTTTCATTAGGATGATATCATTGTCAGATAGATTTTTATCTATTCACACATTTCTATTCTGAGTACAAACATGACAGGCCCTTTTAAATGTGTTCAGGTGGGTGTTGTAATCTGATTTAGGATTGTATCAGTCCATTCATCTGCATGTGTTCTGTAGAGCCTTACATACTTTCTGTTAGGTCCCCCCATGTGGATGCCGGGGGCTCTTTCAGTATAAATAGTATCCCCACCTTCTGGAAAGTCTGTGCCAGAAATTTCCTCTTTTCTATCACTCTCTTTGTTTCTGCCTTCTTCCTTTGCTGTCTGTCATTTTTTCCTGTCATTTTCTGCCTTGCTGGTCCATTCACCTGTATGTGTTCGATAAAGTCTTATGTACTTTCTCTTAGGAGTGATAATTGGGTACATGTAGTAAGTGCATTTTTGGCTGTAGGGAAATGAGATATGCAGAAGCAGTTTAGGTAATTCAGGCCCGTTTTTATGTATGTTTTAGTGTCCTTAGTTATGTAAATTTGTATCCCCTGTGTGATAAATTGGACGGATAGATTATGGCATGAATGCAATGATGTGTATCTTAATTTTCTTTTCTTCTTCTTTTGTTTTTCTTTTTAACCTGTTGTAGTATTGTATGTTTTGAAACAGGTTATAGCTCTATGCGGTCGGCTGGGACTTAAACAAAAATAACAGTAACAGGAATGTTATTTTCTGAACCCATTTATATACTTTTAACATTAGTTTTTTCTGAACCAATTGACCAATACTTTTACCTTTATTTTCTGAACCAGTTGCTCACTTTTAAGATTATATTTTAAGCTAGTCGACCATTTTTAACACGATTTTTCAAAGACGAACAATGAAGGAAATGAAGAAGGAAGCATATTACGTTAGTTTTGTGGGATTTTGATGTAAAGATTCAAATTCATCTGCCGTAAATCGCTCTGTGTGTGTGTGTGTCTGTGTGTGGTGTGTGTGTGTGTCTGTGTGTTTTTATAGTGAAGAGATATCATCGATCTTTTCAGAAGAATTCACAGCATGTAGCATTTGACAACATACTTGGTACAATTGGCCACAATTGGCCATCAATCAAAACCGTAATCGACACAGATGAATATATGTTTTAGCAACTAAGGATTTCTAACAAATGTGTGGTAATGAAATTGAAGTAGATCTAACCTGTTATGATTCAGATACCGTACAGTTTTGGTTTTCATCTCTGTAAGAGAACAAATTTTATCCGTTATCAGCACAGTTTGTCACTGCATGTCTGAATTGATTAGTTTGTGAAATGCCTAGTTTGGGTTCCCCTTCCATTTCCAGTTGGGAATTTACACTGACTTGTTGTTAAAGGTGTGGTTTTAATTGAATAAATTTTGACGTAAAATTGTTATTAAGGGTGTGGCATTAACTGAATAAATTTTGTCTTAAATTTGTTATTAAAGTTGCGGTTTCAATTGAATAACTTTTGGAATAAATTTGTTATTAAAGTTGTGCTTTTAATTGAATACATTTTGACGTAATTTTGTTATTAAAAGTTGTGGTTTTAATTGAATAAATTTTTGATGATAAACTCTGTGTGTGTGTGTTGTGTGTGCGCACGCATGTGCGTGTGTGTGTTTGTGTTGTGTGTGGTTGTATGTACGTGTGCGTGCATGTGTGTGTGTGCTTATGTTTGCCTGCATGTGTGCAAATAATTACACATAAGTATGCACGTGATTGATCATGCTCTCTCGCTGTCCATCATGACCTATGCATGTAAATCAGCATCTCTGTGTGCATCCGTAGTAACCCACTGCGTGGACTTGTCTGCCAGAAGGCCTGCCACACCCTTCTCTGGTTGTGGTGGTGCCAGAATCACAAACGTCAACTGGCTTTGTGGCGTCTTGGGGCACTGCCTTTCCCAATGAAGATGCCAGGGGCTCTTTCAGTATAAACAGTATCCCCCACCTTCTGGAAATTCTGTGCTAGAAATTTCCTCTTTTCTGTCACTCTCTTTGTTTCTGCCTTGTTGCTTTGCCTTCTGTCATTTCTGCCTATCATTTTCTGCCCTGCTGGTCCATTCACCTGTATGTGTTCGATAAAGTCTTATGTACTTCCTCTTAGGATTGATAATTGGGTACATATATAAAGTGTATTTTTTGGCTGTAGGGAAATGAGATACGCGGAAGCAATTTTATGTAATTTATGCCCGGTTTTATGTATGTTAATGTCCCTAAGTTATGTTTAAATTTGTATTCAGGTATGTTTTTTAAATTCCCTGTGCGATAAATTGGACGGATTGGTCAACGATAGGGGCATCTCCTTAGATTATGTGCGCGAATGCCTTCATATGTGTACTTTTTAAAAAAAATTTTTATTCTGTTGAAGTGTTGTCTAAGTTTTGAAACGGTTATAGCCCTGATACGGCTCTACACAGACAGTTCAGCTTTGAACAAAAACAACAGTAACAGTATCTGGCTGTCCGTCATGACCTACGCATAGAAATCGGCATCTTTGTGTGCATCCGTAGTACCCCACTGCATGGAATTGTCTGGCATGAGGCCAACCACACCTGTCTGTGCTTGTGGTGGTGCCAGAATCACAAAAGTCACCTGGCTGTGTGGTGTCTATGGGCACTGTCCTGCCACGTGTGGCACAGTGGTTACAGCACCTGTCCTAAGATCGCGATGACAGAGGTTCGATTACATGACTGGTGGCATTCCTCACCCCCTCCTTCTCCACTATACCTTCACTGGCGGACTGGATGCTTGTCTTTTGGGTGTCACAATAAACTGAGATCCCGTTTGCAAAATGTAGCTCATTAAGCGTAAAAGATCCCTCGACAACAAAAGAGGTTGTCTATAGCAAAATTCTGTAGAAAAATTCGCTTTCATAGATAAACATATGTATACACGTACATAGGAAATTTTTTGTCAAAAACAAATAAACTAAAAAGAAGAAGAAATTGGTTGTGCCATATTATGGTGACGTGTTTTGCACGGGAGAGCATCCCATATTTCACACTGGAACAAATCCATAGTGACCAAAAAATATGATGATGATGATAATGAATAGGAGAGCATCCCATGTTTGACACCAGAAAAAAAAATCTATAGCCGAGAATAATAATGATGATGACGACGACGATGATGATAAAGATGATGATGATGATGATAATGATAATGATGATAATAATAATAATAATATAAAAAATTCAAGTCATTCCAATGAAACTCAAGTGCGTCACTACCACTTCTCTCACCTGTATTTTGCTCACGTGATCTTTTTCTGTTTGATGCCGTCCATTGTGTCTGTGAGCGAGTGCAGTTTGCACGTGAAAGTGTAGCAGTTCGCGTGCTTCTGGTTGCCGGGACACTCACAGCACGTTTGGCTAGGTAGTTGCAGATTGTGTGTGGAAAATTAGTTTTGCTTTGTGTGTGTGTGTCTGTGGAGGAGTCGACTGGTGAGTGTCAAAGAAGGTTACATACGAAGTAGATGTGATAGTTATCGTTGGCTTTGAAGGTAAGTTTCTTGTATCGTCAGTCAAGTTGAATGTATATGTAGCTCGTCAGTCTTCAGTTTGAGTTTAAGTTTGTCAAAACTGTTCCTCCTGTGAGGATGCCGGGGGCTGTTTCAGTATAAATAGTATCCCCAACTTCTGGGAATTCATTATTCTGTGCTAGAAATTTCCTCTTTTCTGTCACTCTCTTTGTTTCTGCCTTCTTCCTTTGCTTTCTGTCATTTCTTCCTTTCATTGTCTGCCTTGCTGTTCCATTCACCTGTATGTGCTCGATAAAGTCTTAATAACCTACTTTCTCTTACTCTTAGGATTGATAATTGGGTATATATGTAATATGTATTAAGTGCATTTTTTCGCTGTAGGGAAACGAGATATTCGGAGCAATTTTAGGCAAATTACGCCCATTTTTGTATGTTTTATTGTCCTTAGTTATTGCGATGAATTGGAGTGGTCAATGCCGGGGGCATTTCCAAAATTCCTTAGATTATGTGCGCAAATGCATTGATATGTGTACATGTAGGCCTACTCATTTTTCTTTTCCTTTTTTTTTTTTTTTTTTTTTTTTTTTTTCTCTTTTTTTGAATGAGGTATTGTGTATGTTTTGAAACGGTTATAGCCCTGATATGGCTCTGCACAGTCGGCTGGGCTTTAAACAAAAATGACGATGACAGTGACACTATGTAAAAACTGTGTATGTTTGATTTGATTGCACTGAACCAATCTTAGTTCACAATGATGAAGAAAGTGATGTTATGTTCACACCAATTTTGCATCATTTTGATTTATATTTTAATAAAAATTTGGATAAAAGCATTTCCTCATGTTTGGGGACAGTATGTAAAAGAACAGAAACTTTCCAACTTTTCGGATTAAAAAGCAATTGAGCCCGCTCCGTATTTTGGATCATAGTGACCGAACATGATTCCATTACTCAGCAAGGACATAGACATAAATAGGTAGACCGGAAGCAAGCTTTGTAACACTGTGAAATGATCATCTGTCAGTGCCACAGGCCATGCCAGCATACAGAGCTAAATGACGTTGCTGTCACTCTCAGCTGACTTTATTTCGGTTTGGTGATAAATTTTTTGTCATATAGATATAGAAGACGATAAACTACTGGCTTGACAATTGTTTTAAGCAGAGAATTTTGCGATAACACACACACACACACACACACACACACACACACACACATCTCACTCACAACACACACACACACACCACACACACTCACATCACTACACACCACTCCCATCACTCACACTTACACTACACACACACTTACACACCATTACAACACACACACCACACATCACAACACACCTCACACACCACACCACACTCACATCATCTCACAACACACACTACACACTAACACACACACACACACACACACCATCACACACACTATCTCTCCCTCACTTTCTTTATCTCTCACACACACGCTTACACACTTACACACACACACACACTCCCTCTCTCTCTCTCCCTCACTTTCTTTATCTCTCACACACACGCTTACACACTTACACACACACACACACACTCTCTCTCTCTCTCCCTCACTTTCTTTATCTCTCACACACACGCTTACACACTTACACACACACACACACACACACACACTCTCCTCTCTCTCTCACTCACTTTCTCTCTCTCTTTTACACACACACACACACACACACACTATCTCTCTATTCATTTCTTTCTCTCTTACACACCCACACACACACACACACACTCTCTCTCTCACTCTCTCTCTCTCTCTCTCACACACACACACACTATCTCATTTTCCTCTCTCTCTCTTTTACACACACACACACACAACACTATCTCATTTTCCTCTCTCTCTCTTACACACACACACACACACGTACACACACTCACACTCCCCCCTCTCTCTCTCTCTCACACACACACACACACACACCCACGCGCGCGCACGCACTCTCTCACTCTCTCTCTCACTTTCCTCTCTCTTTCACACACACACACACACACACACACACACACGCATGAATGAACACATGGCACTGATGATAGTGTCAGTGATAATGCGTGTATTCAGTTTCCTGTCCGTTTGTCACTACTTCCCAACATAATCTCCACGGATAACTTGACACTGGGAACAGGTGTTGGTGCTTCACACACACACACACACACACACACACACACACACACACACACACACACACAACACACGTACGCACACACACACGCACACACAGCACGCGCACACGCACACGCACACGCACACAAACGCCGACTAACAGACATACACGCACACATGCATTCTGACATACACACACACGCATATGCACACTGACACACGCACACACTGACAGAGAGAGAGGGGGAAGGAGAGAAATAGAGAGAGGAAGGGAGAGAGGGAGGGAGGGAGAAAGAAAGTTTTCTCCATTTTTTTAAAATAGTTTCATGTCAACCATAGGTTGTGTGTGTGTTAGAAAGGAAAGGGGGGGGGGAGCGTCTGTCTGTCTGCCTGTTCTTGATAAAACTGATACGTGACAGACACACACACACACACACACACACACACAACACAACACCACACCCACCACACACCAACCACACCCTCTCCTCCCCCACACACACACACACACAACCACACATACACACACACACCACTCTCTCTCTCTCTCTCTCTCTCTCACACACACACACACACACAACACACACACACACACACTCTCTCTCTCTCTCTCTCACACACACACACACACATACACACACACACACACTACACCACACACTACACACATACACACACACAAAACACCAACTCTCACCTATCTCTGTTTGTTTGCTTGTTAGTTTTATCATTACTCCTTGACTGTTACAATGTTTTTATTCGTAAGATTATCCTCTTCTACCCCTCTACCCCATCAGATAATCACAGATGGTTTGTCATAACCCAGCACAGGGCACGCTCGTTGCGTGCGCGTGCATATACGCGCACAAACACACACACACACACACACACACACACACACACACACACACACACCACACACACACACACACACTCACACGCACGCACACGCGCGTGCGCTTACATACACACATACAGCCCTGAGCAGTCTGATTGTTCTAATGTTCTGATTGTTTTTCTCTTGTCCGATAAATTTGTTACTTTAATTAATATGTTAATTAAACTGTCTTTATGATTTCGTAGATCCTTCCACCCCATAGACACCTTTATCTTACCTTGTCTATTTATTCATTTATGAATTGTATAATAATTTTTTATTTTTTATTTATTTAAAAAAAAAATTTTTTTCATCTAAAAGCACAATGTGAATAGACGTTAAAAGAAATAACGAACGCACACACGCACGCACTCATGCATTCTGACACAGCCCTGATGTGGCACTACGAAGTCGGCTGGGCTTTAAACAAAAGAACAGTTATTGCTGTTCGTATTGTTTTTGTTAAGAATTGACATACATTAATTTTATTTTCAAATGCGTGCTTTTGTCTCTCTGGTTTTGTAAAGTGCATGACCCATTGGTACATGGAAAATCAATATTTCATCACAACTCTTTTCATAACTTGTTTCACAATTTGTTTTTATCTTTTTTTTTAATGTTTATAGTTCGTTTGTAGAGTAACAAGGACTAGTTGTAACACAGGTCCTATGGGACCTAACATTACTATTCTTGAGTAATGAATGTTCTGAAGTCTGGTGTCTCTGTCTATCTGTCTGCCCTGTCTCTTCTCAATCTCTCTTCTCTTTTTCTCTCTCTCTCTCTCTTCTCTGTCTCTCTGTCTCTCTCTCTCTCTTGTCTCTCTCATCTTTCTCTTCTCAATCCCTCTTCTCTCTTCTCTCTCTTTTCTCTCTCTCAATCTCTCTCTCTCTTTCTCTCTCTCTCTCTATTTGTCTCTGTCTCTTCTCATCTCTCATCTCTCTCATCTCTGTCTATTCTTTTCCCTCTCATCTCTCTCTCTCTCTCTCTCTCTCTCTCTCTCTCTCTCTCGCTCTCTCTCTCTCTCTCTCCTCTCCTCTCTCTCTTTCTTACTTTTTCTCTACCCCCTCCACCATATCTCCCTTCTCTCTTTGAATGAGAGAGTTAGATTACAGCGGGGTCTTACTCAGACTGGGATACATAGAGTAACAACAAGCGGGTCACAAGGTATGACTAAGCAATGATTATGATAAGAAAGCGTCAGATTTCTGATCGTGAAAGAGTGTGATTTGTAGTTTGTGTCTTCTCTTAACCCTTTCACTCCCGCACTCCGGTCACCAGCATCCTACATTGCCAACCATGTTAGCAAAGCAAAAACTTAACCCTTTGATTCCCTCACCCTATCCACCAGCTTCCTGCAGGAAGCTGGTGGATAGGGTGAGGGAATCAAAGGGTTAAGTTTTTGTAGTTGGTAGATAGGGTGCGGGAGTCAATTATAATGTTCTCATTACGATATGTGATGACGTGTCGTGCTGTTGAAATGGGATAGTGTTTGGTCAGTTCCAGCGCAGATATGACTGGGACTGGGTAGAGATTTATCTCTTCCCTCCCCCCCCCCCCCCCATTCTCTTTGTGTCTCTCTCCGTCTCTCAGCCTGCCTGTCGTCTGTCTACCTGTCTCTGTCTCTGTCTGTCTGTCTGTCTCTCTCTCTCTCTCTCTCTCCCCTCTTTCTGTTCCTGTCTCTATCCGCCTCTCTCTGTCTTTCTCTCACTCTCGTCTGTCTGTCTGTCTCTCTCCCCTCTTTCTGTCCCTGTCTCTATCCCCCCCCCTCTCTCTGTCTCTCTCTCTCTCACTCGGTCTCTCTCTCTTTTGTCTGTCTGTCTGTCTCTCTCTCTCTTCTCTCTCTCGCTTTGTCTCTCCTTCTGTCCCTCTTTCTATCTCCCTCTCTCTGCCTCTCTCTCTCTCTGTCTGTCTGTCTTCGTCTGTCTCTCTCTCTCTCTCTCTCCTGTCTGTCTCTGTCTCTCTTCTCTCTCTCTCTGTCTGTCTGTCTCTCCCTATGTCTCTCTGTCTTCTGTCTTTTTCTGTCTGTCTCTTCTCTCTCTCTCTCTCTCTCTCTCTCTGTCGTTGTCTCCGTCTCTCTGTGTCTCTTATCTGCCTCTCTCTGCCTCTCCCTCTATCTCTTTCTCTGTCTCTCTTTCTTCTCACTCTGTCTCTGTCTCTGTCTCCGCTTCTGCCTGTGTCTCTATGAGTAAGTGTACATAAGAGACACTGACTTGAGAATGATAAAAGCAAAGTGATGGGCTAATCGACCCTTTGACACACGCGTGCGCTCACACAGGCACACAGAGAGATAAATGTACGCATTGACATATACAGACACGTACACATGCACAACACACACACACACACACACACACACACACACACACACACACACACACACACACACAACACACACACACACACACACACACCAACACACATGTGTATATTCTACACTATATCATGTACATATATATATATATATATATATCTGTCTATATAAATGTATATTACCTCGTATAAAATATGTGTGTGTGTGTGTATGCGTGCGCGCGCACACACCGAGCGCACACACACACAAGCACACACAAGATAAACGCACACACACAAACACACACACACACACCACATACACACACACACACACACACCACATACACACACATACACACACACCACAACACACACACACACACAAACACACACAACACACCACAACACACACACGCACACACACACACACATACACAAACATGCACAAACAGAAACATACACATACGCCCACCTCCCTCTCTTTGTTCTTAAAAGGGAGACTGAATAATGACTAACTGATATAAAGAGAAAGATATCGCTGTGCAAGATAAGACAGTTTCCTATTTCTCACAGGCTGGGTCAACACTGTTCTCTGTCTTTAACCCTTTGATTCCCTCGCCCTGTCCACCAGCATCCTGCATTGTGAACCGTGCCAGCAAAGCAAACGCGTAACCCTTTGACTCCCTAACCCTATCCTATCAGCTTCCTGCAGTAACTGATGGGATAGGGTGAGGAATCAAAAGGGTTAAGTTTTCGCAGTGGGTGGATAGGCTGTCGGAGTCAAAGGGTTAACCAATAATGTTTCCATTGGTACGGGGGTGTCGTGGAGGGTGAAAATAGTAAAAGCATCCTCGAGACAAGAATGGAGCAGGGATTCTTTATTTGTTTTTTCGGCTTACATGCTTGGGTTAAGGGAGACATTTTGTCGTGCTTTTAGTCTCCATCGCCCGTCACCCTTGCTAGGTATGCCGTTTTTCTTCGTTCTTTTTCTTTTTTTTTTTGCTATTTTACGTAAAAGAGAAACGAGTATAGACCTGAATATGGTATACGAGTCGGCTGGGGCGGAGAGAGAGAGAGGGAGAAAGAGAGAGAGGAGGGAGGGGGGAGAGAGAGAGAGAGAGGAGAGAGAGAGGAGAGAGAGAAGAGAGAAGAAAGTATTTGAATTTTCTACGTAAAAAAAAGACGTCCATCAAAATAACAGTAACAGTAATAACCAACCAACCAACACAATCAATCAAGCGACCAAATAGTGATATTGCGTATTTCCATGACGAAGTAGCAAGACATCTTTTTGTTCATTTACATTTCATGTAGTTCGTCACACGCGTATACACACATGGACACACAGACATGCTGATGGGCGCTATAGTTATCTGGGTAAGACATCTGACTTTTAATCGGAAGGTCTGGGGTTCGATCCTGCGTGAGCAACCTCCCTCCCGCCAGAATGGTAAAAAAAGCGGAACTATATCATGATCTTTAATCTGGACTTTTTTCGTCTTCCATCACACAGCATCTGTGACGTCAGTACATATGGGATTTATTACGAGCGGGGAGGTATTATTTTGAGAAATAAACTGAATCAGAAAGTCAGTAAGACAAGCGTATACTACTATAACTACTACTACTACTACTATTACGACACTACTACTACTACTACAATACAATACAATACAATACAATATTTTATTTGTATAGCGCAAAATCTTGATAAAATCAAATCTAAGCGCTAAAACAGACACACACGCACGACACGACGACACGCGCACGCACGCACGCACGCACGCACGCACACACACACACACACACACACACACACACACACACACACGCACACCACACGCACACGCACACGGCTATAAATGGGGAGAAAGAATAAAAGCAATGGAAAATTATAGAGAGCATATTATATACAATTATTATTACAATGTGATTCCCCTCCGAGTGGAGACAGGCTGCAGAGGGGATTGAGTGAGGTCAGGATTTTATGCAGAGGAGAAAAGGTGAGTTTTGAGAGCGGACTTGAAGGAGACAAAAGTAGGTTGCTGACGGACAGAGAGAGGAAGTTTGCTACAGGAAAGTGGACCAGAAACAGAGAAGGCTCGTGGACCATAGGTATTGAGCTTAGTGCGTGGAAAGCGAAAAAGATCGAGGATCGGAGGCAGAGGGAACATAGATCTCAAGTAGGCTTGACAGGTAATCGGGGGCTGCGTTATTGAGGCTTTTGTAGCACATGGTGTCTAGTTTGTACTGTATGCGCTTTGATACAGGGAGCCAGTGAAGTTGTGCCAGGAGAGGAGATATGTGGTCAGCTTTTTTTTTTTGAGTACAAGGCGTGCAGCATTGTTTTGAATGCGCTGCAGGATGTGAATGGTATAGGCAGGAAGACCAGACAGGAGTGAATTGCAATAGTCAATGCGAGATATTATGAAGGAGAGAACGAGTTTTGCAATAACAATAGTATTTATGCGGCACCAAATCTTGGCAATTCAAATCAAAGCGCACCAATAATAATAATAAACACTAATAATAATAATGATAATAACAATAATGATAATAATAATAATACAGTACTTATGCGGCGCCATATCTTGACAATTCAAATCAAAGCGCACTCACGCACCAGGCATACCATACGATCGACAAAACTTCCTTACAATATTTAATACACAGACTAAGAGAAAGAAGTAGTTGTAGAATTGATTGTTTTGGAAAAATAAGGGTGGGTTTTTCCAATTTGTTTTAAAAGCAGAAAGGGTAGGTGTTAGGCAGAGGCAGAGCGGAAGTTTCTCGCAGTTTACCGGAACTACGTGATCTGTTTGATGCGCATGTGTCAAGATGGCCACATCGTATACGCTTCCGCTAGCCATGGCCACGCTGTTTACGCGCTCTGCCAAACTAAGATCTAAAGCTATCAGTGATACAAATTGAACTTAACAAAATCGACCGAAGAAGGTTTAACAAGTTGTCTTACTTTGATTGATAATTGTGACCAGATCATTGCCTGGATAGGAATAATTTGACTCTCTGAGAATGAAAAGTTCAAAAACATACTATGACACCAGTTAAACAAAATATTAAAATGGTTTGTTGGACGAAGATGCTTCTACTTCACGTGTTAAGAAATCGAAACCTTGAATTGAGAAGATTTCAATATCGATGACTGCCAAATGAATAAAGTTAGATCAGCGAATTTTGTTCTTACCTTGCTCCTTTGCTTTCTATCATTTCTGTTTATTTTCTGTCTTGCTTCCATGCCTGTCTGTGTTCGATACAGTCTCGTGTACTTTCTCTTAGGATTAATAGTTGGGTACATATATTAAGCGCTTTTTGGCTGTAGGGAAATGGTATATGCAGAAGCAATTTTAGGTAATTTAGGCCCGTTCTTATGTATGTTTTAGTTTCCATAGTTATGTTTAGATTTGTATTCCATTTTGACTGCCTCGCTCCCCTTTCAGCAGTAACACAGTCAGTCGCTGATGAGGCCGGGTCACGGCGACAGCGCTACGACACAAGTAAGTGTAAACAATGGTGCATACAGTGATTCCATACGTGTAGGTGTTATAAAGTAATAATGACTAATAGATTTGTATTCAGGTATGCTTTTTAAATCTCCCTGTATGATAAATTGGACGGAATGGCCAACGCCAGCGACATCTCCTTAGATTATGTGCGCGAATGCATCGATATGTGTATTTAATTTTCCTTTCCCTTTTTTCCTGTTGTGGTACTGTATGTGTTTAAAAGGGTTATAGCCTTGATATGGCTCTATGCAGTCGGCTGGGCTTTAATAAGCAACAATAAGAATAAGAAAACCGTTGATGAGTTCAGGATAATGGCGATAATGATCATGTTGCTATGGGAATCCATGTAGGATTAAGACTGCTTATTTTTCAGAAGAAACCTTCAGTATTATTAGTAATAGTATCTGCTGTTGTGAGGCGTGGACAGTCAACACACAAAGTCAGAACACAATTGAGGCAACTGAAATGTGGTTTCTAAGAAGAACGTTGAGAGTTCCATGGACAGCAAAGAAAACAAACGAGACAGTCTTGAAGGAGGCAGACACAAGAGATCATTAATAAAGAAGATTAGGAAAAGACAGGCAACATTTACAGGACATTTTATGAGGCGACAGAAATTAGAGCACCTAGTCACAACAAGAAAACTGGAGTAAAAGAGAACACCAGGTAGACCCAGGGAGAAAATATTGGACGGACTTGCAGGGTGGCTGAGAACAGAGGGGGTGCGAAGTGTAGGCCTACTTGCAGCGATAATGGATAGATTCGTATGGAGGGCCATGATCGCCAACGCCATGCGGCAGGGCACATGATGACGATGATGATGATGATGAGTATCTGAAAGATGAAAAATATGGCGATTTCTTCATGAGAACTTCTAACACTGTACCTAACGTCACACGTGTTAGTCTTAAAGCAGTGACGCGTCTTGTATGGAGCAGAAAGCCGTGTCGCATTTATGTAAATGAGGTCACTGAGGCGTGACAAAAACAAAGGGGGCGTGACAGCGATGTCCCCTCTTGCTTTAACCTTTTGACTCCCAAACCCTATTCACCTGCATCCTGCATTGTCAAATATGCTAGCAAAGCAAAAACTTAACCCTGTGATTCTATCACCCTATGTATCCACTACCTGCCTGCAGGAAGCTGGTGGATAGGGTGAAGGGGTCAGAGGGTCACGTTTTTGCAGTTAGTGGATAGAGTGCGGGAGTCAAATGGTTGATCACCACACGCAAACACGTGTGCAAGCAAAGATGTGTACACACTTACACAACACCACAGAAGATGACAATGGTTGTCACTGACCCTAGGCGTTCATCTGTGTGTGTGTGTGTGTGTGTGTGTGTGTGTGTGTGTGTGTGTGTGTTGTGTGTGTGTGTGTGTGTGTGTGAGTGAGAGAGAAGTTGTGTGTGTGTGCGCGCGTGCGTGTGTGTGAGTGTGTGTATGATTGTGTGTGTGAGTGGGTATGTGTGTGTGCGTGCGTGTGTGCGAGTGAGTATGTGTGTGTGTGTGTGTGAGAGTGTGTGGTTGTGTGTGAGTTTGTGTGCGTGCGTGTGTGTGTGTGTGTGTGTGTGTGTGTGTGTGTGTGTGTGTGTGTGGTTCATCATCATCATGTGCCCTGCTGCATGGCGTTGACGACCGTGGCTCTATATATACGAATCTATCCATTGCGCTGCAAGTACATTTGATGAGAAGTATTGTCACAGTCTGTATTTTAGTGGGCCTGACCAAAACTCTTTGGTCACAGCAGGTCAGATGTGAATTTAATTTAAACCCTTTGACTCCCGCACCCTATCCACCTACTGCAAAAACTTAACCTTTTGACTCCTTCACCCTATCCACCGGCTTCCTGCAGATGCTGGTGATAGGTGAAGGAGTCAAGGGTTAGTTTTGCTTTGCTGGCCTTGTTGACAATGCAGGATGCTGGTGGACAGGTGCGGGAGTGAAAGGGTTAAAATAGACCACCAGTAATCCTTTAGTTGTTTTATATGCTGGCTTTGACGATCAGCAGCATGTGATTGTCATTGTCCAGTCACAACAACAACAACAACAACAACAACAACAAGAAGTCTGTGGCTTTGACTGAAAAGAGAGAATATCAGTGTGGCTCGACCATCCCTAAGTATACGACTATGACATCCCTGATCTTTGTTGTTCTTGTTGTTCTTGTTGATGTTTTTAAACGAGGACATCCGTGATGAAGCCCTCCAAGTTTAGTGCGTATGTGTGTGTGTGTGTGCGCGCGCGCGCGGTGTGTGTGTGTATGTGCGTGCGTGTGTGGTGTTCGTGTGAGTGACTGAGGAGTGTATATACAGGCACGCGTGCACGTGTATAAACTATCTATCTATTTTAATCTATCTAATCTATCTATAAATCTATCTATCTGTCTATCTATCTATCTACTATCTTCGTTCCCGTCTAATCATCTATCTATCAATCTGTCTAGCTAGCTAGCTAGCTATATCTATATCTATGTGTGTGTGGGGGGGGGGGATGGAAAAGTCGTGGATTCTACGTATAGACGTGTCTACTTGTTTGAGGTGTTTCATGCGTGAGAGAGAGAAAGAGAGAGAGAGAGAGAGAGAGAGTGAGAGAGAGAGTGAGTGAGAGAGAGGAGGAGGAGGAGGAGGGAAGAGTCATAGATGCTCTGCGTGTGGACGTGTATGTGCGTGTGTGTGTTTGTGTGCGTATTTGCGAGTGTGCTTGTAGGGTCAAGGACTTGTTTGGCCCAGTGTATGGCTATATGTGCGTGTGTTGCCCGTGAACTCCTTCATTTATAAGTCGTAAGCAGGAGGATCGGTTTTGTTCGTGTATGTGAGAGAAGGTTGACTATAGGGTAAGTACTAACGCCATCATCATCATATCGTCGTTGTCGTCGTCGCCATCATCATCATCATCGTTTTCTTTATTTATGTATACACGATCATATGCTACTCATCCCCCCCTCCGCCCCCCTCGTGGGCATGCCGGGGGTTCTATCAGTATAAATAGTTTCCTTACCTTCTGGAAACTGGAAATTCTGTGCTAGAAATTTCCTCTTTTCTGTCACTCTCTTTGTTTCTGCCTTGCTCCTCTGGTTTCTGCCATTTCTTCCTATCATTTTCTGCCTTAATGGTCCATTCACCTGTATGTGTTCGATAAAGTCTTGGGTACTTTTCTCTTAGGATTGATAATTGGGTACATATATTAAGTGCATTATTTTGGCTCAAGTGAAGTGAAATATGCGGAATGGATTTTAGGTAATTTAGACCTGTTGTTATATGTTTTTTTAGGGTCTTTAGTTATGTTTAGATTTGTATTCAGGTTTTTTTTAAAAATCCCCTGTGTGAAAATTTGGACGGAGAGATCAACGCCAGTGACGTCACCTTAGATTACGCGCGCAAATGCATTGATATGTGTAATTAATTTTTTTCTTCTTTTTTCCTGTTAAAGAATTGTGTGTTTTGAAACGGTTATAGCCCTGATATGGCTGTACGCAGTCGGATGGGCTTTAAACAAAAAAAATAACAATAGCACAGAAACACCGGATTTTGTACTTTTGTAGATCAGTGTGACCTTTAAGACACTTCTGCTGAACCAACACTTGACGTGCATCGAGGACAAAGTAAGATTGTCCACAACGGTGAAAAAAAAGATGTTCAGTGTTGTTAGTGCCTCAGAGGGTGTGTTCATACATCTTTCTTTGGGCCCACGTGGGGATGCCAGGGGCTCTTTCAGTACAAATAGTATCCCCACCTTCTGGAAATTCTGTGCTAGAAATTTCCTCTTTTCTGTCACTCTCTTTGTTTCTGCCTTCTTCCTTTGCTTTCTGTCATTTCTTCCTATCATTTTCTGCCTTGTTGGTCCATTCACCTGTATGTGTTCGATAAAGTCTTACATACCTTTTCTTAGGATTGATAGTTGGGTACATGTATTAAGTGCATTTTTGGGTCTAGGGAAGTGAAATATGCGGAAGCAATTTTAGGTGATTTAGACCTGTTCTTATATATGTTTTAGGGTTCTTAGTTACGTTTATATTTTATTTAGTGTTTTTTTTTAATCCCTGTGTGAAAAAATTGGACGGAGTGGTCAACGCCAGTGACGTTGCCTTAGATTATGCGCGCAAATACATTGATATGTGCACTTTATTTTCTTTTCCTGTTTTTTTCCTGTTGAAGTATTGTGTGTGTTTTGAAAACGGCTGTAGCCCTGATGTGGCTGTATGCAGTTGGCTGGACTTTAAACAAAAATAAATAACAATAACACAGAAATGGCAGATTTTGTACTTTTGTAGATCAATGTGACATGTAAGACGCTTCTGCTGAACCAACACTTGACGTGCATCGAGGACAAAGTAAGATTGTCCACAACGGTGGAAAAAAAATGTTCAGTGTTGTTAGTTCCTCAGAGGGTGTGTTCACACATCTTTCTTTGACAGTCTTGATTTCAGACTTTATTTGTGACCTTGTGGCCTCAGACAATTCTGATGTTGTATATATACATTACATATACATGTATATGTATATATATATATATATATATATATATTTAAAATATATATATATATATATATATATATATATATATATATACAGGGTGTTTCAAAGAGAATACGCCAAAATCATTACGCAGTTTTTTCAGGTCTATAGCATTGTAGTGGACTGAATCAGTGGTTATTTGATAGAGTAGTTATCAAAGTTTGATTGGGTGTCAGTTTCACCGCTGTCGTTAGTATAACTTCCGGTGCAGCTGAATTGTGGGAAGATCAATCAAAATGGCGACTCCTCAGCAGAAGGCGTTTTGCGTGCTTGAGTTCGCGAAAACAAACGCCATTGTCACGGTGCAACGTGCTTTCAGAACAGAATTCGGCATTGATCCGCCCCATCGTGAGAGCATTCGACGGTGGGTTAGACAGTTTAAAGAGAGTGGGTGTCTGTGCAAAGGAAAGAGTCCTGGAAGACCACGTGTTACAGAGGAGCAAGTGGAGAGGATTCATGATGCATTTGAGAGCAGCCCACATAAGTCCGTACGTCGAGCAAGTCTTCAGCTTGCCATCCCTCATACCACTGTCTGGCGTGTGTTAAAGAGACGATTACACATGAAACCATACAAACTAAGCCTCGTCCAAGCACTTACTAATGATGACAAGGTGATGCGGAGGACATTCTGTGAGTCAATGCTGGAAATGGAGGAAGGTGATGAAACTCTCTTTTCACGTTTAGTTTTTAGTGACGAAGCGACTTTCCATTTGAGCGGCACAGTCAATCGTCACAATGTGCGCATTTGGGGAACAGATCACCCACATGAAACTGTTGAGCATGAAAGAGATTCCCCTAAAGTGAACGTCTTCTGTGCTGTGTCTCAAGAC
>JAPXFY010000020.1:36787526-36795026 GCA_030674185.1 Monoplex corrugatus | reverse complement strand
GGATACAATTGGAATTTTCTTTCTTTCTTTCTTTCTTTTTTATTCAATGTCTTTATCACAATACGCATTTCTTTTTACGCTCGAAAAAAAAAAAATTCACGCCTGCATGTGTGAGCCATTCTCAGAAATGAGGACATAAAGTCAGCATTTTGGTGATAATGAAGTTATTGGTGTCATTCTAAAGGGCGTGGACTTTGCTGTGCTATGGTATATTGATGAAGTCTCTAGGACACAAGTGTAAGAGTTGTGGCCAGTTGAAATGTCACGTGTCCATAACGTCATAATCCTTATCATAAGAAAATGTTGGGACAAATTTGAGAACCACCACCACCCCCGTGGGGATTCCGAGGGCTCTTTCAACATAGATAGTATCCCCACCTACCACTACCACCATCCCCACCACTATTACTGCTACTGCTACTCCTTCTCCTCCTCCTCTTACTCCTACTCCTACCACCACCACCACTATTACTGCTACTACTGCTACTCCTCCTCCTCTTCCTCCTCCTCCTCCTCCTATTCTAATGAATTTATTTTATCATATTATTCAGATTAGAGGAACCATGGTACGTCACTGGGAATGTGCAGCTGCAGTTCTTGCGTTGCTGATTGTCTCCCTTGCCGATGGCTTTTCCGCGAAGCTGGTGCATTTATCCACTGTCTACCTGCCGTCTGCTTTTGGCGCCGATGGCCGGTCGCCTGAGTTCAACTTCCAGTCCAATGCTGTTGAGAAGGCCACCTTCGATCCGTCTGCCAAGATTGTTTATGCTATTGGTAAGTTTGATCGTGTCTTTGAATATCTGCCTTTTCTCGTTCTTCTGTGGGCTTGGTCAGTATAAATAGTATCCACCTTTACAGAAAATCGTCTGCTGGAAATTTCCTCTTTTTCTGTCACTCTCTTTGTTTCTGCTTTGCTCCTTTACCTTTCTGTCATTTCTACCTATCATGTTTTTTCTTGTTTTGTTTTGTTTTGTTTTTTTGCCTTGCTGGTCCATTCACCTGTATGTGTTCCTAAAGCCTTGCATATATTCTCTCAGGATTGATAATTGGGTACATGTACTGAGTGCATTTTTGGCTCCAAAGAAATATGATTTGCAGAAACAATCTCAGGCAATTCAGGCCAGTTTTTAGATATGTTTTGGTGTCCTTAAATTACGTTTGCATTTGTATTCAGGTTTGTTTTGGTGATAAATTGGAGGGCGTGGTTAACGCCAGGGACATGTCTGTAGGTTATGTGCGCGGAATGTTAATGATATGTGTAGGCCCTACTTTATTTTATTTTCCAGTTGTTTTTTTCTAGTGAGGTATTGTGTATGGTTTGAGATGTTTACAGACCTGCTGTGGCTGTGCGCAGTCGGCTTGGCTTTAAACAACAGTAACAGTTCTCTGTCTGTCTGTGTCTCCATACATGTCTGGTTGACTGTGTTTGCCCCCCCCCCCCCTGTCCTCTCTCTCTCCCTTCCCTCCCCCTCCCCCCTCTCTCGCTGTCTCTCTCTCCATCACTCGCTCTCCCTCTCCCTCTCTCTCCCCTCTCTCGCTCTCTCTGTCCATCCCTCGCTCTCCTTCTCTCTCCCTCCCCCTCTCTTGGTCTCTCTCCCTCCCCCTCTCTCGGTCTCTCTCTCTCTCTCGCCATCCGTCGCTCTCCCTCTCCCTCTCTCTCCCCCTCCCTCCCCTTCTCTCCCCCTCTCCACTCTATCTCTTTCTCCTCTCTGTCTCTCCTCCCTCTCTCTCCTCTCTCTCTGTCTCTCTCACATACCACAAATACACATTCTACAACACAACAGAACACAACACACACGCACTCATGCACACACATGTAATTACTGATTTGGGTGGGTGGGGGGAATACATTGTTTATGTAATATACTGATTTTGTGGGGAAAAATTCATTGTACATGTGGGTGAAAAATACATTGTATATATAATGCACTGATTTTGTGGGGGGAAATGCATAGTATATGTAATTATACTGATTTTGTGGGGGAAAATACATTGTATATGCATTATACTGATTTTTTTTTTTGGGGGGGGGAGGGATATACGTGTAATATACTGATTTTATGGGGGGGGGGGGGGATACATTGCATATGTAATATACTGGTTTTGTGGGGGACAAATATACAGTGTATGCAACATACTGATTTTTGTGGGGGGGGGGGGGGATACATTGTATATATCTTACACTGGTTTTGTGGGGGAAGAGACAGTGTATATGTAATTACTGATTTTGGGTGTGTGTGGGGGGGGGGGGGGATACATTAATATGTAGTATACTGATTTTGTGGGGAAAAATACATTGTATATGTAACATACTGCTTTTGTCAGGGGAAAATGTATTGTATATATAATACACTGATTTTGCGGGGGAAAATACATAATGTATATAATATACTAATTTGAGGAAAGAAAAACATTGTATATGTAACATACTGACTTTGTGGGGGGAAATACATTATATACGTAATATACTCATTTTGTGGGGGAAAATACATTGTATACGTAGTATACTAATTTTGTGGGGAAAAAGACATTGTATATGTAGTATACTAATTTTGTGGGAAAAAATACGTTGTATATGAAATATAGTGATTTTGTGGGGGGGGGGGGGGGGGGATACATATACTGTATATGTAATATTCTGATTTTGGAGGGGAAAATACATAGTATATGTAATGTACTGATTTTTGTTTGAATTTTGTGTGTGAAGGTGAACGGGTCATGTTCATCATTGACGCCACCGATCCCAAGAACCTGACCCGGATCACCCAGGTCATCTCTCAGAATCTGGAACTGACGGATGTGGCGCTAGGCTGTGGCGCTGTCTTTGTCAGCTACGTGGACAAGAACAACCTGCTTCAAGGCGGGGTGCTGCAGTACGGGCTATACGACAGATCTTCTGGTGTTATCGATTTCGTCAGAGATATCAAAAGTCAGCACCTTTCATTTCATTTTTGTTGACTTTGTTAGAGCTTCGCCCCCATCCCCTCCCCTGAAAGGATGCCGGGGGCTCTTTCAGTATAAATAGTATCCCCACCTTCTGGAAAGTCTGTGCTAGAAATTTCCTTTTTCCTGTCATTGTCTTTGTCTCTGCCTTGTTCCTTTCCTTTCTATCATATCTTCCTATCGTTTTTTGCCTTGATTGATTGATTGATTTGGTTCAGTTTTTACGTCGACACCCACTCAGGTGATATGGCCGACGAGGATAACCGTCCCAGGGAAGTCGGGGAAGTGGGACCTATCTAATTCTATACCGACACCACCAGAACAACAATGATGTTAGGATGGGACGGCAAGAAGGCCAGTTTTAATGTAGCGCACCCCGGGATTCGAACCCTTGCTGGTCCATTCACCTATATGTGTTCGACAGTCTTATGTACTTTCTCTTAGGATTGATAATTTGGTACATGTATTAAGTGCATGTTTGGCTCTAGGGAGATGAGATATCCGGTAGCGATTTTAAGTAATTCAGTCCCGTTTTTAGGGTCCTTAGTTGTGTCTAAATCCCCTGTGCGATAAATTGGACAGAGTGGTCAATGCCAGGGGCATCTCCTTAGATTATGTGCGCGAATGCATTGATATGTGTACTTTATTTTCCTTTCCATTGTTTTGTCATGTTGAAGTATTATGAATGTTTTGAAACGGTTATAGACCTGACATGGCTGTACGCAGTTGGCTGGGTTTTAAACAAAAATGCCAATAACAGTAACTTGAGTAGCTACATACTTTTCACATACCACTTGCAAAATTCAGACGCCACGAAACCAGACACATTTCACATTCAGATTCAAAAGTACAAGAAACTCTCTTTTCTGCGCTGTTTGGGGTCCATTTCTGTTGAGTATCAAACAGGGGGTGGGGATGGGGATGGGGGATGGGGTAAGCATCACCACATAAAAAATGAAAATAAAGTTCATTGTTCGTTGTCATTTCAGTCGGCACTCAACCTGACATGGTTCTCGCCACAAAAAATTGCACCCTGGTTGTGGCCCTTGAGAACCCCGCTGTTGAGGTTAATAGTCGCCTTCGCGATCCGCCAGGGGGCGTGGGAATTGTGCGTTTTCCACAAGGAGTCTCCGGCGATCCTGTTTTGAAGATTTTGAATTTCACCGCCTTTGACGGCAGGTATGGTTCAGGATAAGTGTGAATATGAGTTATATGTTTAACCCTTTGACTCCCGTAACCATGTCCACTCGCGTTCTGCATTGTCAGCCATGCTCATCATCATCATCATCATCATCATCATCATCATCATCATCATCATCATCAAGTGCCCTGTCGCATGGCGTTGACGATCATGGCCCTCCATATGTATCTATCCCTTGCTGCCGTAAGCACATCTTCCACCCTCTCTGCCCTCAACCACTCTGCAAGTCCGTCCAATATTTTCTCCCTGGGTCTACCTGATGCTGTCTTTCCCTCCAGCTTTCCTGTTGAGAGCAGGTGCTCTAATTCCACTTTCCTCATAAGATGTCCTATAAATGTTGCCTGTCTTTTCCTAATCTTCCTTACCAATGATCTTTTTGTGTCCGCTTCTATAGAGACTGTCTCGTTTGTTTTCTTTGTTGTCCATGGAACTCTCAACATTCTTCTTAGAAACCACATCTCGGCTGCCTCAATCTTGTTCTGGCTTTGTGTGTTGACTGTCCATGCCTAACAACGGTATAACATTATTGGTTCTATACAACGTTCAAGAACTCTCTTCCTGATATCAATTGATAGGCAAATGTTGGTAAGTATGTTTTTCATCTTCTTGAATGCTGGTTTGGCTTGGCTGATTCTACTGGCTATTTCTGATGTGCATCTGCCGTCAGGTGAGATGATCGTTCCCAGATATTTAAACTTATCAACCTGTCAGTCGGTCAGTCAACCGGTCAGTCAGTCAGTCTGTCAGCTATTCATTCATTCATTCATTCATTCATTCATTCATTCATTCATTCACTCATTCACTCATTCATTCATTCATTCATTTATCCGGTTATTCATTTATTTATTCAGTTATTCATTCATTTATTTATTTACTTATTTATTCAATAACTTGTTTATTTATTTGTTGGTTTATTTACTTGTTCATTATTTATCTATTTATTTATCCATTCAGTCAGTCAACCATTCGGCCATTCAGTCATTTATTAATTTGTCTATTTATTTACCTATTTATCTATATCTGTATCTATCTATCTGTCTGTCTGTCTGTCTATCTATCTGGTCTGTGTGATCTTCACCTGGTTTCATTACTTTCAAACAGCTTTTGCGAGTCGTCAGCAGTCCACAGATTTGACCAAAACCTGAAGATCGGTCACTAAACAGCTGGGAAAATCTTGTTCACAGATTTTTCTCACAGACAGACAAGAAAAACAGGCACAGACAGACGCAGACACACAGATACACACAGACACAAACACAGACACATACAAACGTGCTTGCGTGCACGCTCAAGGAGACAAAGAAAGAGAGAGAGAGAGAGGAGGAGAGAGAGAAAGAGAGAGAGAGAGAGAGAGATTTTTTACATGAAAAAGGACACACAAACGTAAAAAATGAAACCCTAACAAAAAACAACAACAACAAAAAAAACACACACACACACACACACACACAAACATACAAACAAATAAACAAACAAATATGTAACAACAACAACAACAAAACCCCAAATAAGCCCACTAAAAGCAAACAAACAAATAAACAAAACGTAAACACAAGTTGACATTTTTGAAGACGGCACTGTAGTAATGTTGTACTCTACAGATTTGACGATCTTGCCCCTCCGGGGTCCGTTGGGTGTACCGGAACAACGACAGGTTCAGCAATGACCTTGAACCTGAGTACGTCACCTTCAACTCTGACCAGACCAAGGCTTTCATAGGTCTGCAGGTGGGGCATTTGTTCTTGTGATGTGGCGGGTGTAGACGTGTATAAGTATGGGTGTGTGCATGCGCGCACGTGCTGGCTTAAACTGTTTACCCGAAACAAGCTTTGGGACGTAACAATGATGATGATTGTAGTGCTGCAGCTTGTTGACGATATTAGTGAAGATAGCGAAGGTGATGGTGATAGTGGTGAGGTTAATGATGAAGTTAGTGATGGCAATGATGAGGACGGCGGCGGCGACGACGACGACGACGTTTCAGTTTCAGTTTCTCAAGACGACGTCTCCGCGCTCGAAACGAATTCCATACGCACTAACGTCATAGGTAGGTGCCATGTGTATGTTGATCATGGCACATGCCTTAAGCCTGCACATAAACCCATGAGCTGATGGTGACGACGATGATGATGATGGTGATGACGATGACGAGGACGACAATGATGATAACGATGGTGACGATCAATGATGGTGCTGTCAACGAAGGCGACGATGACGATGATAATGATGATGACGACGCCTACGATGGCGGCGATGATGACGACATACATGATGATGATGATGATGATGATGATGACGACAATGACCGCGATGATTGGTGACGACGACGACGATGATGATGAGGAAGATAATGATAATGAGGATGACGACGACATCGATCAAGCAGTCTGACATGTTTGGCGTTTGTTCAAGAGAGATTCATCGCACTCGGAAAACTCCGTATGTGCTCTACCCAAGTCTGTCAGCAAATATCTAGCAGACTTCCCCAGCCTGCACAAAACCATATGCGCTGGTAAGGTTTCGAAACAGGGAAGGGAGAAAAAGAGAGAGACAGAGGGAGAGAGAGAGAGAGAGATTGAGGGAGAGAGAGATTGAGAGAGAGAGAGAGAGAAAGAGAGATTGAAAGAGAGAGAAAGATTGAGGGAAAGAGAGAGAAAGAGATTGAGAGAGAGAAACAGAGAGATAAAGATTGAGAGAGAGAGAGAGAGAAAGAAAGAGATTGAGAGAGAGAAAAAAAATTAAGAGAGAGAGAGAGAGAAAGGTCGAGAGCGAGCGAGCTAAGAAACACTAAGCTGGCACCACCAGAACGATGGAAACGTTAAGATGGGCAGCAAACAGGACAGTTTTTAATGTTGCAGGCTGGGATTGAACTCAAGATGTCAGATCTTGAGCGCATGTCTCTACCAAAAGAATCATTCAGCATGTATGTGTATATGATGAGCACGACAAAGACGACGACTAGGATGACAACGTCAACGATAATGATGATGACGATGATGGCAACGAGAGATTGTCTTTTTATTTTTCTTTGCAGGAGAACAACGCCATAGCGGTGGTAGACCTTGTGACTGACAACATCACCAGTATCTTTGGTCTGGGCTTCAAGAACTGGGCACAGTCCTCGCTAGACCCCAGCGATCAGGACAACGGTCAGTTTTTGTTATTGTTGCTTAAAGCCTAGCCGACTGCGTAGAGCCATACTAGGACTATAACCGATTCAAAACATATACAACTTCAACAGGAAGGAAAAAAAAAGAAGAAAATTAAGTACACATGTCAATGCATTCGCGCACATAATCTAAGAAGATACCCCTGGCCTTGACCATTGGGATTTAAAAAAAACATACCTGAATGCA
>JAPXFY010000020.1:36757526-36777526 GCA_030674185.1 Monoplex corrugatus | reverse complement strand
TCGAATCCCCATCAGTCCCTTCCAAAATCATTGTGGGATTTTTCGGCTCTAAACGGCTCCTACCCACAGTTGGGCGTGCTATGGGCTCATTGGGAGGACTGGGACCACAAGTTGAGTCTCATTCACTTCACGGATGCGTCATTGAAGGGTGTTGCTCAAATCTTCTGACCAGCACTGCAGGTGTCTGTATCTCTCTGGCCTGGTTGACGCCGGGATACATTATGACAGTAAGCGTGAGTACAGCCCTGTCACGCAGTCTCAATCCTAGATGGAACTCCATAGCATCAGATTATCATCCTTGTCGACATCATCGCGAAAACTGTGCCAGCTTCTGTGGCCATGAAGTGGCGTAGAAAATGGGATGGGGAAAAAAAAAACGGTGTGCACAAAGGTACTCCTTGCGTGCCAGGATCATAAAAAAAAGTTTTTACAGGTTGGTGGATAGGGTGACGGGAGTCTTTTCTTCATGTTTTACCTTTGTTCCCTTAGGGTGTGGAACCAGAGAGCGTGGCAGTAGCGGAAGTGAAGGGTTACCTCCTCATGTTTGTGGGTCTGGAGAAACCGGGAACCATTGCCGTCTACAGCGTTGCCCCTGGCGACGAGCTCAAGCCTCGCTTTGAGAGTCTGTACACGGGCGGTATCCCTGCGGGCAATAGCAGCACATGGGCGCAGCTGTATGCTGCAAGGTCTCTGCACGCCGTTGATCCGGAATCCATTAGGTCGGCATTTGGTTCCGTGATCTTCTCTTTCTCTTTTCATTTCATTGTTTTCTTTTTTATCATTTTTTGTCTCTCTCAGTGTGTTCTGTGTCTGTCTGTTGTTGTCTCTCTTTCTCTGTCTGTCTGTCTCCCTCGCTCCTGTCTCCTCATTCTTTTTTCTCGTCTGTCTGCTGTCTCTCTGTCTGTTCTGTTTGTCTTGTCTGCATATGTGTGTGTGTACTTTGTGTGCAGTGCTTTGCTCTTTCATCTGTCTGTTTGTAGTGTGTGTGTGTAGTTGTGTGTGTGTGAGGTTGTGTGTGTGTGTGTGTGTGTATGTGTGAGTGTGTGTGTGTGTGTCGTGTGTGTGAGAGTGTGAGTGTGTGTTTGTGTGGTGTGTGTGTGTGTGTGTGTGTGTGTGTGTTTCTTATTTATTTTGTTCTTTAATCGTGATCAGTTTGAGTAGTAAGCTTATGTCTTACAATAATATTCTTGTTCCTTTAGTATAACAGAAATAAGATTTTTGTTGTTGGAAAAATTTGGCTGGAAACGCGTTATATGTACTCTCATTTAATTATTAATATTTGTCTTTTTGGTATACTCCTGGATGGCGCCAACTGGATCTCTTCATCTCTTTTTTTTGTCTTTTCGTTCTGTTCCCCCCCCCCCCCCCCCCCCTCCCCCCACAGTGCTTGTAGTTGTCAGTAGTTGATGTTTACATTATATTTACGACACAATCGTGATATCTCCCCACGTTGCGTTGCCAGAGGCTCTTTCATTATAAATATTCTAATTCAGGAAAATCTGGAGCAGGAAATTTTTATTTTGTCAAGACTACTCTTTGATTTCTGCCTTTGTTCTTCGTCAATTTAAACTTATTTTCTCCCATGGTCATTGAACTGTTGTATTGTCAAAACTATGCTTTTTCTTTGATTAAGTGTACAAATAATAAGTTGCATTTTGCTCCTAACGGGGTTAGATTGGAAGCAATTTTTAAATTTATTGCCTGTTTTCAATTGTTTTGGTTTTTGTCTATGTATGATATTTTGTATTCAGGTGTGTTTTTAATTCCCTGTGCGATGAATTCGACGGAATGTCTACCGGGGTTTACCTTAGATTATGTTTGAAATGCATTTAATGGTTTATTTTTTTATTTTTTATTTTTTTCCTGGAAGTTTGTGTGTTTTGAGCGGATATAGTCTGATATGCTCTGAGCAGTCGCGGCTTAAACACATAAAACAAAACGTCGATATTGTAAAACTGCACCATATCATCAATGAGACTAAACATAAAGAATACTTTAATATTTCTCTATTAAGACGAGTGTGGAATTTGTATTGTTTGTCATCGAAGAGGCTTTGTCAGCAATTACCCAGTTTCGCTTTAACGAAGAAATTGATTTCCGACAATACTGCAAATCCTACCCAAAAGTATTGCTGTGTTATCGTATAATCGAAAATTTGGGTCATGAAATGCACTAAACTAGTTAGCTGATTTAAACACGACAAACTTGCTGCGCTTTATGATTGTCTGGTATATGATAACTCCTGGAATATTATGTCAGGAATGGACGATTTGTTTATTCAATACACACCCGCAACACACACATTATCCATACACTTACGTTAAATCATCACATCACATCATCACACACACGTCATATAATACAATAATACTACAATTACTAGATAAACACAAAATACACCAATAAAACCACATACACCAACCCACACCAAATACACACACACACACAACACACACACACACAACATCGAAACGACAACTACGTCAGCGATACCCCACATTTGGCGCGGCTGAGTCTGCATTCCCTCTTATAAGTGAATTTGTAGATTTTTTCCCTTACTTCTTCTCTTCTCTTTCTCATTTACTACCTTCCCAAAGCAAACTTTTCTTTCTTACAAGGTTTTTGCTTTCTTTTCATCATTTTCTCATCTTTTTTTAGTACTCTCCCATTCATTCATTTTGTTTCTTTTTTTTTTTTTCTTCCTGCTTTCTTGTTAACGGATGCTGTTTGGCGGATTTCCCTTCTTGTTTTGCTTGTACGCTTCTGAGTCTTGAACTTTTATCTCCTGCTGTACAGTGACATTTTCTGTGTGTGTTTTTTTTCCCTTCTTTCTTTTTTCCTTCTCTTCTTTTTCTCTTTCTTTCTTTCTTTTTCTCTTTCTTTCTTCTTTTTTTCTGTCTTTTTTTCTTCTCTTTTCTTGTTTCTGTCTTCTCTTCGCCTCCCTCCTCCTCCCCCCCCTTTTTTTTTCTTTTCTCTTCTTTCTTTCTCCCTTTCTTTCCTTCTTTCTTTCTCTTTTTCTTCTTTCCTTTCTTCTTCTTTTTTTCTCCCTTTTTTCTTTCTTTCTATCTCTCTTTTTTTTTTTGCTTCTGTTTTCTCCCTTTCTTTTTCTTTTTCTTTCCTTCTCTCTTTCTTTAGTTGTTCTTTTTTCTCCCTTTCTTTCGTCCTTTCTATCATTCTTTATTTTTATTTATGGCAGTTGTTTTTACATGACAATGTTCGTTAATCTCTGCCCACCCCCTTTTCTTCTTTGTTTGTTTTCTAGTAAAAAGGTTTTGCTTCTTTTCCGAGAAAAGGAGGTGTGTTTATGTACCGTCGCGTGAGTGCAGTGTGTGTCTGTGTGTTTGTATGTTGTTGTGTGTGTGTGTGTCTTTGTGTGTTCGTGTGTGTGGTGTGTGTTGTGTGTGTGTGTGTGTTGTGTGTATGTATGTGCATGTGTGTCTCTATGTGTTCGTGTGTCTGTGTGTGTTTGTGTCTGTGACAAAAATGCATTAGCAAGAATTTCTCAGCTGTTTCTGATGGATACGTACCAAATTTGGCCAGAGATGTGGACCGTTGAGGATAGCTAAAAATTAAGTCTAGAGGTCATGGGTCAGGGTCAGGGTCACACGGGTCAAAACAATGCCTAGACTCTGCCTTTTTCTCAGGAAGGTGAGTGACCTGCGCTTTCCGACACAATACTTAACATTGTGTGTTCACTTTGTGACAATCTACCAATGTACGCTCCACGTCAATATCAATTTCAACTTGAAGCTTCTCAGGTGACAGTGATCTTGAGAAGCGTAAAATCTAGGTTATCTGTTACAACATGTATGTACACACAATCAATACAACTCAACAAAACACACACTACACACTACATCATATACACAACACACATACACAACACACACAAACAATTATGTGTGTGTGTGTGTTAATATATATATATATATATATATATATATATATATATATATATATATATCATATAATATATATATAATACATACATACAAATAGATAGATTGACGACAGACTAGATACATAGATAGACACAAGGACAGAAGGCAGAACAGATACATACCGTAGATAATACATAGATACAGGCAGATAGATAGATAAAGACAGATAGATAGATAGAAGATAGATAAATAGACAGACAGATAGATAGACAGAGAGATAGATAGATAGATAGACAGATAAACAGACTAGACAATAGATAGATAATAGATAGATAGATAGAGAGATAGAGTAGATAGATAGTAGATTCTTTATAAAATTCGATAATATGAGAATGGCTTCCATGTTTTTGTTGTTTTTTTTGTTCTTTTCTTTTTTTTTCTTTTCTTTCTATTTGTCTTCGTTTGGTGTCATGAATATAATTATATGGTGGCAGTGATTTTTTGTTGTTCGTTTGTTTTTATTTATTTTTTTCTTTGCTTACTTTTTTTTATTAATATTTTCATTGCAAATAACAGAAATCGTGTGTAAGAACAGCTGCAGTAATTTCTCTCTCTCTCTCTCTCTCTCTCTCTCTCTCTCTCTCTCTCTCTCTCTCTCTCTCTCTCTCTCTCTGTGTCTTCTGTCTTCTCTCTCTCTGTCTGTCTGTCTGTCTCGCTCTGTCTCTGTCTGTCTTCTAATCTCTGTCTCTCTCTCTACTCCCTCTCTCTCTCCCCTTCTCTGTCTCTGTCTCTTCTCGTCTCTCTGTCTCCCTTTCTTCCTCTCTCTGTCTCCCTCTCCCCCCTCTCTCTCTATGTTCTTTTGTCGGGGATTTTGTCCAAATTAGACCGTATATCTTGTGCACGGTCTCAGTAGTGGCAAGTTATAGTTAACTTTGTTAGAATATTTGGGACTGCTATAGGGAGAACTGTCAACACTTACACTTCTTCTATTCATAAACTAAATCAAATCAATATAAAGTCAGATGGTACTGAAACAGTCTTTGAGGCATATCCCATCTGCTTATTATTTTTTTTAGAATAAAATGTGGCACGAAAGAGACTCTTTAGTGGAAACAGGGAAAATGCTGATATCGTTTGGCCATCTTGTGAAAAAAAGAAAATTTCTATTCGTTTTCGATGCCACTATGATAATATCCACAGATTCTTAGAATCATTCACAGTGTTCTGATAGTGGTGCATATCGATAGGGATGACAATCATGATGCTATGGATATCCATTCTGGATTGAGACTGCCTGACTAATCTATATGCTTTATGCTTACTTTCATAACAGCACTGGATGGCGTCAACCAGGCCGGAGAGATGCAGATACCTGCTGTTTGGGTTTGAAAATTCTGAGCAACACTCATTGCCTTGAAATAGATAATACTCCTCTTTGTGTTCTTAGCCTTTCCTACGAGTTAGTAGCACGCATGTCTGTGGATATAAGCCGGATTGGGCCGAAATGTCCCACAGGTGGACCCCAGTAGCTCAGTTGGTTTGAGCGTCGGATTCACATGCTAATGGTTGTGGGTTCGAATCCCTGGGTGTGCTACATTAAAACTGGCCTTCTCACTGTCCCATGTTAACATCATTGTTGTTCTGGTGGTGTTGGTATAGGATTAGATAAGTCCCCCTTCCTCCTTCCTTGGATGGTTATCCCTGTCGGCCATATTGCCGGAGGTGGGTGTCGGCGTAAAAACTGAACCAGACCAGTCAGTGTCCCACAATGATTTTTTTCGACCGAAACCATCTTGTAATTCTATTGTACAGGCACTAGTTTAAATCATCTGGTGTGCAGTATTAATTATTGTTTATTTTTTCCACCTTTTCCAGGTTCAGTGACGATTTCAGGTAATTACCATCGCTTTTTTTTAAATCTCCTACATGTACAGTGCAGAAAAACTTACATATACACACTCACACATATGCACACACATGCGCGCATACACAGACACAAATACATACACGCGCGTGAGCGCACACACAGACACACAGACACACATACACATACACACATACACACATACACACACACACACATCACACACACACACACACACACACACACACACACACACATACACACACACACTCACACACAGACACACATACACACACCACAAACGTGTCTGCTTATTTGTCTGCGTGATTGAGTGTATGCATGTCTGTCTGTACTAATTACGTGTTTATGCATGCACGTATGCGTGTTTGGATGAGTAGGTCAGTGAGTGGACGAATGGATTGTTGAATACGTGTTCGTTCGTTCGTGCGTAGGTCCGTAAATGAAGATGGATGGATGGATGGATGGACAGGTGGATGGATAAAGGATGGATCGATGGGTGGATGCATGGATAGACGAACGGATGATGGATGGATGGATGATGGATGGACAGACGAACGGATAATGGATGGATAGATGGACGGATGATGGATGGACAGACGAACGGTATGATGGATGGATAGATGGACGGATGATGGATGGACAGACGAACGGATGATGGATGGATGGATGATGGATGGACAGACGAACGGATGATGGATGGATAGATGGACGGATGATGGATGGACAGACGAACGGATGATGGATGGACGGATGATGGATGGACAGACGAACGGATGATGGATGGATGGACGGATGATGGATGGACAGACGAACGGATGATGGATGGACGGACTAGATGGATAGACGAATGGATGATGGATGGACGGACGGATGTATGGATAGACGGATAGATGGATGGATAGACGAACGACAGATGGATAGACGAACGGATGATAGGTCGATGGGCGGATGGATGTATGTATAGACGGACGGATGTATGGATAGACGGACGGATGGATGAATAGACAGACGGATTACTGATGGACGGACGGATGGATGGATGAACGGACAGATGTTGGATGAACGGACGGATGGATGGATAGACGGACGGATGATGGATGAACGGACGGATGATGGGTAGACGGACGGATGGATGGATAGACAGAAGAATGGATGGAAGGATAGGTAGGCAGTATTTCTTTGTTATTTTCATTCAAATTTTGTTTGAAATTTGCAGGGTCAGTGCTGGGATCCCTACTGTTGTGTCTGTTGGCGATGCTGTCTGTGTCTTAGTGGTCAGTTCACAGCGGTCAACATAGAATGGACCGTGCCACCCATCTCCACAAACCACATCCACATCGCACCACATAGAACATTACGTCCCAGAAGGCCGTGATAAATGCTGCAAACTTGATGACTGTTTAGACTACCAGAAGCACAATTACCAAGAAGCAAAACAAAAACAAAAACTAAAAAAAAAAAAAAGCTTAGATAAAAATCGATGTTACGAAGAGTAAGAAAAGGTATGGTGGACTTAAGGTTCACAAAAACGTTATAATGGCATATCATGTCTTTATTTAAACCCCCTTTTGCGTTTGAATTTCAAATTACCAAATTGTCTAGTATTCAAGTCTATTCGATTTGACAGTAATGTTCAGTTGTGCGTTTGTCTGTGTGTAGTCATAAACGCTGCCTTATTGCATGTTTTTAAAGCGTTATTCCGTTCTACAGATCTGTGCTAGAAATTTCCTCGTTTCTGTCACTCTCTTTGTTTCCGCTTTCTTCCTTTGCTTTCTGTCATTTCTTCCAATCATTTTCTGCCTTTCTGGTCCATTCACCTGTATGTGTTCGATAAAATCTTAGGCACTTTCTCTTAGGATTGATAATTGGGTACATGTGTTGAGTGAATTTTGGCTCTAGGGAAGTGAGATTGCGGAAGTAATTTCAGGTAATTTAGGCCTGTTTATATCTAGTCTGTCTTAGTGTCCTTAGTTATGTTTCAGTTTTCCTTTAGGTATTTCTTTTAAATCCCCTGTGCGATAAATTGGACGGAGTGGTCAACGCCAGGGGCATCTCCTTAGATTATGTGCACGAATGCATTGATGTGTGTACTTAATTGTTTTTCCTTTTCTTTCCTGTTGAAGTATTGTGTATGTTTTGAAACGGGTCATAGCCCTGATATGGCTCTGCGCAGCCGGCTGGGCTTTAACCCTTAAAGCGTCACCTACATTTGTTGCGCAGCGTCAGGACAAAATTGGACTTTTGATAGTCCTTGAAGTAAATCCCAAAAAACACCCAAGGGATGAAATCAGAACCCCAGACATATATACATTTTCTGAAACTGTATTGGACAAAGAGTCAAGCTGTACATATTTCATAAAAATTGCTGACCCCTACAGTGACCTTGGCCTTGACCTTGACCTTGGTAGTAAAAAAAAAAATCACATTCTTCCATCTTCTGCCAACCTATACATACTTGCTATGTTTGAGTTATATCAGCATATGTTCTTTATGCCCACATTCAGCATTCATTTTCCTTTCAGAAAATATATATTTTTGTTGCCTTTTCAAGAAAAATGTAATTTTGGCGATTTTTTTTTCAACGTGACTAAGAATATGAATAGAAATTTTGTCTTGTGCATAACCGTGACTGCGGTTCCACAGATTTCAAAATAGTATTCAGGTAAGTTGTGTGAAAGGTAGACGGAAACTCGAAACACGTTTTGGTCTGAAAGATATCTTTCATGTACAGTCTTTGTTTTGGTTTTGTAATCGTTAGAGTACAAAGTAGTTTGTTGTTGTTATTGAATGTATCAAAGTGCATTAAGACGGGGAAATTACATGACATTTACACAACATTACGTTAAATTACCATTTACATTGCATTTACATTTACATTACATTTCATCACATTGCATTACATTTGCATTGCATTTACGTTGCATTTACATTACATTACATTACGTTACATTTAATTACATTACATTACATTATTTTGCGAGGTTTCGACTTTTTTCCCTGAGTTATGGTTAATGATGGTTTGTAATCCTCCGTACTTAACCCTTTGACTCCCACAGCCTGACCACCAGCGTCCTGCATTGTCAACCATGCTAGCAAAGCAAACACTTAACCCTTTGATTCCCTCACCCTATCCACCAGCTTCCTGCAGAAAGCTGGTGGATAGAGTGAGGGAGTCAAAGGGTCAAGTTTTTGCAGTTGGTGGATGGGGTGCGGGAGTCAAAGGGTTAATTAAAGTTGTTCCATTATGAGAAGTACTGGCCGTTTAAACGACCGTGGCTGTTCAATTACTCTGCGGTTGTGGACTTTCTGACAGGAAAAAATGTTTTAATGAATGAAAAAAGACACACACTTTTCGGCCAAGCTGTATGTACATGTGTAATGAAAACCTGATTTTTGTATTTTATTTTATTTCTTTTCATCTGAATAAATATTACCGTGTGAAGGTCGATCTGCTGTAAAGAAGAAGAGATATATCGTTGTACATGAGCATCATACTATATATTATACTTGTTTTGTGTTTTGTCATGTATTGTGTCTAGTTGAGGAAAACTTATATCATTCTTGTTTTGTGTTTTGTCATGTATTGTGTCTAGTTGAGGAACACGTATATATCATACTTGTTTTTGTGTTTTGTCATGTATTGTGTCTAGTTGAGGAAAACTTATATCATACTTGTTTTGTGTTTTGTCATGTATTGTGTCTAGTTGAGGAAAACTTATATATCATACTTGTTTTGTGTTTTGTCATGTATTGTGTCTAGTTGAGGAAAACTTATATATCATACTTGTTTTGTGTTTTGTCATGTATTGTGTCTAGTTGAGGAAAACTTATATATCATACTTGTTTTGTGTTTTGTCATGTATTGTGTCTAGTTGAGGAAAACTTATATATCATACTTGTTTTGTGTTTTGTCATGTATTGTGTCTAGTTGAGGAAAACTTATATATCATACTTGTTTTGTGTTTTGTCATGTATTGTGTCTAGTTGAGGAAAACTTATATATCATACTTGTTTTGTGTTTTGTCATGTATTGTGTCTAGTTGAGGAAAACTTATATCATACTTGTTTTGTGTTTTGTCATGTATTGTGTCTAGTTGAGGAAAACTTATATATCATACTTGTTTTGTGTTTTGTCATGTATTGTGTCTAGTTGAGGAAAAGTTATATATCATACTTGTTTTGTGTTTTGTCATATATTGTGTCTAGTTGAGGAAAACTTATATCATACTTGTTTTGTGTTTTGTCATATATTGTGTCTAGTTGAGGATAGTTTTCGTTTATCTGCTGTAAACGAGGAGAGAGATATATCGTGTATATGAGCATCGTACTACACATAATACTTGTTTTGTGGTTTTTGTGTCTAGTTGAGGATAGTTTTCATTTGTCTACCCGTCACGCCGTGTCTTCCAATAAAGTCTTCATCATTTTTTGGTTTGTGTGTTTACATGTTTGGTGATTTGTTTACTGTGGATTTTCTGATGATAAGCCATCCAAACTCCAACGAATCCAAAACAGTGCAGATTGACTTGTCCTACGGGAGAGCAAACGGAGCAATGTAAAAGCATTCTTACGAAAATCACACTGGCTACCAGTCAAAGAAAGAATTGAATGAAAAATTGTCATACTCTGCTTTTAGCGTCTGATTTCGAAGACAAAGGCAATTTATATCTATCTATCTATCTATCTATCTATCTATCTATCTATCTATCTATCTATCTATCTATCTATCTATCTATCTATCATCTATCTATCTATGTGTGTGTGAGTGTGTATGTATGTATATATCGGAGTCCCTCCGTGGTGATGCCCTCCTTCCGGAAATTCTATGCTAGAAATTTTCTTTTCTGTCACTCTTTGTTTCTGCCTTGCTTTTTTTAATTTTTTATTGCTTTCTATCATTTCTATGGCTTTTACAAATCCAGTGGCATTACAGTGTGTGTGATGTGTGTGTGTGTGTGTGTGTGTGTGTGTGTGTGTGTGTGTGTGTGGTGTGTGTGTGTGTGTGTGTGTGTGTGTGTGTGTGTGTGTGTGTGTGTGTATGTGTGTGTGAGTGTGTGTGTGTGTGTGTGTGTGTGTGTGATATATCTTAGTTGCACATACCATCGCGCGCACACGCGTGCACACACACGCGCGCACGAACACACACACATACACGTATGCACACACAAACATGCACGCACACTCACACATACACACACATGCAAACACATTCACAAACACACACACGGATACACACAGACGCACACACACACACACACACAAACACATTCACACACACACACACTCACACACACACTCACACACACACACACACACACACTCATACACACACACTCACACACACACTCATACACACACACACACACTCTACACACACACGGATACACTCTACACACACACGGATACACACACACACACACAACACACCGAGCATTATTCCGTTGGTATGGAACGTATACCCCCCTTCCTATCAGATTTTTAAAGGGTTAATGGAAGACGTGTGCACACATGCACATGCCTTCTCTCTCACTGTCTCTGTCTGTCTGTCTGTTGTCTCTCTCTTTCTCTCTCTCACTCACACCCGTTCATACACACACACACACGTACACACACACACACACACGCTCATACACACGCTCACACACACGCTCACACACATGTGCACACAAACACACACGCTCCCACACACGCTTACACACATGCACACACACACACGCATACACACACACACGCTCACACATGCACACAAACGCACACGCACACACACATACACTTACGCGCACACACACACACACACACACACATACACACACACACACACACACACACACACACCATCTTCATGAATAAGAAGCAATTTCTTTACTCTCCTCTGAAAGAAAAACAGCGTCTACATTCTCTTTACATCATGCACACACGTATTTACATACCGTACACGGGTCCACACCTTAGTCATATCACACATCCATGTATTAAAAAGTATTATATACACACATTATGGTCATACATATTGCCAGGAAAATGATCACTCTTGCTTACATGATCGTGAATAATGAAACAATATAAAACGCACAACAAAATGATTATACTTTGGTCCATCTAAAAATACGTTTCATTGAATTAATGCCTCCGACAAAGCTAACTACTTTATTTGATTTAATGTTGGTCGTTTTTCGTTTGTTTTGTTTTGTTTTAAAATATATTCATACAGGAACAAATGGATAAATAAATAAATTATTAAATAAATAAGTTAAGTAAATTAGTCAGTCAGTAAATGAATGAATGAATTAATGAATAATTTAAAATAAATAAATAAAATTAATAAATGAAATAACGTTGCATTTATTTTGGTCCATCTGGAAATGGCTGAACGGTCGTAATTTTATCAGTTTATTTCATTTCATTGACAAAGTTTATTTCTTTGTTCGGCTGTTTGTTTGTAAGTTTGTTTGTTTTGTCTGGTTAAATTATTCAGATATTTTACACCCAGCATACATCAAGGGGAAGCCAAAAGTAAAGGGCTGGTGTTTTTATCTAGAGAACATTTCTGTTTTGCGCCCCTAGAAAACACATAAACACACAGACTCACACACGCATATACTCATACTTGCACACACACCTAGTACACATATATACACACATTTATATATACATGTGCATATGATACACTTGCACACACACCTAGTAATATACATACGTGTACATAACACACTTGCACACCCACCTAGTACATACATACACGTACATATGATTTTGCACACATTTAATCACATAACAGGTAGATTTCTGAATACATCATACACACATATGCATATGAACAACATTTACAATGGAGTTTATTACTACATATTCTGATTGGACGGATCATGAAGAACAATAAATAAATAAGATGAAACATATCAAATAAGTACTAAATAAGTACAGAACCAAGCATAAAATAAACAAGTAATATAGTGTACATCATACAATGTAGAATGAATCCCACGATCGCACGAGCCTTTCATTTTTCCTTGGTATGATCCCCCCCCCCCCCCCCCAAGTTTGCTTATAAGGGAGGCAATTCTTTTAACTAACCACAGACAAAATGATAATAGTGAACCTGACGTTGTCGTCACACACGAACTGTCAAGAGAAAATGGAAGGGGGCGGGAGTCGGGAAGGGTGGAATAGTAATTAAAAACAAGACGGTCATGCTATTTTAACAATCTCCCTTTTTTTTTTAATAAAAAATCATTACAGAAAAAGATTGCCATGCCATTTTAATAATCTCCGTTTTTATACAAAAATCATTACAGAAAATCAAGATGGTCATGCCATTTCAAAGATCTACTTTTTATACAAAAATCATTACAAAAAAAAAAAAAAATCTGGTTTTGTATTCTTAAGGCAACTTTGAAGAGCTTCTGCTGATTTTAGTCATGATGTTCATCGAGGGTACGATAGATTGTCACAACAGTGAAAGCAGATTTTTAGATATTGTTGGTAGTTCCAAGATTATTCCAGTGGAAGGCTGATAAAATACCAGTATAAAATATCGACTAGGTAAAACATAGTCTAGGTAGGGCCTCAGGACCAGGCCAGCTCATGGGTTTATGTGCAAGTTTAAGGCTTGTGCCATGATCACCTTACACATGGCACCTGTGACGTTAGTGCATATGGAATTCGTTCCGAGCGCGGAGACTTTTTCTTGAGAAACTGAAACTGGGAAAGTGCTATTAATAACAATAATGTCAAAATCAATTTTCATTGCACTTCCAAACAAGACAAGGGCTATAGAATGCGAACTCCATCGCACTATCAGTTTGATGAGTCATGTAACAAAAAAAAACTATTAAGAATAATCATGATGAGGACAAGGAATAGAATCAAAAGAGAAATAGCAGATGAACAGTGTGGATTTGTGTAAGGGAAAGGAATTATTAATGCCATATACATCCTAAGAACTATCATAGAGAGGTCAATCGAGATGAATAAGGATTTATAATTATGCTTTGTTGATTATACCGAGGCTTTCGATCGGGTAAGACATGAAGAATTGATCAACCAAATAGAAAGACTCAATATTGAAGGAAAAGATCTACGAATAATCAGAAATGTGTATTGGGAACAAAACAGCTGCAATGAGAATAGAAAACGATATAAGCTCTTTCCAAAACATCAAAAGAGGAGTCAGACAAGGTTGTGTTTTGTCACCAGATCTGTTTTCACTTTACAGCGAAAACATTAGAAACCTAGAGAAGACCCTGGATTAAAGCTTGGAGGAAAAATGATAACATTCGATTCGCAGATGACACCGTGCTAATTGCAGAAAATGAAAGGGACCTACAAAACCTTGTGAATATACTAGAAATAGAAAGCAAATGTAAGGGGTTGGAATTATACAGCAGGAAGACTGAAGTCATGGTGATCAGTAAAAAACATGAAATTTCCTCATGCAAAATAACAGCAAACAGCACAACCTTGAGACAGGTTGATAAGTTTAAATACCCGGGAACGGTCATTTCCCCAGACGGCAGATGCACATCAGAAATAGCCGGCATGAACCAGCCAAGCCAAAACAGCATTCAAAAAGATGAAAAGTATTCTTACCAACAAATGCCTATCAATTAACATCAGGAAGAGAGTTCTTGAACGTTATACAGAACCAATACTGTTATACGGTTTTGAGGCGTGGACAGTCAACAAGCAAAGCCAGAACAAGATTGAGGCAGCCGAGATGTGTTTTGAAAAGAATGTTGAGAGTTCCATGGACAGCAAAGAAAACAAACGAGACAGTCTTGATGGAGGTAGACACAAGAAGATCATTCATAAGGAAGATTAGGAACAGACAAGGAACATTTATAGGCCATTTTATGAGGAAAGGGAAATTGGAGCACCTGGTCACAACAGGAAAGCTGGAGGGAAAGAGAGCGCCAGGTAGGCCCAGGGAGAAGATATTGGACGGACTTGCAGAGTGGATGAAGACAAAGAGGGTGGAAGAGATGCTTGAGGTAACATGAGATAGAAACGGATGGAAGGCCATGATCGCCAACGCCATGTGGAAAGGCACCTGATGATGATGAATATATATATATATAATTTCATATGTATGTATATGTACACATATATATATACAATATACATATACATACACACACATTATGTGTGCATATATATGTATTTATTGTATATAATACACACACACACATTATATATACAGATATATACAGATATATATATATAATATTATTATGTATATATATATATCATACTATATATTATGTATATATTATTACATATATAATATAATATATATATATATATATTATATTATATATGTATATGTAATATATATATACATAATATATGTATGATATATATATATACATAATATATATATATACATATATATCTGTATATATATATGTGTGTATATATATATACAATAAATACATATATATGCACACATAATGTGTGTATATGTATATGTATATTTGTATATATATATGTACATATACATACATATGAAATTATTTATCAAGTTATCAACAGTCTATACCGTGTCTATACCGTTGATCAAACTTTGATAAAAGTCCATCCATCCATCAAACAGGTGAGACTGAAAGTTTTGCTAACACATTTTGGTAACAGCCAGATAGACACGTACACAGACACATATACGTCCTCACCTGGTAATATTGACTGATGTTCTCTTTTTCTTTTAACCCTTTGACTCCCGCACCCCTGTTCACCAACTGCAAAAACTGAACTCATTGAGTCTCTCACCCTATCCACCAGCTTCCTGCAGGAAGCCGGTGGATAGGGCAAGGGAGTCAAAGGGTTCAGTTTTTGCTTCGCTAGCATGGTTGACAATGCAGATGCTGGTGGACAGGTTGCGGGAGTCAAAGACTTAAAAGAAGATTGAAGCAAGCAAGCAAGCAACCAAGCAATCAAGCAAGCAACCAAGCAAGCAAGCAAGCAAGCAACCAATCCCCCCAAAAAACAAGCAAGCAACCAGCCAACCAAATAAACCAACCAACCAACCAACCACCAACCAACCAACCAACCAACAAACCAACCAACTAACCAACAAACAAACAAAATGCGACAGAAATGGAAGACAACGAAAGGACAATAAAAGAAGTAAAGGTATTACTTCTTTTACAAAACCTAGGCTAATGACTAATCTTACAAACACACACAAAAACAACTACATGAATAAAACAAATAACTGAAGAAAATGAAAAAAAATGAAAAATGAAAGTGAAGGGGTCTCAATGGGAATAAAAGGAGTTTGTTCAGAAGGAAACCATTGCATTTGGACTGATCCATATCCACTCAACCTCTGCTAGCAATGATCTGGTGTATTCTTCATGCTCCTCGCTTAACAAGTCCCCCCCCCCCAACCCCACGTGAGGATGCTGGGGGCTTTTTCAGTATAAATAAAATCCCCAGCTTCAGGAAATTCTGTGCTAGAAATGTTCTCTTTTCTGTCACTCTCTTTGTTTCTTTCTTTCTCCTTTGCTTTCTATCATTTCTTCCTATCATTTTCTGCCTTGCTGGTCCATTCACCTGTATGTACTTGATAAAGTCTTACGTACTTTTGTTTTAGGATTGATAATTGGGTACATGTATTAAGTGGATTTTTGGATCTAGGGAGGTGAGATATGCGGAAGCAATTTTAGATAATTTATGTCTGTTTTATATATGTTTTGTTGTCCTTAGGTATGCTTCAATTCGTATTCAGATGCTTTTTAAATCCCCCGTGCGATAAATTGGACTAAGTGGTCAACGCCGGGGGCATGTCCTTTGATTATGTGCACGAATGCATTGATATGTGTAGCCTACTTAATTTTCTTTCCTTTTTTTCTTTTTTTTTTTTTTTTTTTTTTCGTGTTGAAGTTTTGTATGTTTAGAAGCGGTTATAGCCCTGATTTGGCTCTACGCAGTCGGCTGGGCTTTAAACAATAACAACAACAAGAACAACAAGAAGTCTTTCTGTTTATTCGTCTCGCTCTCACTCTCTCATACATAGACACACGTACACACACAGGCAGATATAATTATGACTTTTTCATATTCATCCTTGCATGCTGGCTGAATGCTTATGGCTCTATGGTGTTGGTTGGAACTATTAAACAATGATGCTGCCGTCCTCGCGGCAAGTTGACTCGCTTGGCTAAGTTGTGTGCAACACGCCACAGCTCAACTGAGTTTAACCCTTTGACTACCGCACCCTATCCCAACAGTAAAAAACTTAACCCTTTGACTCCCTCACCCTATCCTTCCAGCTCCCTGGTGGATAGGGTGAGGGAGTCAAAGGGTTTTCCTTTTTCGCTTCGCTACCATGATTGACAAATGCAGAATGCTGATGGATAAGGGTGTGGGAGTCAAAGGTTAATTAAGTCCCACAATTCATAGACGAGTTGTCTCCTCCATCGTGTAATGCAGGATGCTGGTGGACAAGGGTGCGGGAGTCAAAAGTGTTAATTAAGTCCCACAATTCATAGACGAGTTGTCTCCTCCATCGTGTTGATGACGACAGGCGTCGAACCCTTCCTGCTACCTCTGTGTGGGGAAGTACGGATCCCGCCCAGGGCAGTGGGCGCCTGCAGGCTCCCGTTCGGAGAGGACGACGAGTTAAGCAGGAGCTCTTTGAGACTGGAGTCTTCGCTGCATGGCGCCGGGGTGTTGTAGTACATCTGAGCCGTGACGGTGACAGGGTGTGCTGCCGACAGAGGCTCGTGGTGCTGGGCTGTGATTGGCCGACGATCTCGAGGCTGGGACGCCACCTGCTGGTTCTCGCGGTCCAGGTGCCTCCTAAGGGAGTTCACCCCCAACACCACTCCTCTCTCCAGGGTGTTGCCTCCGCCGTTGGAGGCGCCACCGCCTCCCGTGAAAGACCCCAAATGGTCGGGCCCTTTCCAGCAATTCTCTGTGGAAGGATCTCGCTGATTGGGGTTCTTGATCTCGATAATGGTCGTGTGCCTCTCCGAGTTCTTCTCCTCCACGGTGGTGGACGTCTGGAAGCTCTTCACGTCGGACGACCGCTGAGTGCTTTCGAAAACGAATGGACTCTGAGGAGACCCAGAGCTGACGGAAGCTCTATACTCTTGCTGCTGGTCGTGGGAAGGCGGGATGTCGTACGGCAATGGGCGAGGGTTGACAGAACTCCTCTGCTGAGGAACGGGAGGCGGAGGCTGAAGGGACTCACGACGAACGTTGTCAAAGTGAGAAGAAGGAGCAGGAGGAGGATGTGGAGGTCCGCTGGAAGGACGTGGTGACACAGACACGTGTCCGTCGTCAAGCTGCAGAACGGTCACGGAGGCTCCGTCACCACCCTGACGGCTGTGGCGGTTGAGGCTCTGGCCGCTGTGGGCGTGTTGTCCGCTGAAGGTGTGGGGGCGACCGTGCGGCGTCCTGGGCAAGGGCCTAGGGGTCTGGGTCATCTGGTCCTGGTGGTGCTCGCTTATCGCCCGCTCTCGCTGTTCCTTCATCACCGCCTTTGAAAGTTACAAGTATGTTTTTTTTTTCCCCTGAGTGTTGGCTCAATCGCTTTCTCGTTCTGTCTGTCTGTCTGTCTGTCTGTCTTTCTCTCTCTCTCTCTCTCTCTCTCTTTCTCTCTCTCTCTATTATTTCCCTCTCTATCGGTGTCTCTTTCTCTGTCTTCTCACTCTTTAAATTAATCTCTCCCTCTCCGTCTCAGTCTCTCTCTTTCTCTTTTTTTTCTCTCCCCCTCCCCACCTCTCTCTCTCATTGACACAGACACGTGCAATAGCAGACAGACATGCTACACATGCAACACACACACCACACACACATTACAAAGAAGCCCTACGCATCCATCCCCTCCCACACGCCGGCGCGCACGTCAGAAAACACACACACCACACACGCACACGACACACACCCACACACGCCACACACACACACACCACACACACACACACACACACGCACACACACACACACAGCACACACTCGCGCGTGCGCTCACACACACTTGTATTCAAGCAGGCACCCACGTTTGTGGATATTTGTAACTACTGGCGACAGAAGACAAGAGAAGCAGTGGTAATAGTAGCACACACACACACACACACACACACACACACACACACAACACCCACACATCACACACACACATATACACATACACACACACACTACACACATACACACGTACACACACATACACACACTACACACACACACATACACACACACATACAAACACACACATACAACACCACCACATACACACACATACACACACACATACACACACATACACAACACACACATACACAACACACATACACACACCACCACACACATACACACACACATACACACACACTACACATACACACACACACACACTACACACACATACACACACACACACACATACACACACACATACACAGACACACACACAACACATACACACACACACACACATACCACACACACATACACACACATACACAGACACACACCATACACACACATACACACACGCACACATACACACACACATACACAGACACACACATACACACTACACACACACATACACGACACACACCACACATACACATACACACACACATACACACACACACGCATCACACACACATACACACACACCACATACACACACACGACACATACACCACACACACACACATACACACACACATACACAACAAATACACACACACATACACATACACACACATACAACACACACATACATACACACGACTACACCACACACTACTCACACACATCACAACACATACACACAACACACATCCACGCACACACATACACAATGACACACACATACACCCCCACCAAATACACACACATACCTAGACCACTAATGACGCATACACATGCAAAGCACATGAATGATGAATCACATACAGACATGACAATATCAGACACAGCCACAGGAGGATGGCGCGGGAGTTTTGTTGACGTCACTTCCGGCTGCGCCTGCTGTGTTGTTTCCGTCGGTAGGTTCTGGTTAAATAAATAAATAATAATAAAAAGAAAAAACAACAGATAACAACTAACTTACTGGTTGACTGACTGACTGACTGACTGACTAACTGACCAACTAACTAACGGATTAACTAAATGAATAAGTAAATATGTAAATGGATAAACGATTAAAATACATGCATAACTAACTAACTAACTAGATAAATTAAATAAATAAATAAATAGATAAATACATGATT
>JAPXFY010000020.1:36745026-36752526 GCA_030674185.1 Monoplex corrugatus | reverse complement strand
TCATCATCAACATCAACATCATCATCATCATTACCTTCTGCATGATCACCATCGTCGTCGTCGTCATCATCATCATCATCATGATACCACCACCACCACAATCATCATCAACCACCAATAATCATCATCATCTTCATCGTCATCACCTTCTGCATCATCATCATCATCATCATCATCATCTTCTTTCTCCTCCTCATCACAATCATCATCATCATCATCAACATCATCATCATCATCGCCATCATCTATTTCTTCTTCTTCCTCCTCCTCCTCCACCTGCTCCTCCTCGTATTCCTCCTCCTCCTCATACCACCACTACCAGTATTACGAAAATTTCTTAGAGTCGTGTACAGTAGCAAAAACCCAGCATGCTCGCTCGTGCGCACGCACACACACACACACACGCGCGCGCGCGTGCGCGTGCGCGCACATGCACACACATACAAAGTCAAACTCACTGTGGTGAGCAGCATGCAACTCCAGCGCCACCTGCTTGCCAGGGTAGACAACCGCCGTCATCTTCCCATCACCATCCACCACATTCAGCTGCAGGACAGAAGACGACGATGCAGTCATGCTTTTAACGTCACCTGAATGACTACCACCACCACCACCCACGCCGCCACCGCCTTCGATCTCGTGCGAAAACGACATTGGAGGCGGCGGTTGTACCGCGGCACCGAAGTCATCCTTTTCGCCCGGCATGACCATTCTGTCGTCAACATCGTTGATGATTCTGCTTGTGTAGTTGTTGTTGGGATAACGGTGGTACGGAAGACTGTGCGTTGGGTTGACTCTGGAAGCCGGCTTTCTGCCCTCAAAGGCCCTGGCTGTGGGTCTGTCTTTGATTTCTGAGGGTATGATCCTAGTAGCTGTAGTCGTCTGTAAAGTTTCGGGGTTTTGTCTTGAACTCCAGAGTGTAAGGCTTCAGTACGCTTAAGAAGACTTCTTAGCGTGTCTGGAATTCCTTTGGTGTTTTTGTTTTTCTTCATAGTTCTAGTGTGCTTGCCTTCACTTTCTGAAGAACCGATTCTGCGTGTGTTTTCGGTATTCTTAAAAGTTCTTGGTAGTTCGTCTGGAACTTGGTCAGGCAGAGCTGTGGCAGTTTTCCCGTTCTGAAACGGTCCGGTGCGTTCTTCTTGGACGTCCGTAGACAGGAGTTCAGCATTTGTAGAATTAACCAGACTTTGGGTTGGTCTCTCTGGCGTTTTTGAGGGCGAGACTCCGCTGTCTTTGGTAGAATTTTTCAGAGTTATGGTTGGTTTGCCTTCGAAGGTGTTATCGTCCTTGTTGTGGTGGATGTTCACTATGTCGTCGTAGTGACAAGACAAGGTGTGGGTTGTTTCCTTCTGCCTTGTGTGTCGTCCCTGAGGAAGGTGTTGCACGTGCACCGTTACGCTGTAATGTTTTCCATCTTCAGAAATCTGTGAAACAGAGACAAGATCAAAATCCAGAACAAGTGTGACTGCCCGTGCTCAAGCAAACAGGAACCAGAAAAAACACGAAAAAAGAATAAGAACGCGTATTTGATACAAGACAAGACAGGCGCAAATTTTGGGCCAGCTGGCCTTTGTCGAGAGTAAGATCACAAACAAACACCATATACAAACAAACACCAGATACAAAAATTAGGAGGAAAAGGCTGAAACTACCCTGCTGCTCCGTCCAGTGTGAGAAAAGGAATAAACTCATCAGATTTATTTGTTTGTGTGTTTGTTTATTACGTATTTGTTCATTCTGTGTTGTATTGCTTTGTTCGTCACGTTTGTATTTCATGGTATTTATTTGTATTCTTCTTGTATGTGTTGTGTGTGTGTTCGATCGTTATTTAACGTCTGTTCATATAATAATATTATGTGCTTTTAGACGATGTGTGTGTGTGTGTGTGTGTGTGTGTGTGTGTGTGTGTGTGTGTGTGTGTGTGTGTGTGTGTGTGTGTGTGTGTATGTGTATGTGTGTGCATGTGTGGGAGTGAGTGTGTGTGTGTGTGTGTGTGTGTGTGTGTGTGTGTGTGTGTGTGTTGTCACAGTGGATTTACATACAGAATTTAGGATGCTTTTCTCAGGGAACGTGCGGTCTCCGCAGTACAGCGCCACACGTGTGTGTGTGTGTATGTGTGTGTGTGTGTGTGTGTGAGTGTGTGTGTGTGTGTGTGTGTGTGTGTGTGTGTGTGTGTGAGTGTGTGTGTGTGTGTGTGTGTGTGTGTGTGTGTGTGTGTGTGTGTGTGTGTGTACATTTCTAGTTTAACAAGGATTTGGGTTGGTCTCTCTGGTATTTTTCAGGACAGAGACTCTGCTGTCTTCGGTGGAATTTTTCAGAGTTTTGGTTGGTTTTTGTCTTTGATAGTGTTGTCGTTGTTGTTGTGGATGTGCAATATGTCATCGTAATGACAAGACAGGGTGTGGGTTGTTCCCTTCTGCCTTGTCTGTCGCTCTCTTTGTTTTGCTTCTGCCTTGCTCTCCTTTGCTGTCTGTCGTTTCTTCCTATCATTGTCTGCCTTGCTGATCCATTCACCTGTATTTTGTTCTTTAAAGCCTTACATAATTTCTGCTAGAACTGATGATAGGGTACATGTATCAAATGGATTTTGGCTCTAATAAAATGTGATGTACAGAAGCAATTTCAGGAAGTAATTTACGCCAGTTTTTATGTTTTAGTGTACTTAATTATGCTCATGCAGGTGCAATCAGGTATGTTTTTAACCCTTTCTCTCCCCTCCTCCCCCGCGCGCAGGGATGCCGGGTGCTCTTTCAGTATAAATAGTATCCGCACCTTCTGGAACTTATGTGCTAGAAATTTCCTCTATTCTGTCATTCTCTTTTGTTTCTGCCTAATTTCTTTGTTTTCTGTCATTTCTTCCTGTTATTTTCTGCCTTGCTGGTCCATTCAACTCTATGTGTTCTTTAAAGCCTTACTTAATTTCTGCTAGAATTGATTGTAGGGTACATGTATAAAATGTATTTTGGCTCTAAGGAAATGTGATGCGCAGACTGTGCAGGTAATTCAGGCCTGTTTTTATCTTGTAGTATACTTACTTGTGCTGATGCAGTTGTATCTATGTACGTTTTTACCCCCTTCCCTCCCCCCCCCTCGTTCCGCCAGGTGATAAATTGGAATGGTAAACGCCAGGGGCATATCCTTAGACTGCGTGTGCGAATGCATTTGTATACGTCTGTAAAGAATTTCTTTCCAGGGTCAGTCAGGCGTTTGCGTTTTGAGAACATCCATGAGGATGCCAGGGGGTCTTGTGCAGGCTAAGGCTTGTGCCATGATCACCATACACACGGCACCTCTAACGTTAGTGCACATGGAATTCGTTCCAAGCGCGGAGACGTCATCTTGAGAAACTGAACCTGAAACGGGGGCTCTTTCAGTATAAATAGTATCCCCACCTTCTGAAAATTCTGTGCTACAGATTTCCTCTTTTCTGTCAGTCTCTTTGTTTCTTTCTTCCTCCTTTGTTTTCTGTCATTTTTTCCTAGAATTTTCTGCTTTGCTGGTCCATTCACCTGTATGTGTTCGATAATGTCGTACGTACTTTCTCTTAGGATTGATAATTGGGTACATGTATTAAATGCATTTTTGGCTCTAGGGAAGTGAGATCATGCAAATGGTAAACGCCAGGGGCATATCCTTAGATTATGTGTGCGAATGCATTTATTCATATTCATATCTGCAAGGATTTTTTTCTCAGGGTCGATGCGATGTTTGTGTGCTGAGATGGTTATAACCCTGATATGGCTCTCTGCAGTCGGCTGGCCTTTAAATACTAAAAATTATACCATTATAACCTAGTAATCACTAATGATAATGACGTGGCATCAGTGACGTCAGTTTTATTGTTATTGTTGTTTAAAGCCCAGCCGACTGCATAGAGCCATATCAGGGCTACAACCGCTTCAAAGCATACAAAACTTCAACAGGGAAAAAAACAAATTATAAAAGAAAATTAAGTACACATATCCATGCATTCGCACGTATAATCTAAGGACATCCCCCCCCCTCCCCCAGCGTTGACCACTCCGTCCAATTTATCGCACAGGGGATTTAAAAAAACCTGAATACAAATTTAATTAAGCACACCTGAGGACACCAAAACATATAAAAAAAAGGGCATAAATTACCTCAAATTGCTTCCGCATGTCTCACCTCCCTAGAGCCAAAAATGCACTGAATACATGTACCCAATTATCAATCCTAAGAAAAAGTACGTAAGACTTCTTCGAACACATATAAGTAAATAGACCAGCAAGGCAGAAAATGATAGGAAAAAATAACAGAAAGCAAAGGAAGAAGGCAGAAACAAACAGAGTGACTAAAAAGAGGAAATTTCTAGCACAGAATTTCCAGAAGGTGGGGATACTATGTATACTGAAAGAGCGCCCCCCCCCCCCCCCCCCCCCCCCCCCCCCGGCATCCGTATGGAGGGCAGTTGCATCAGTGCAAATGGAGTTTATTCCTAGCGTAGAGAGGCTGCCTTGAGGCACTGAAACTTAAAAGTTATTGTGGTGATAAAATGTTGCTAATGAGAAAGGCGAACAACACAGTTGGCTGTTTCCATGGTGGCTGTTACTGACACCAAAGTATGTTTCTGGACTTAACGGTCACTGATGATGCTGTTTGTCTGCCTTTTCGCCACACCTGTCTGTCTGTGTCTGTCTGTCTGTCTGTTTAATGTCTGTGTGTTTGTCTCTGTCTTTTTTTTCTGACTTACACAATCTATATACACACATGCGCACGCGCGCGCATACACACACACGCACACACACACATATACACACACACGCACACACACACACGTACAAACACACACACACACACGCACACACATACACACACGCACACACACACACACACACACGCACGTACACACACATGTACTTGAATAGATAATATCGACAGATAGATTTTTACCTCACCCCCTTCCCAAACATACACAAACACACACGCATAAACGCACAGACACACACAGATACACACACACACACACACACACACACACACACCACACACACACACACACACACACAACACACACACCTCCCCTCGTTCCCCCTCTCTCCGTTTTTTATTATTATTATTTTTTTTTTTTTTTTTTAAATTTTTTTATTTTGGTCCGCGTGAACTTGACCATGGCTCCATGAGTTCCAGATATTGTGCATTAGTAATCATCTCCACAGTCCACACTTTTGACCTAAACTGGGTTAAAAAACCAAAAAAACAAAACAAAACAAAACAAAACAAAACAAAAACCAGCCAGAAACAACTGAGAAAATCTTGTTCGCAGAATTCGGCAATGCCACAGACACACAGACTGCAGCAAACACAGACACACGTACACAGACTACGGTCGCTCTGAAAAACTCTCCTTTTTTTCCTTTTTTTTCTTCTTTTTTTTTTCTTTTTTTTTTTTAAAAGAAAGGACGACCGAAATAGAGGACGAAGTAGAAGGCCGAACCTGACACGCTGAAGAATGCCATTCAGCGTAAACTGACAGAATCGCGTATGCATCACGCGCATTTCACCCCCCCTCCCCCTCCACTCCCCTCCACCCACTTCAACACACTCTGTATGTGGCCTCCCCCCCCTCTCCCCCAACCCTCTTCCCCGCACCTTTTGACCTTTAACCGTCTTACGGTTCTGCTCAACCTATCATGATAGGCTTTAACCCCTTGACTCCCGCATCCTGTCTACCGGCGTCCTGCATTGTCAACCATGCTAGAGCAAAGCAAAAAACTTAACCCTTTAATTCCCTCATCCTATCCACCACGCAAACCTGCAGGAAGCTGGTGGATAAGGTGAGTGAGCCAAATGGTTGAGTTTTTGCAGTTGGGGTGGATTGAGTGTGGGAGTCAAAGGGTTAAATTCTCTTGACCTACGAGTTATATCATATAACATTGTTTGGCTTACGAGTTATACCTTTAAACACTGTTCATATACCGGCCACATCTTTAACCCTTTGACACCCGCACCCTAACCACAGATTGCAAAAACTTAACCCTTTGATTCCCTCACCCTATCCACCACTAAAATCAAAGGGTTAAGTTTTTGCTTTGCTAGCAAGATTTAAAATGCAGGATGCTGGTGGACAGGTTGCGGGAGTCAAAGGGTTAAACATTACTGACAAGCAATATCCATTAAAACTGTTGATACACGAGCTATATCTTTTTAAGATTAATATACGGGCTACATCTTTCTATCTTTAAACATTGTTGAAACACGGGCTATATCTTTTAAAATTGTCAATGTTCGGGCTACATCTTGATATCTTTAAACGTTGTTGAAATACGGGCTACATATCTTTTAAAATTAATACACAGGATATATCTTTAAACACTGTTGATACACAGGGCTATATCTGTAAACACTGTTGATACACGGGCTATATGTCTTTAAACAGTGTTGATATAGGGCTATATATCTTTAAACACTGTTGATAAATGGGCTATAGATATCTTTAAACACAGTTGATACACGGGCTATATCTGTAAACATTGTTGATATACGGGCTATATGTCTTTAAACAGTGTTGATATAGGGCTATATATCTGTAAACATTGTTTATATAAGGGCTATAGATATCTTTAAACACTGTTGATATACGGGCTATAGATATCCTTAAACATTGTTGATATACGGGCTATATTTCCTTAAACATTGTTGATATAAGGGCTATATTTCTTTAAACATTGTTGATATAAGGGCTATATTTCTTTAAACATTGTTGATATAAGGGCTATAGATATCCTTAAACATTGTTGATATAAGGGCTATATTTCCTTAAACATTGTTGATATAAGGGCTATATTTCTTTAAACATTGTTGATATAAGGGCTATATTTCTTTAAACATTGTTGATATAAGGGCTATATTTCTTTAAACATTGTTGATATAAGGGCTATATTTCTTTAAACATTGTTGATATATGGGCTATATTTCTTTAAACATTGTTGATATAAGGCTATATTTCTTTAAACATTGTTGATATATGGGCTATATTTCCTTAAACATTGTTGATATATGGGCTATGTATCTTGAAACATTGTTGATATATGGGCTATATTTCTTTAAACATTGTTGATATATGGGCTATGTATCTTGAAACATTGTTGATATATGGGCTATGTATCTTGAAACATTGTTGATATATGGGCTGTGTATCTTGAAACACTGTTGATATATGGGCTGTGTATCTTGAAACACTGTCGATATATGGGCTGTGTATCTTGAAACATTGTTGATATATGGGCTGTGTATCTTGAAACACTGTTGATATATGGGCTGTGTATCTTGAAACACTGTCGATATATGGGCTATGTATCTTGAAACATTGTTGATATATGGCTGTGTATCTTGAAACACTGTTGATATATGGGCTGTGTATCTTGAAACACTGTCGATATATGGGCTGTGTATCTTGAAACATTGTTGATATATGGGCTGTGTATCTTGAAACATTGTTGATATATGGGCTGTGTATCTTGAAACACTGTTGATATA
>JAPXFY010000020.1:36705026-36725026 GCA_030674185.1 Monoplex corrugatus | reverse complement strand
TTGTTTCAGTTTTCCGTCAGTACCCACCTCATGTGGCAGATCGACGGGGATAACCCTCCCAGGAGAGTGGGGGAAAGTGGGGGAAAGGGGGCTTAACTAATCTTACACTGACGTCACCAGAACAACAGAACAACAAGATGGGTAGAAAGAATATGAATTTAACGTTGTGCAGCTCAAGTCTGAAGCCACGATCAGTGGCATGTAATTCCAAAGCTCAACCAACTGAGCTGTTTAGCCCCGCACCACTCCGTGTGTGTGTGTGTGTGTGTGTGTGTGTGTGTGTGTGTGTGTGTGTGTGTGTGTGTGTGTGTGTGTGTGTGTGTGTGTGTGTGTGTGTGTGTGTGTGTGAGAGAGAGAGAGAGAGAGTATGTGTGTGTGTGTGTGTGTGTGTGTCTGCGTCTGTGTGTGTGTCTGTGTGTGTCTGTGTGTCTATCTGTTTGTCTGTCTGCCCGCCTGTTTCTCTCTGTCTGTCTGTTTCTCTCTGTATCTCTATCTCTGTCTCTGTTTGTCTGTCTCTTTCTCGCTCTCTCTGTCTGACATAATCATCGCATTTATCTGACAACAGGGTCATAGGCCATACAGCCTTAACACGAAAGTGGCATTATAAAACATTCATGGTTTTCCTGTTTCTTATCATGTCACAGATAATATAGCCCAAACTGAAACCAATATACACACCTTCTAGATTTCACAAGCACAGAAGAGTATCTATACATGTTCCAGTGTCACACACACAAAAAGCGAAATGCACATGATCCAATCCCTGAGAGTGCAAGTCAGAATTATACACATTCCCGTGTGACACAGTAAGTCACTACTTGACAAGAGCAGTGATAATACATGTTCCATTGTCATAGAGGTAGTCACAGCGAGAAAATCTCTGATTATACACGTTCCCGTGTGACACAGTAAGTCACTACTTGACAAGAGCAGTGATAATACATGTTCCATTGTCGTAGAGGTAGTCACAGCGAGAACAGTCTCTGATTATACATGTTCCTGCGTGAATCACAGTAAGTCACTACTTGACAAGAGCAGTGATTAAACATGTTCCATTATCGTGGAGATGGTCAAAGCGAGAACAGTCTCTGATTATACACGTTCCATGGCACGAACGAAAGCCAGCGTTACACATGTTTTTCTTGTGACTGATGAAGTCACTGATAGAGAAAGAGTAGTCATTCACACGATTATACTCACGTCTAAGGACTTTACACACGTTTGCATAGGACAGTTCAGACTAATCAAAATTATCCTCTATGTTTAACAAATCATCTTGAATCGCATGAAAAACCAAAAAGTGCAAAAACTGACATTTCAAACCAATCACTGTAATACGAAATCCCAAACAAGTGTAACTGCCCGCTTTCAAGCAAACAGGAACAAGAAGAAAAAAAAAAAAAATTCACGCAAAAAGAATAAGAACGCTTATTTGATACAACCAGATCAGACAGGCGCAAATTTTCCGCCAAACTGCCTTTGTCAAGCGTAAGATCACAAACACACACCAGACACAAGCATATATATTCCTTTTCTCACACTGGACGGAGCAGCAGGGAAGTTTCAGTCTTTTTCTTCTAATTTTTGTATCTGGTGTTTGTTTGTGATCTTACGCTTGACAAAGGCCAGTTGGCCGAAAATTTGCGCTGATCTTACGCTTGACAAAGGCCAGTTGGCCGAAAATTTGCGCCTGTCTTGTCTGGTTGTATTAAATACGCGTTCTTATTCTTTTTTCGTGTTTTTTTTCTTCTGGTTCCAATTACAGTAGTGTTCTGAACTGCTTAACATTATTATTATTATTATTATTATTATTATGAACATTTAGTACGCCTAATCAAATTAATGCCCTAGGCGTTAACAATGGCAAAACATATAACCGAAATCACAAGCACGCACACACACGCCCACAAACACACACACGCACACACACACACACACACACACACACACACGCACACGCCACAGCACACACACACACACACACCCCACACACACACAGCACGACATGCAAATACACACATTGATGATTATAACCCTTCAACCCCACCATCCACCACTTCTGCATGGAAGGTGGAAGGGTGAGGGAGCCAAATTAGTTATTTGGGCAGTTTGATTTTGAGGGAGCAGTTTGAATTGACAGTGTGGATAGGGTGAGGGAGCCAAAGGGTTATGTTTTTTTGCACAGTTTGCAGGATTAGGGTATAGAGGGAGTTCCCAAAGGGTGTTACATTTTTGCAGCTTTGTGTGATCAGAGTGTGATGGGAGCCAAAGGAGTTAATGGTTTTTTGCAGTTGGTGGATAGGGTGAGGGAAGCAAAGGGCTTAAATTTTTTTTTTGCCAAGGTTGGTGGATAGGGTGAGGGAGCCAAAGGATTGATAGTGTTTTTTTTGCAGTTGGTGGATAGGTGAGGGAGTCAAAGGGTTACGGTTTTTTTTCCAGTTGGTGGATAGGGTGAGGGAGTCAAAGGGTTACGTTTTTTTGCAGTTGGTGGATAGGGTGAGGGCACCAAAGGGTTAATTTTTTTGCAGTTGGTGGATAGGATGAGGGCACCAAAGGGTTAATTTTTTTGCAGTTGGTGGATAGGGTGCAGGAGTCAAAGGGTTACGTTTTTTTTGCAGTTGGTGGATAGGGTGCGGGAGTGAAAGGGTTCAGCCAGTGTTACAGATGTCCCTGTGTGACAGTGTGTCTTGAAGAGCCAGCATTATAATGTTCTCTTGTGAATGACTGGTATCTAGGATCTGCAATAACAAATGACCGCTCCCACACCAAAGATGTGATAACAAGAATTGACATGGCAAAACAAAAAATGGTCCAGTTAAACAACGTATGGAAAGACAGAGGGTTTCCCAAAGACTTAAACCAAAGAATCCTGAATTTTTTTTTATTTGGCCTGTTTTAATGTATAATTACGAAGCCTGGACACTAAGAAAAGACGAAGAAAATAAAATCAGTGCAGCAGAAACCTGGCTCTATGGACGACTTTTCAGAGTCAAATGGATAGACAAACGATGGCGTATTAATGGAACTGAATGTCAAGCGCCAACTGCTAACAGAGATCAACAAAGAAAGTTGAAATATGTTGGCCATGCAATCAGAAAAACCAAACAGATTTGATATCAACGATCCTTTAGGGGGAAAGTTGGGTGAGGAGAAGAAAAGGACGACCGCACACCTCCTATTTCAACAACATCGCTGAAGTGTGTGATCTGGGGATCCAGGAGGTCGCCCACAAATGTCTCCATCGTGTGACCTGGAGAAGACTTGTGACGTCGAGCGTAGCTCCTACCGCCAATCCCAGCGTGGGAGAGAGGTAGGTGTTGTGGATGAGTAAGTCACTGATAGACAATGAAGTGATTCTACATCTTGTGTTGGACGAGCCTAAGCCAGCATTATACATGTTCTCACGTGAATGAGTAGGTCACTGATAGAGCACTGAGTATGCATGTTCCGTCACACAAGTGTAAGCTAGATTTATACATGTTCCCATATGACAGAGTAAATCACAAATAGACAGAGGGCGAGTATACATGTTCTGCCACATGAGTGTGAGCTAGATTTATACATGTTCTCATATGACAGAGTAAATCACTGACTAGAGCATGAGTATATGTCCGTCACACATGTAACCAGATTTAACTGTCTCATATACAGAGTAATCACTGATAAACAAGTATGAGCATACTGTTCTGTCTGCATCATCATCATCATCATCATCATCATTATCATCATGTGCCTTGCCGCTTGGCGATTGGCAATCATGGCCCTCCACACGAATCTATCCCCTGTCGATGCAAGTACATCTCCCACCCTCTCTGTCTTCAGCCACCCTACAGGTCCGTCCAATACTTTCTCGCTGGATCTACCTGATATTCTCTTTCCTCTTTCCCTCCAGCTTTCCTGTTGTGACCAGGTGCTCTAATTCCCCTTTCCTCTTTAACATGTCCTATAAACGTTGCTTGTCTTTTCCTGATCTTCTTTCTTAATGATCTTCATGTGTCTGCCTCCTTCAAGACTTGTCTCGTTTGTTTTCTTTGCTGTCCATGAAACTCTCAACTTTCTTCTTAGAAACCACATTTCAGTTGCCTCAATTTTGTTCTGACTTCGCGTTCTGTCTATCAGTGCGAGTGAAAGGCTGCATTATGCGCGTTCTCTGTGACAGATTTTCCCCAAGTCGTTGATAAAGGGAGAGCACTGATAATAGGCCTACATGTTCCCGTGTCGGAGATAGAAAGCAGTGATTCACAGGGTAATGTATGGCTGGCCTCCTAATGGCATTGCAGACTTATCACTTGGACACTGAACTCATAGCAGTGCTTGTCTGTTGTCCTTTCCATTGCGATAGCGAGGATACCGAGTGCACTACATAAAAAAAATGGTAAAAAGAGAAAAGACAGAGAGTCAGAGACAGACCAGACGAAAAGAGCAGAAGACGGGAGGAGTAGGTAGCAGACGGGTAGTTTGAGCAAAAACAGGGAGAGAAAGGGAGAGATAGAAGGAGGGAGAAAGATGGGGGTACGAGAGAGAGAGAGAGAGAGAGAGAGAGAGAGAGAGGAGAGAGAGAGAGAGATCGCCAAGCAGCTGGACAGACAGACAAACAGACAAGACAAACAGACAGGCAGGCAGGCAGGTAGGCAGCAGACAGAAAGCAGGGAGCAGGCAGGCAGGCAGGCAGGCAGGCAGGCAGCAGCAGACAGACAGACAAGACAGACAGGCAGGCAGAGAGACAAGACAGACAGGCAGGCAGGCAGGTAGCAGGCAACAGAAGGCGGCAGCAGGCAGTGACAGAAGGCAGACAGACAGACAGACAGACAAAGACAGACAGACAGACAGGCAGGCAGGCAGGCAACAGACAGACAGACAGAGATAGACAGACAGACAAGTAGACGGACAGACTGACAAAACATGACAAGCAGACAGACACATAGAAAAATAGAGTGAAAGAGGGATTGGGAAGGTGGGGAGCAGACAAAAAGAAGAAGAACTAGAGCAGAACGAAATAAAGATAAAAAATGAGTTACACGCCGAGCCGCCAGTCTGCCACGAGAATTGTTATGAGCCCTATATTCATATCAATGAATATAAATAAATTGATTTAAATAAGCTCTTGAAAAAATTTAGATGTGGTGTGTCATAAATTGCCGTGCACTGCAAAAGATACACAACATTTAATGAAGATGCTTTGATGTGCAGATTGTGTGCTCATGCACATCAAAGACGAAACATATTTTGTTTTAGGGTGTTCTGAATTGGATGACTTAAGAAAGAAAGGAAAAAAAAACTGATTACTCAAAAATATTGGAACATCCCTATAAAGATCAGTGCAAGTTGATTCAACTTCTCACAACAGGAAATGACCCTCCTTCCCCCCCCCCCCCCCCCCCCCCCGTGAAAATGTTGGGGATTCTTTAAGTATAAATAGTATCCCCACTTTCTGGAAATTCTGTGCTGGAAATTTCCTCTTTTCTGTCACACTCTTTGTTTCTTTCTTCCTCCTTTGCTTTCTGTCATTTCTTCCATCATTTTCTGCTTGCTGATCGATTTATCTGTATGTGTTGATAAAGTCTTACGTACTTTTTCTTTGATTGATAATTGGGTACATGTACTAAGTGCATTTTTTGGCTCTACGGAATGAGACACACAAAAACGAGAAGAACACACATTCATACAGATAGCAAAAAATCATACAAAGAAACACTTTCATGTTTTGAGGCCATTGTACAGGCAAATAGCGAAACAATTTCTATTTTTTTTCGTGTATTGATGTAAAGCTTGAGCAAAACTAAAACAAAATACAATAAAATATAATATAATAAAACAATAAATGAAATAAAATGAAATAATAAAATAAACATAATATAATAAAACAATAAATGGAATAACATAAACAAATAAAATAAAAATAAAATAAATAAAGTAAAACATAAGTAAGAGGGGAGCAAGGGAGAATATCAATAGCCCTAGTTGCTTACCTTTAGCGTGGTTGCCACTAGCAACAGCCACACAAGCGACATGTCAGCCATTGTTGCCCAGTTTTTGATCTGTGAAACTGCTGAAAATACACACACACACACACACACACCACACACACACACACACAACACACACACACAAACACACACAACATCACAACATACACACACACACACACATACAACACACACACACACACACACACACACACACACACACACACACATCACACACACAACACACACACACACACACACACACACACACACACACACACACACACACACACACACACACACAGAGCAGATGGTTTATGTTGGCGGAGAAAAAGACAGGGTGGTGATTAAGAAAATAACAGGCGACAGCGGCGACAACGATGGTGACGATGACGAGGGTAATGATGATGGTGAACAAGAACATTTTTGCTGTTGTTGTTGTTTGTATTAAAGCCCAGTCGACCGCGCAGTTATTAATCCCCTGTGCGATAAATTGGACAGATTATGTGCGCGAATGCATTGACGAGTGTACTTAAGTTTGTTTTGAAACAGATATAGCCCTGATGTGGCTGTAGGCAGTCGGCAGGGCTTTAAACAAAAATAACAATAAAAAGACGCGCTGGATCCGTCTTACAGGCAGTTCTCGCTATTCTACACATATAATATATAGAAACATATGAAAGTTAACATGTACAGTGTGAAAAAAAAAAGATAAAAATGATTTGTACTAAATATTGACTTTTACATGTGGATTGTCAAGGAAAAGGAGACAGAAGAAGAAAAGAAGGAAGGGGGAGAGACAGAGAGGGGGAAGAGAGAAGGGAAAAGAGTGCGAGGAGAGAAAGAAGAAAGAGAGAGAGAGAGACAGAAGACAGACAGAAGAAGAGAGATAGACAGACAGACAGACAGACAGAGACAGACAGACAGACAGATATTATAGATAGATAGATAGATAGAGAGAGAGAGAGAGAGGAAAACAGACAGACAGACAGACAGATAGATAGATAGATAGAGAGAGAGAAGACAGACAGACAGAGACAGAGAGAGAGAGAGAGAAAGACAAACGAGAGACAGAGAGAGAGAGAGAGAGAAGAGACAGAGAGAGAGAGACAGACAGAGAGATGCACGGAGTTCATTCAACAGGGATCCGTCGTACTCGGACAATTCCGTACGTGCTCCACCCAGTCTGCCATCTGTTACATAGCAGACTCCTTGAGCCTACGCAAAACCATATGTGCTGGCAATGTCTTGTCTGTATTAACCATTTGACTCCCGCATCCTCTGCACCAACTGCAAAAACTTAAGCCGTTTGACTCCCTCACCCTACCCACCAGATTCCTGCAGGAATGGTTGACAATGGAGGAAGCTGGTGGACAGGGTGCAGGAGTCAAAGGGTTAAATAACGATCTACTGTTGTTGTTTTTTTCAAACCGAGTGTAAACTGGATATTGAAAATAAGAGTTCTTGTACGAACTTGAATCTGGAATATATGTTCAAGAGCGAATCATCGGACTCGGAGAATTCCATATGCGCTCCATCTAAATCCTCCAACAGTAGTTATCGGGGCAGACTCATTGAGCCTGGCGTGAAAACATATATATCCTGGCAAGGCCTTGCTTAACCCTTTGATTCCTGCGCCCTATCCACCAGCTTCCTGTGTGTGTGTGTGTAAGGAACAAGAAAGAAACCAAAGTGTGTGCGCGCATGCGTGTGTGTGTGTGCGTGTGTATGTGTGTGTGCGTGCGTGTGTGTGCGTGCGCGCGCGCGTGTAAGGAACAAGAAAGAAACCAAAGTGAGTGCGAACACGCGTGTTTGTGTGCGCGTGTGTTTGCGTGCACGCGTGTGTATGTATGTGCGTATGTGTAAGGAACAAGAAAGAAACCAAAGTGTGTGGGCGCACGTGCACGCGCGCGCGCGTGTGTGTATCTGTAGGGAACAAGATGGGAACCAAAGTGTGCGCACAAACGCGCGCGCGTGTGCTCGCGTGTGTGTATGCATGCGTGTGTGCTGTGTATGAGTGTGAGTGTGCGCGGTGTACGTGTGGTTGTGTGTGCGCGCGTGTACGTTGTTGTGTTTGTGAAGAGTGTGTGTGAGTTGTGTGTGTGTGTGTGTGTGATGTGTGTGTGGTAGTGTGTGTGTGTGTGTGTGATGTGTGTGTGTGTGTGAGTATGTGTGTGTGTGTGTGTGTGTGTGTGTGTGATGTGTGTCTGGTGTGTGTGTGTGTGTGTGTGTGTGTGTGTAAGGAACAAGAAAGGAACCCAAGTGCGCGCATGTGTGTGTGTGTGTGTGTGCGTGCGTGCGTGCATATTTTGTGTTTGTATTTGTGTGTGTTTGTGCGTGTGTATGTGTGTGTGTGTGCACGTGCCTGTGTGCCTGTGTATTGCGCACGCACGTGTGTCTGTAAGGAACAAGAAAGAAACCAAAGGCTGCAAGGATTTCTTGAAAAAAAAATACAGGTGAATGGGCCGGTAAGGTCAGACAGAATGAAAAGATGAGGTGATAAAAAGAACAGAAAGACAAAGAAAAGAAGCAACAGGACAAAAAATAGAACGTTTCTAGCAGAGAATGTCAGGGTCTGGAACAAGGGGAAAGAAAAGGACATGAAACGCTTCCCACCAGCCCCAAGCAAACTTACCTCCGCTTTTAATTTAGCTGTAGGACTCCAAACACAACTGGCACAGCACATCAAAGTCAAGCAGAATAACCAGCACCGATAGTCTTTTAAAAGAAAACTCTTTTCCTTAGGCTAGAAACAGACAGACACAAGAGTCGTTGGTAAGCACGCACACATATATATATATACACACAACTCAAAACACAACCGACTCAACCACCAAACAGAACACACAGGGAACAAGCAACGAAGGGGAAATGCCGACTCCCTCCCTCCCTTCTAGTCATAGCAGCGAAGCCATCCCGACTCTTCAATCAAGTTTACCCCTCGTGCATCCTTCCAGACAAAACGAGGGGTGCAGCTATCCTATGGTGTCCTGGTGGTTTCAAGCTATGGGGAAAATGATTTCTGATGGATAAAGCGAATTTAACATCTCTCAATTAACACTAGGAAGAGAGTTCTTGAACGTTATATAGAACCGATAATGTTATACGTTGTGAGGCGTGGACAGTCAACAAGCAAAGCCAGAACAAGATTGAAGCAGCCGAGATGTGGTTTCTAAGAAGAGTGTTGCGAGTTCCATGGACAGCAAAGAAACAAACGAGACAGTCTTGATGGAGGCAGACACAAGTAAGATCATTAATAAGGAAGATTAGGAAAAGACAGGCAACATTAATAGGACATTTTATGAGGAAAGGGAACTAGATACCTGGTCACAACAGGAAAGGTGGAGGGAAAGAGAGCACCAGGTAGACCCAGGGAGAAAATATTGGACGGATTTCAGGGTGGCTGGGGACAGAGAGGTGGAAGATGTGCTTACGGCAACAAGGGATAGATATATATATGGAGGGCCATGATCACCAACGCCATGAGGCAGGACACTTGATGATGATGATGAGAAAGCGAATTTGTTCAGCGGCCAATGCGATACAGATCCGCTGTTTGTGTTGATTTTCTTGCTGTGTCTAGTTTCAGTGCTGTTAATGACTGTTTTCTTCTCTTTGTGGTGGTATGATTCAGCCACACACAACGGCATCTTCATTATATCAATACAAAATACGGGCAATAGACTGCTCAGAGTTGAAGAATGGCATGGTGGGGAGATGACAAACCCTGGGACATAGACACAAAACGCGCACCAACCAGGTCCAGCCCAGCCTCTGGACCAAGAGAGAATGGAAGCGCCCTCTCTCGCCCTACTCTGGTCTTCATCTCTCTTTCGGACAGCCCGCCCTGCCACCATCTCGCATAGCTGTCAGCACTGAGATACACATGTCATTTACATGTAACCAAGATTGTTCCAATGACAGGCTGATACAATACTAGTTTAAAAAATATAGACTAGTAAAACATAGGCTAGGTAGGCCTCAGGACCTGGCCAGCTCATGGGTTTATGTGCAGGCTTAAGGCTTGTTCCATGATCACCATACACATGGCACTTGTGACGTTAGTGCTTAATTCGTTCCGAGCGCGGAGACGTCACCTTGAGAAACTGAAATTTAGAGTTGAGAGTTGATTCAAGGATTCATCGCACTCGCGCAATTCCATGTGCGCTCCAACCAATACCATCTGACAGACTCCTTCAGCCTACGCACAACCCGTAAGCTCTTGAAATGGAAGAGGGGAGGGGACATGAACAGTAAAACACTAAGCTGACACGCAGAATGATCAGCGCATAAGCCACAGCACGGCTATATAAAGCGCCGTGTGCCCGAAATGTCCGCTTCATTTTTAACTCTTGTAACAGCAGGCATCACTTCTCTCCAACGTATTCTCAAGTAATCTGACGCAGAAACAACAACACAACTTCTTATTCGGCAGAATGGTAGCTACTATTACATCCTAAGACTTTGTTAAATACGAATATTGCATTAATGAAAAATGCCATGAAAAATCAATAAAAACATTTCAGATCAGGGCAGATTTGAACTTTGAAAGGTGGAGCTAATGTCTGGCCCGCTCGTCCCTCCTGGCACCACGGACCTAAAAATAAATGTTTAGGTCTGTGGCACGGTTTCTGGGGCCGCGATAGGGCTGCAGGCTTATCATATTCAGTTTCAGCTTGACCATACCATAACTGTAGGACCTACCCATGTGCATGACTGTGTGAATATGCGTGGGAATCCTTACAGTGCCCCACTCTGCAATAACATGAGCACAGCGCTGCACGCAGGTATGAACATCTGTGAACTGGCCATTCTTACCTGATCCATCGACGGATCGGCTGTCAGGTCTTTAACCCTTTGACTCCCGCACTCTGTCCACCAGCATCCTGCATTGTCAACCATGCTAGCAAAGCAAAAGCTTGACCCTTTGACTCCCTCACCTATCCACCAGCTTCCTGCACATAGGAAGCTGGTGGACAGCGTGAGGGAGTCAAAAGGTTCAGTTTTTGTAGTTGTTGGATAGGGTGAGGGAGTCAAAGGGTTAAGATTTTGCAGTTGGTGGATATGGTGCTGGAGTCAAAAGGGTTATTATGACAGGCAGGTAGGGGAACAGGCCAGGGTTTTTGTTTCGGAGTGGGATTGAACGTGAGACTTCAAATCTGGAGTCCGCTGAGCTAGTATAACAGTCGGCCAGCCCCCCAACAGAAAATACACAGGCAAATATCGTCTTCACGAAAGATCATCGAAAATCCAAAATATGTCGTGAAAATGTCTCATCATCCATCATCATCTATCTCCATCGCCGTGGACGACGGTGGGCGCTCCACTCTTTGTCACGAAGGATCGCCAGGCGACACGGTCTCCGCTCCTGTGTATGATATCATGGAGCCCCAGTTTGCAGGCGGGCGTCAGCGATGTTGTCGATGAAGGATTTTGCTGGCCTTCCTTGTTTTTTCTTTGTCTCAACTCTCCCCTGCAGGACTGACGCCATCAAGTCGGTTCTTGTGTTTCTGTTCACGTGCCCGATATATTTCAGTTTTCTTTTGTTGATCTATGGGAACATTTTACGTTGGACAGCTAATTCCTTTTGCATGCTTTCGTTAGTTCTTTTGTCTGTCCATTTTACTCAGAGACCTGTAGAACCACATTTCTGCTGCGTTTGTTTTATTTTCGTCATCTTTCAGAACAAGTGTGACAGCCAGCGTTCAAGCAAACAGGAAGCATAAAATGAAAACACGAAAAAAAGAACAAGAACACGTATTTTAATACAACCAGAGAAGACAGATGCAAATTTCCGGCCAACTGGCTTTTGTCAAGCGTGAGATCACAAAAAAACAAATACTATATACAAAAATTAGGAGAGAAAAACTGAAACTTCCCTGCTGCTCTGTCCAGTGTGAGAAAAGGTGGCCGAAAATTTGCGCCTGTCTTGTCTTGTTGTATTAGATACGCGTTCTTTTTCTTTCTTCATAGTTTTCTTTTTTCTGGTTCCTGTTTTCATCATTTTGTATTCAGATGTCTACGCGATGGCTAAATTAGACGGGCGAGTGGAGCATCGTCAGCATGAGGATATCACGGAACTCGATGGTGCCTCGTAACGGAAAAGTCAGCATAACAAGGAACAGAACCTATTTGTAAACCTTCTCAGGAAACTGTGCTAATGGGCCACTATGTTGGTAGAGCCATGGGCTCAAGATCTGATATCTTGAGTTCAATCCCAACCCGCAACATTAAAAACTGACCTGTTCGCTGCCCATTTTAATTTTCCATCATACCGGTGATTGTCAGCTTAGTGTTTGGTAGGTCCCTTCTCCCCCTTTCCCCGTTTCAAGACCTTGCCATAAGGGATAGTGTTTTGTGCAGGCTCAGGAAATCTGTCAGATAACTGCTGGCGGATTTGGGGTGGAGCGCATATGGAGCTAACCGAGCGCTATGAATTCCTCTTGAAATAACTCCAATAACTCAGAAAACTTATTCTAACGTGGCGTTACTTTCTCTTTCGAGAAGTACTCTTTGAAAAGCAGCCTGTATTGAAAGGAAGAAAAAAGAATCCATGTGATAAACAACACAATACGGGACAATACAGTATGATACGTTGCTTGTCTAGAATCACATATGTGAAGAGATGTTAAAAGAAATAACGATGAAAGAACACAATGCGACGCAGTAAACACAACATCATACAACACTACATAATTTCACGATTTGTTTTTGAAATATCACAAAAAAAAAAAAAACCAAACAAAAACAAAAAACACCAAAGAAACCCCCAAAACAACAACAACAACAACAACAACAAAAAAAGCAGTTTTTCTGTTTTTCTCAAATAGTGTAATGCAAGTCAGTAAACAAACCACCATTAAACACTACACATTTTCACGATTTGTTTTTGAAATAACAAGAATGCAGTTTTGTTCAAATTCAAACACTACACAATTTCACGATTTGTTTTTGAAATAATAAGAATGCAGTTGTTCTAATAGTGCAAAGTAAAGCAGTAAAATAAAACATCACGAAACACTACACACAATTTCACGATGTGTTTTTGAAACAACAAAAATACAGTTTTTCTCATACGACTCAAAAACGGTTGTCATACTATCCAGATCCGGGTTTTTCTTTAAAAAAAAAAAGTATAAAAGAAGGCCAACGGTTTGGGGCCTCGACAACACCCACACATTTCTGTCCTGCGCGCGGATCTGACACGTGAAGCCTCGCGCACTATAGAGCCTCTCTCTGACTCCGCACGTGCGCTGAAACAATGGCTGCACACATTCACACACTGACAGTAAATGCACGCGCAACTGTGAAGGAGGAAAAGGAGGGAAGGTTCGGGAGGGGAGGGGGTGGGGGGTGGGTGAGGTAGGGCGGATTTGGACTGTGAGAAAAGGAGATGGCAAGACATAGGCATAATCTTTCATTTTCTTTTTCTGAGATTGTTTCGTTTAGACCGGAGATAGGTGTCTGTCTGTCTGTCATGGTCTCCTCTCTCCTCTCTTTCTCTCTCTCTCTTTCTCTGTCCGTGTGTCTGTGATGAAATTGTGTTAACAACAACCACACCCAAGAGCTACTTACGCAAATAGAAAAATTTGAGCAGCACTTAATTAATGATGCATCCGTGAAGTGGATAAAACTTTACTGTGTGGTCCCAGTCTTTCCAACCAGCCCATGTCGCGCTCAGCTCTGGGTAGAAGCTGGCCTAGGTCGAAAAATTCCACAAAACATTTTTGGATTAATGGGGGGTTCGAACTCACGACCTCTCAGTTTCTGACGTGGCATTAGCCCTGATAGGCTGTAGCAGTCGACTGGGCCACCACCACCACCACCACCACTATCATCATCATCATCTTGTGCCTTGCCGCACGGCGTTGGCGATCATGGCCCTCCATACAAGAACGTCTGACATCTGGCTTTTCTGTGAATGGTTTTTGTTTTAAAAGGGAGAATGTTACGATGGCTTGATCATCTTGTTTCAATATTTAAAAAAAAAACAACAACTGGAGGGGACCCTCTCTGCCTCTCTGTCTGTCTCTCTCTCTCTTTTTGTTTCTTTCTCTCTTTATCTTTCTCTCTCTCTTTATCTCTCTCTCTCTCTATCCCCCCCCCCCCTCTCTGTTTCTCTCTGTTTCTCTCTATCTCTCTGTGTCTGTCTGTCTGTCTCTCTCTGTCATTCTCCCTCTCTGTGTCTCTCTCTGTCTCTCTTTTTCTCTCTGTCTTTATCCCTCCCTCCCTCTCTGTTTCTCTGTCTCCCTCTCTCTCTGTTTCTTTCTCTCTCTCTCTCTCTGTTTCTTTCTCTCTCTCCCTCTGTTTCTCTCTTCTCTATCCTTCTCTCTGTTTCTCTCTCTCTGTCTATATTGTAATTATTATCCCTCTTTCTCTGTTTCTTTCTCTCTCTCTTTCCTCCCTATTCCCCTCCCCCCCACCCCCCCACCCCCACCCCCCCGAGACACTTAGATACTATCGCCCTGAATAATACAACACAACCTCAGTCTTTATCAACTTTAGTTAAAGTTTCATCAAAAGCAGCTAAAGAAATCCTTCATGATAAGTTTCTCTCTCTCAGACAGACACTCAAACAGGTGCCACCTGGTCATATGAATCAACCTCAGTCGTCACCCGATATTTCGCTTCCATCTCATCATCATCATGTGCCCTGCCGAATGGCGTTGGCCATCATGGCCCTTCACACGAATCTGTCCCCTGTCGCTGCAAGTGCATCTACCACCCTCTCTGCCTTTCAGCCACCTTGCAATATTTTTTTCCCTGGGTCTACCTGGTGTTCTCTTTCCCTCCAGCTTTCCTTGTTGTGACCGGGTGCTCTAATTCCCCTTTCCTCATAAAATGCTTCCGTCCGTTTGGTCAAATTCCATCTGATGAAGGCATAAAATAAAATGAAAATCAGAAGCTTTGTTTGCGAGAAATGTTAATCGAAAGACGTACATGCGTAATTATACCATGGTTCGGTAGCAGATCCGGTACTTCTTCCCCCCCCCCCCCCCCCCCCGTGGGGATGCCGGGGGCCTTTTTCAGTATAAATAGTAACCCCATCTTCTGGAAATTCTGTGCTAGAAATTTCCTCTTTTATGTCATTCTCTTTGTTTCTGCCTTTATCTTTCGCTTTCTGTCATTTCTTCCTATCATTTTCTGCCTTGCTGGTCCATCCACATGCATGTGTTTAATAAAATCTTGCGTACTTTCTCTTAGGATTGATAATTGGGTACATGTATTAAATGCATTTTGGGCTCCAGGGATATGAAATATGCGGAAGAATTTTAGGTAACTTAGGCCCGTTTTTATATATGTTTTGGTGTCCTTAGTTATATTTAAATTGTATTCAGGTGGTTTTTTCTTTTCTTTCTTTTCTTTTTTTTTGACGGAGTGGTCAACGCCAGGGACATCTCCTTAGATTCTGTGTGCGAATGCATTAATATGTGTACTTAATTTTCTTTTCCTTTTTTCCTGTTGATATAGTATGCACATTTTGAAACGGTTACAGCCCTGATATGACTGTACACAGTCGGCTGGGCTTTAAAGAAAAATAACGGTAAGTATTTATTATCATCATTATTGTTGTCATCATCATCGCTGTCGTCATCGTCGTTGTCGTTATCGTCATCATCGTCGTCGTCGTCTTCGTCGTCGTCCTCTTTCTCCTCATTGTTGTTATTATGATCATTATCATTATTATTATTACTATTGTTATTATTATTGCTATCATTATCATTGTTGTTGTCATTGTTGTTGTGGTTGTGGTAATGGTGGTGATGCTGCTGATGTTGTTGGCGGTGGTTGTTGATGTTGTTGTTGATGATGATGATGTTTGTCGTTGTTGTTGTTGTTGTTGTAACAGAGAGTTATCGTTTTTCTCCACTTCTTTTCTTCTGTTTCTTTTCTTTCCTTTTTTCTTTAGTCCTTCTCTGGTCCGACTTTTGAAAATATTTTCGTTTCCTGTCCATGTTATTGTTTCCTTCTTTTTATTTTTTGTAATTTCATTTCTTTCCTGGTTCATTGTTTATCATTCCCCACCCCCATCCCCCACTCTAAAATACCCCCCAACCCCCAACCCAAGAAAATAAGACAACAAACACTCGAAGACAAAAGGAACCGTTCATGGACGCCCCAGCAGGACAGTGGGAAAGAGAATTATCGTATCATCATAGTGAGAGGTGATGGTGTGTTAAGTTTCTATTGGTACCGATGGGAGACAGATTAGAGAGGGTGTGTGTGGGGGGTGGGTGGGTGGTGGATGTGTGGGTGTGAGTGTGTGAGTGTGTGTGTGTGTGTGTGAGTGTGTGGGTGTGGGGGGGTGTGAGTGTGTGTGGGGGGGTGGGTGTGGGTGGGTGGTGTGGTGAGTGTGTGTGTGTGTTGTAGTGTGTGTGTGTGTGTGTGTGTGTGTGTGTGTGTGTGTTGTGTGTGTGTGGTGTTGTGTGTGGTGTGTGTGTGTGTTGTGTGTGTGTGGTGTGTGTGTGTGGTGTGTGTGTGTGTTGGTGGTGTGGTGTTGTGTGTGTGTGTTGTGTGTTGTGTGTGTGTGTTGTGTGTGTGTGTGTTGTGTGTGTGTGTGTGTGTGTGTGGTGTGTGTGTGTTGTGTGTGTGTGTGTGTGTGTTGGTGTGTGTGTTTGTGTGTGTGTGTGTGTGTGTGTTGTGTTGTGTTGTGTGTGTGTGTGTGGTTGTGTTGTGTGTTGTGTGTGTGTGTGTGTTGTGTGTTGTGTGTGTTGTGTGTGTGTGTGTGTGTGTGTGTGTGTGTGTGTGTGTTGTGTGTGTGTGTGTGTGTGTTGTGGTTGTGTGTTGTTGTTGTGTGTGTGTGTTGTGTGTGTGTGTGTGTGTGTTCTGTCTGTCTGTGTCTGTTGCGTTCTGTTTTGTTTGTTGTTCTGTTTTTTTCTTTCTGTCTCGTCTCCTGCGTTTTTCAGATATTTTTTCAGACGACATATTTCTTCTTCTCCTTCCTTGTTTTCAAAATTTCGTGTTTTCCCAAGCCGAACCCCTCCCCCCACCCCCACCCCCCCCCCCATCTCCCCCCCCCCCCCCATTTAAAAAAAAAATGTAAGACAGACAAAGAGGAACATTCTTGGAGGCTTCAGCAACACACGGTAAACGAAACAGAGTTATCATGGCAACGTGAGATGGGAGAGAGTTTGGTTTCCTCTTGGAGAGACAGAAGACAGATAACGGTTTAGGGGGATGGGGAAGTTGGGGGGGGGGGGCGGGGGCGAGAGGGGAGTGGCAATCGTCTGGAAATAACCACCGATGAAAGATAATGAATTCGGACACTCCTTGCACCTAGATCTACTGCCTGAAACTTGTGTAATCCCGATTTTCTCCCTTTTCCCTCTTTCCGTCTCTCTCAGTCTTTTGTTACTGTTTCTCTGTATCTGTCTGTCTGTCTGTCTCTCTGTCTTTCCTTTTGTCTGTCTGTCGGCTGATCGGTCTGTGCATGTTGTCTGTCTGTCTGTCTTCCGCTTGTCTGTCTTTCCCTTTTTCTTCTTGTCTCTGTTTCCCCTCTCTCTTCTCGCCCTTTTTTCTTGTCTCTGTTTCTCTTTCTCTGTTTCTCTTGTTTGTGTCTTCTCTCTGTCTCTGTCTCTTCTCTCTCTTTTCTGTCTTTCTCTTTCTGTCTCTGTTTTCTCTCTATTTCTGTCTTCTCTCTTTCTGTTTCTCTGTCTCTGTCTCTTCTCTCTCTCTCTCCTCTCTCTCTCTTTCCCTGTCTCTCTCTCTCTCAGAGCGGTGGGAGGCAGGGTAAAGCAGGGATGGGGGTTGGAATGGTTAAAAAAAGAAAAAAAAGAAAGATAGATCTCCATGACAACAAAGAGAATTGTCCTTGGTGAAATTCTGTAATTCTGTAAGACACAAAGACTTTTGTAAGGAAACACAAATACACACCGACAAGCGGGAAGGGGGAGGGGGGGGGAGAGAAATTACAAACAAACACAAATAAGAAAAAGAAATGTGGAACCATATTGTGCCACCCGTTTCTTTGAGATGGTAAATCCGATATGAGTTCGGAGTTTGTTCCAGAGGGATTCATTGCAACTCGGACAATTCCCATATGCGCTCCAACCAGATCTGCCAGCAGTTATCTGGCACAGTCTCCCTGGGCCTGCGCGAAACCCTTGTCTGCTGGCAAAGTCTTGAAATGGGAAAAGGGAGTGGGAAAAAGGGACGTATCAAAAATTCAGTTCACGCCACTTGAATGATGGAAAGCCTTAAAATGAAGGCAGGAAACAGGCCAGTTTTTAAATGGTACGGACTGGGGTTGAATTCGGGATATTAAGAGCTTGAATCGGCCAAGACACAACAGCATTCAACTAGATGAAAAGCGTTCTTACCAACACATACCTATCAGTCAACATCAGGAAGAAAGATTCTTGAATGTTATATAGAACCGATACTATTGTTATATGGTTGTGAGACGTGGACAGTCAACACGCAAAAATTGAGGCAACTTCAATGTGGTTTCTAAGAAAATGTTGAGGAGTTCCATGGACAGCAAAGAAAACAAACAAGACTGTCTTGAAGGAGGCAGAAACAAAACTTGAGACAACTGAAATGTGGTTTGTAAGAAGAATGCTGAGATTCCATGGACAGCAAAGAAAACAAACGAGACAGTCTTGAAGGAGGCAGATACAGGAATATTGAGGCAACTGAAACATGGTTTGTAAGAAGAATGTGAGAGTTCCATGGACAGCAAAGAAAACAAACGAGACAGTCTTGAAGGAGGCAGACACAAGAATATTGAGGCAGCTGAAACATGGTTTGTAAGAAGAATGCTGAAGAGTTCCATGGACAGCAAAGAAAACAAGCGAGACAGTCTTGATGGAGGCAGACACAAGTAGATCATTAAGAAGAAGATTGTGCGGGCGGGGGGGGGGGGGGTAGGGGGTGTTGGGGGGTGTAGAGACAACGGGAACGTATGAAACACTTAACACCACCAGAATCACTGTGGTATTACAATGCGATTAGGATGGGCAGCAACTAGGCTCGGTTTTACGTAGTAGGCTTGGGACTGAAACTCCATCCATCAGATTTTGATTCCTCCTCTCTAGCAGCTAATCCAGAGAGCCCCCGAGCTAATCCTGGGTTCCAGAGTCTGTTTACAAGATCCCACTGTTTACCCACTGGTACCAAAAGACTTGTGTTTCACTGGTAACAGCGCTCTGCCTGCCACCTTTCTTTCCTTGGTTTCGGGTTATTTACTTTGGCCCTTCTGGCATCAACTGAGCTAAGCCGTGTATGTTTGAGTTTCGTTTAGTTGGTATGTTTTATCAGTTTCTGTGCTTACTTTCTTTTCGTTTTCTTTTCTCGTCTTTCTTTCTCACCCGTATCCCCTCTTTTCCTTGTAAAAGCTGTTTTAAATGTCACTTTTAGAAAAATGGAGATTGTTTCATATTAGTCGGAGTTTGTGTGTGTGTGTGTGTGTGTGTGTGGTGTGTGTGTGTGTGTGTGTGTGTGTGTGTGTGTGTGTGTGTGTGTGTGTGTGTGTGTGTGTGTGTGTGTGTGTGTGTGTTCTTGTGTTCGTTTCGTTCGTTCTTTGATTTAACGTCTTTTCACTGAGTAATATTAGACGGTGTTTTCTTGTGTGTGTGTTATGCGTGTGCTTGCGCGCGCACATGTATGTGTGTTTGTGTTTGTGTGCGTGAGAGCGTGTGTGCGTGTGTGTATGTGTGTGTGTGTGTATGTGTGTGTGTGTGTGTGTGTGTGTGTGTGTGTGTGTGTGTGTGTAAGAGAAACAGAGAGAGAGAGTGAGAGAGAGAAAGTCTGTGCGTGTGTGTGTGTTATGCTGTGTGCACGCGTGCACGTGTGTGTGTGTGTGCACGTGTGTGTGGTGTGTGCGTGTGTGTGTGCGCGTGTGTGTGTGTGCGTGTGCGTGTGCGTGCGTGTGTGTGTGTGCGTGTGTGTGTGTGTGTGTGTGTGTGTGTGTGTGTGTGTGTGTGTGTGATTCTTTTACTTTTGTTGTGTGTGTATGTGTGTGTGTGTGTATGTGTGTGTGTGTGTGTGTGTGTGTGTGTGTGTAAGAGAAACAGAGAGAGAGAGTGAGAGAGA
>JAPXFY010000020.1:36682526-36687526 GCA_030674185.1 Monoplex corrugatus | reverse complement strand
TCATAGAGCAAGCCAAAGAACAACACTGGACATCTTTTTGTAAATGTGAAGTAAATAACCACAAAGACACGATAAAGATTTGGGAAAAACTAAAATTAATGAAAAACGGGATTAAGTTGCCATCAATTCCAGTAAAGCTAGAAAATAACCCTATTCCTAGCTCATTGGAAAAAGCAGAAGCTTTTGCAGACGTGTTTGCTGAGGCCTGTCGTTTAGAAGGACTCCCTGTCTCTGATAGAAATTATAGGGAACGAGATGAAAAGAAAGATGTATATAAGGACCCTGCCTCTGACAATACTCACTACATAAATGCATCACTCACACTTCAAGAATTAAAAGATGCCATTCAGTCCCTTCCAAGTAAAAAAACGTCAGTTGGACTAGATGCAATTTCCAATGAGATGCTGAAAAATTTACCAGAAAATTTTATAATCTTGCTACATGACATATTTCAAAAATGCTGGAATAGTGGGATAATGCCTAACAACTGGAAAGAAACAATAGTGGTTCCTGTATTAAAACCAGGTAAATGTAATACCGATTTGAAAAACTACAGGCCAATTGCATTAACATCACATGTATGTAAACTAATGGAGAAAATAATCTTAAAGAGACTGATGCACTATTGTGAAAAGAATAAAATAATACCAGTAAATCAGGCAGGATTTCGAAAAGGCAGGTCACCAGTAGAGATCCTAACAAAGCTAACTACTAATATAAAACAACAATTTGCAAGACGTCAACGTGTTTTAGCTACATTTTTTGATATAACGAAAGCATACGATCAAGTGTGGCACTCCCGATTGTTATTCAAATTTAAAAGTATTGGGCTGACAGGTCACATTTTTGGCTATGTTAAGTGTTTCTTAGAAAACAGAGTATTTCAAACGAGGATTGAAAATGTATATTCCACGAAACGAATTCTTCAAATGGGTATCCCTCAGGGATCCGTTATAGCTCCCCTTCTTTTCATGATATTAATGCATGACTTACCCAGTAAAGTATCTAAGCATGTAGTTTTAGCTCAATATGCTGACGATTTATGCATGTGGATGCAGGTAAATATGAAAAAGAAAACTCCTTTGCACTGTATCAATTATACACGCAAATGCTACCAATTAGAACTTGATAAAATAGCGCGATACATGGTAGAAAATGGGTTACATCTATCCCTGGAAAAAAACAAAAATAGTTTTATTTAATAATGGAGCTAACCCAGTAAATATTCCCACTTTCAAACTGGGAGATACTCTTCTTCAGTTTAACGAGTCGATTAAATTCTTAGGAGTTTTCCTTACAGCAAAATTATCTTGGAATCAGCATATTGAATACTTATTAACCAAAGCTCAAAAAAGTTTAAATTTCATAAAAATAGTTCGCAAACAGACATGGGGTCAAGATTCATCAACACTTGTTCATCTTTGTAAATCGCTTGTTAGATCTAAATTAACCTATGCTCAAGAAATCTTCTTCAGTGCACCGAAACACTTACTAAAAAAACTGCAGAGCATAGATTGTAAAGGTTTCAAACTTGCACTGGGTCTTCCAATGCATGCTTCCTGTCTTCGGACATATAATGAAATCAAACTGTTGCCACTTGATGAGCAAAGGAAAGTCGCTTCTACTAAATTTTTGTTAAGAAACACTACCGTAGAAAACATCTCAGAAACAGAAATTAAACTGAGATCAGACACCGACTTTCCAAAACGAGCTAAATCAATATCTTCACAGGTCACACTTGCAACATACACATCTGACGTCATGAAAGGCTCAGGAATTGATCTAGACGTAGATCCTGTATCTATACGACCTTCCTTTTCGCCAGTACCCAGTTGGGAACTCCAAAGAGCACGATTTGACGTACACCACACTAATTTAAAAAAAGGAGACAATATAAACTTACTGGCAAGTCAGGTTAAATGTCATATAAACGACGTATATTCTGATCATTTGAAAATTTACACTGATGGGTCAGTAATTGAAAGAAAAGCAGGCTCAGCGTTTTTAATACCTGCTCTCAAAATTGAAAAATCTTTCTACATAGGACTTGATAAATCTATCTTTACAGCTGAACTCTTTGCAATATTAATGGCTTTAAACTTTCTGATAAGTCTTCCTAGGACAATTTTTCAGATACTTCTTTGCGTTGATTCAAAATCAGTACTTCAGGCTCTTGAATTATCAAAATTACAAACAAGATCAGAAATGATTCTGGAAATAAGTCACTTGATTCATAATTTATCTTTAAGAGGCACTGATATTACTTTCTGCTGGATACCTTCTCATAGTTCTTTTAGTTATAATAATAAAGTTGACAGGGCTGCCAAACGGGGAGCTAATAACTCACCAGATTCAAACAATATCCAGCTTTCTCTCTCGTTGCACGAGAATTACACTTTAGTGGACAACTACGTCTGGAAGCAGTTCCAATAAAAACAGAAAAAGTATGATAAATGTCACATGAACTTTGAAGTTAGCAAAATACTTAAGCAGCTTCATGCCAGCAGAACTATACAGTCCCTTATGTACAGATGGAAACTTGATGCATTCAAAACAAAATATACCAATAACATAGTGTGTCTGTGTGGAAAGAAGATAACACATAGTCATATTCTTTCTTGCGTTAGGGTAAAACGACATATTCCAACACTATCTGTGAGTACAGTTTCTGACATATTTGCCTCATCATCATTACTGTATGAATTTTTTGTTAGCCTGTCAAAAAGTCCTATAGCGAATTACCTTTAAAATGTTATTTGACTTGTTCATTGTTGTGGTTAGTCAATTATTAGTTTTACTTTTTATTCATTTCTTCCGGATATTTACTAATTTTGTTTCTCAGTTTGTTTGTTTAAATCGATAATTTTGGTAACATTATTTGTTAGTTTTACCTTCCCCTCTTCAAAACAGTTGTTTTCTGGATCATCTTTTCTCAAATTCAAAATTGACAATTTTCAAATATCTTCTTCACTCCTCCTCTATCACTCCCCCCCCTTTTTTTGTTGTTGTTGTTGTTGTCTAAAATCACTTTAGTGAATAGACATTAAATCAAAGACCACCACCACACACACACACATACACACGCACACACACATACGCACACACACATACACACACACGCACACACATACACACACATACGCACACACACATACAAACACACATACGCACAACCACATACACACACGCACATACGCACACACACATACACACACATACACACACACACATACACACACACATACGCACACACACACACATACGCACACACACACACATACGCACACACATACGCACACACATACATACGTACACACACATACACACACATACACACACACACACATACACACACACACACATACGCGCACACACATACACACACACATACGCACACACACATACGCACGCACACACACACACACACATACGCACACACACATACACACACACATACGCATACACACATACACACACACATACGCACAACCACATACACACACACACATACGCACACACACATACACACACATACACACACATACACACACACACATACACACACATCACACACACATACACACACACACACACACACACACACACATTTCTTGTTTTCTCTTCTTTTTTCCACCTGCTTGTTTGTCTATCTTATCGTCTGTCTGTTTATATTCTCACTGTTCTCTCTCCCCCCCCCCAGCCATCTCTCTTTCTGTCTTCGTTGTCTTCTCTATTTCTCGTTTTTGACTTCTGTTTCTTTTTCCCCTATCTCTTCTCAGTCTCTTTTACCTGTCTATCTGTCCGTCTGTCTGTCTGTCTGTCTCTCCCTCCCCCCCTCTCTCTCTCACACTGTATGTCTGTCTGTCTGTCTGTCTGTCTCTCTTTCTTGGTCTTTCTCTCTCTGTCTCTTTTTCTCTCTCTCTTTCTTCCTCGCTCTTTGTCTATCTCTGTGTTTCTCTCTGTCTCACTCTCTCCCTCTGTCTGTCTGTCTGTCTGTCTCTCTCTCTCTCACTCTTTCTCTCTCTCTTTCTCTCTCTATGTGTGTCTCATTCTTTTTGTCTCTGTTTCTGTCTCTGTCTCTGTCTCTCTCTGTCTCTCTCTGTCTCTCTCTCTCTCTCTCTCTCTCTCTCTCTCTCTCTCTCTCTCTCTCTCTCTCTCTTTCCCTCTGTGTCTTTTTCTCTCACTCTGTTTGTCTCTCTCTCTGCCTCTGCTTCTGTCTCTGTCTCTCACTCTTTCTCTCCGTTTCTGTCTCTCTGTCTGTACGTCTGGCTGTCTGTCTCTCTCTCTCTCTCTCCCTCATCTGCACACACACGCGTGCGCGCCAATGCGCCGCGTGCTAGGACAAGCACAGAGAACTTCTTTGACAGTGTCTGCCTGTTTACATTTCGCGTAAGTTTATTTTTTCCCAGTGACTTGACTTAAAACACACACAGACACGTAAAGAGAGAGACAGACAGACAGACAGAAGACAGAGAGAGAGAGAGAGAGAGAGAGAGAGAGAGAGAGAGAGAGAGAGAGAGAGAGAGAGAGAAAAGAGAGAACTTCTTTGACAGTGCCTGCCTGTTTACATTTCACATAAGCTTATTTTTTCCTGGTGACTTGACTTAAAACACACACACACACACACACACACACACACACACACACACACACACACACACACACACACACACACACACATACACACACACACACACACATACACACACACACATACACACACACACACACACACACATACACAACACACACACACACACACACACACCACACACACACTACACACACACACACACACACACACACACACACACACACACACACACACACACACACACACACACACACACACACACACACACACACACACACACACCCCCGGTTTTTTTTTCTTCTTTCAAAGCTGATACACTCTCTGCCACTGCCCCGCCCACCCTCCCCCGCCATTTTCTAATTTCTTCACCGATTTAAGTCTGGTCGACTTGACAGGCATGTGAAGG
>JAPXFY010000020.1:36660026-36670026 GCA_030674185.1 Monoplex corrugatus | reverse complement strand
GCCTCAATCTTGTTCTGACTTTGCGTGTTAACTGTCCACGCCTCACAACCGTACAACAGTGTCGGTTCTATATAACAGTGAAGAATGCACACAGAAATATTGTCCTTTTAATGAAAATGAGTGAATGGGGAAACAGTGACTGTATGTAACCTATTCTTCCTTTCTTCCGGTTTCCCATGAAACAAGGAATATGCTGTGAGAAGGACAAGGATAGACGAATATGGTAAAGCTTATTGTCCGGTTGGGTAACCCATTCTTCTTGCCAGCGATTTTTTTTTTTACAAATCCACACCGTCAAACTTAAAGTCTGCGTGTGGGGAATGTTAATGTGATAGGGTTTGCTTACAGATTCGTGTGGAGGGCCTTGATCACCAACGCCATGCGGCAGGGCGCATGATGATGATGATGATGATGATGATGATGATGATGATGATGATATTGATATTGATGATAATGAGGGTTTGGTTTTGTGGTTTTATTTTTGTCCACTTGATCAACAGTGTCGTTGCTTCCGATGCCAACATGGCCGAGAATCCAGTCTAAAATCACGACCCCCCCCCCCCCCCACCGTGGGGATGCCGGAAGCTCTTTCAGTATAAGTACTATACCCACCTTCTGGAAATTCTGTGCTGGAAATTTCCTCTTTTCTGTCACTGTCATTGTTTCTGCCTTGTTCCTTTGTTCTCTGTCATTTCTTTCTATCATTTTCTGCCTTGTTGGTTTGTTCACCTGTGTGTCTTCGATAAAGTCTTACGTACTTTCTCTTAGGATTGATAATTGGGTACATGTATTCAATGCATTTTTGGCTCTAGGGAGGGAGATATGCGGAAGCAATTTTAGGTAATATAGGCCCGTTTTCTTTATGTTTTAGTGTCCTAAAGCTGGAGGGAAGGAGAGCACCGGACAGACCCAGGGAGAAGATACTAGACGGACTTGCAGAGTGGCTGAGGACAGGGAGGGTGGAAGAGATGCTTGAGGCAACAAGAGATAGAGACAGATGGAAGTCCATAATCGCCAACGCCATGCGGCAAGGCACCTGATGATGATGATGAGTGTCCTTAGTTATGTTTAAATTTGTGTTGAAGTATGTTTTTTTCATTCCCATGTTTGAGAGTTCGGAGTTTCTTCGAGAGAGATGTATCGCACTCAGACAATTTCATATGCTTCGCACCCAAATTTTCGAGTCGTTATTACGGCAGACTCCTTGAGCCTGCGCAAAACCCGATGCGCTAGCAATGTCTTTAAATAGGGAGGAGTAGAGGTAACCAGTGAGACATTAAGCTGACCCCACCAGATGATCGGAACGTTAAGATGGGTCAGTGAACAGGCCAGTTTTTTTATTATTACTGAAGGCTGGAATTGAACTCAAGACATCAGATCTTTTGAGTCCATATGGCCATGGCTTCATCGACGAATTCATAACCCTCAGCAAACACGCGCACACACACACACAAGCACGCGCCCCCACACGACAGACACACACACAGACACACAGCACACACAGACACACCACACAACACACTCACACACACACATACACACACGCACACACGCACACACATGAAGACACACACACAAACACACACACGCACACACGCAAACACACACACACACATACCACACACACACACACACACCACACACACACACACATACGCACGCACCACACACATACGCACGCACACACGCACACTCACGCCCACACACAAACACACACACACACACAAACACATACAGATATTATATACATAATATACACGTATAATATATTATATATATTATACACCTCTCTCTTCTCTCTCTCTCTATATATAATATATATATATATATAATTATATATAGATAGATAATACCCATACATATAAAACAAAACAAATAAATAAATGGATAAACAAACAAACAAACCAATAAACAAACAAACAAGCATATGGCATGCCTGAGGAAAACAAACCAACAACAACAGACAAACAAAACAAAAGGCAACCCTTCTCCTGCCAATAGAACTGGAAGGGTGAAAGGTCACAGGGTACCTCCCCCTTGCTTTCATCTCAACCGACCACTATAACTAAAGTCGGTGGGATAGAAAGAGAAAAAAGGGGGGCAGCGAGGAAGGGGGGGGGGGGGGGAGAAAACAAGAAAACAACAAGCCACACCTGTGTACGAATGACTACCCCTCTCACTCTTTCTCATATCCTCCCGCTTCGAAACCCTTCTAACCTGGAGATGTTTGGTACAGGGATGGGTGGAGGGACCAACACATTCCACACATCTACAACTTAACTCTTCGCCGGGCTTCCTGTGAGACTTGTAAGGGAGTGAGGTGGTAGAGACGGTATATACAGCCTTATCAGTATATTTCGTTCAAAAACAGCATACACAACAAATGTTACAAAATTAAAGCTTAACATTTATCGTATTGCTTCAGAAGATTATAATGTGCACACAATGAAAATTAAAGTCACGATTAAGTTGGAAATGCAGTTATGTAAGATTACGATTAAGTTAGAAATACAGTTATGTAAGATTACGATTAAGTTAGAAATACAGTTATGTAAGATTACGATTAAGTTAGAAATACGGTTATGTAAGATTACGATTAAATTAGAAATACAGTTATGTAAGATTACGATTAAGTTAGAAATACAGTTATGTAAGATTACGATTAAGTTAGAAATACAGTTATGTAAGATTACGATTAAATTAGAAATGCAGTTATGTAAGATCACGATTAAGTTAGAAATGCAGTTATGTAAGATTACGATTAAGTTGGAAATGCAGTTATGTAAGATTACGATTAAGTTGGAAATGCAGTTATGTAAGATTACTTGGTACACTTTGGCCTCCCTAATCCCGATCTGCTTTTGGTTTCGTCAGCTTTTACAGCGAACGGTGATACATATTTTTTTTTTTTGCACTGCTCACAAATTATTCAAAGCCATTTCATCATTTCGATACACAGTCCTATTTCGATCTAATGTGAACGAAAAAAATCTTTTTAAATGCATTGTGTATGAACAAGTTGGTGATATTTCTAAAACTAAAAAAATGTGCATAAAATGTAAAGTGGTAGGTATTAATTTTTGCATGGCTATGCACGCTGGCTGAACGAATGTTGCCGATTTCGTGAAACAGCTTTAGTTTGATTGCACGGAATCGGTAAAACAGCTCCTGATTAGCAGAATCGGAATTTCACAAATTCGGCATAACACATAATACACACATCGAAAACAAAATTCTCAAAGGCCGAAGAATGCAAGAAACAGATGAAAAGAAGAAGAAGAAGAAGAAGAAGAAAAAGGAGAAGAAGAAGGAAGAGAAAGAAGGAAGGAGGAGAAGAAGAAGACGAAGAGAAGAAGAAAGAAGAAAGAAAGAAAAAGAAGAAAAAGAAGACGACGACGAAGAAAAAAGACGATGACGGCGAAGAAGAAGAAGAAGAAGAAGAAAAAAGAAGAAAAGAAGGAGAAAGTGGAGGAGGAGGAGAAGAAAAAGAAGAAAAGAAGAAGAGAAGAAGAAGGAAGAGAAGAAGAAGAAGAAGAAGAAGAAGAAAGGAAGAGAAGAAGAAGAAAGAAAAGAAGAGGAAGAAGAAGAAGAAGAAAGAGAAGGAAGAAAGAAAGAAGAAGAAAGAAGGGAAGAAGAAAGAAAGAGAAGAAAGAAGGAAGAAGAAGAAAGAAAGAAGAAGAAAGAAGAAGAAGAGAAGGAAGAAGAAGAAGAGAAGAAAGAAGAAGAAGAAAAGAGAGAGAAGAAGAAGAAGAAAGAAAGAAGAGAAGAAAGAAGAAGAAGAAGAAGAAGAGAAGAAGAAGAAAGAAGAGAAGAAGAAGAAAAAGAAAGAAGAAAGAAGAAAGAAGGAAGAAGAAGAAGAAAGAAGAAGAAAAAGAAGAAAGAAGAGAGAAGAAAGAAGAAGAAAAAAGAAAAGAAGAAGGAAGAAAGAAAGAAGGAAAGAAAGAAAAGAAGAAGAAAGAAAGAAAGAAAGAAAAAAGAGAAAAGCACGCAGTTTGGTAGTACGTTTGAAATGGCAGACGTCAAAGAGGGTCAGAGGTCAATGCCACTACTGAGGCGGCCCCAACTCACGTCGGAAAAGATGGACTGATTGACAGACTCACACCAGAAGACGACTGACAGATAAAGGTCAAAGGCTGTTCCGTAACCCAAAGGTCACAGGGGAGTGAGGTGGTAGTGGTAGTAATAGTAGAAGGAAAAGAGTAACAGTAGATAGACTTCGGAGTTTGGAGTAGGTTCAACAGGGATTCAATCGTCCTCGAACAGTTGCATATGCGCTCCATACCCCAAGTCTAACAGTGGATAGACTTTGGAGTTTGGAGTAGGTTCAAAAAAGATTCAGTCGTTCTCGAACAATTCCATATGCGCTCCATCCCAAATCTAACAGCAGACAGAGTTTGGAGTAGTTTCGATTTTGTTGGGACTTCGCGTGTTGACTGTCCGCGCCTCATAACCGTACAACAGTATCGGTTTTATGCAACATTGAAGAACTTGTTTAATACTGCTCATGACGACATGGGCATTCCATTTCTTACCCACTGGACGAGGTGGCAGGGAAGTTTTTAGTCCCGTTTTTATTATCCATCGTTTGGTGTCTGTGATCTGTATGTGACCGTGCGTTCGCGCTTGACAAAGGCTAGTTGGCCGAAAATTTGCGCTTGTTTTGTTTTGTTGGACACGCGCTTATATTGGTTTTCTTGTTCTTCTGGTTCCTGTTTACTTGGGCGCGGGCAGTCACACTCGTTTTGGACATTGAAGAACTGTCTTCCTGATGTTAATTGTTCGGCATTTGTTGGAAAGACCGCTTTTCATTTTCTTGAATGCTGTTTTGGCAGAGGTAGCTAGGCGGATTGAACGCGGGACCTTCCGCTTGGAAGTGAAACGTTTACTCACTTGAATATCACGCCCATGTGTGACCATTCGAGAGGCACAGTAGATGAAACAAACAAGCTAACAATCATCACACACACACACACACACACACACACACACACACACACACACAAAACAACAACAACAAACAATGAAAATAATGATAACAACAACAATAATAATGATAATAATAGTAATGATAATAATAACAACAATAACAACAACAACAATAATAATAATAATAATAATGATGGTAATAATAATAATGATAATAATAATAATACAGTGCCAAATCTTAGCAACAACAACAACAATAATGATAATGATGATGATAATAATAATAATAATAATAATAATACAGTGCCAAATCTTGACGATCCAAATCAAAGCGCACTGACCACTGACACTGTAACCAGGGTATCCTGAAGCCAGGGTAAGGTCTGTGGATAGCAGGTAACACAAACTTCTTAGTAATAGCAATAATAATGATGATGATGATAATAATGATGATAATAATGATAAATAATAATAATGATAATAATAATAATAATAATGATAATAATAATAATGATGATAATAATAATAATAACAATAATAATAACGATCATGATAATAATGATGATGATGATGATGATGATGATGGTACTACTACTACTACTAGTAGTAGTAGTAGTAATGTATACATACATATACATATAATAATGATAACAATGATGATGATGATGATGATAATAATAATTACAGTACAGTATTTATACAGCGCCAAATCTTGACAATTCGAATTAAAGGGCACTCACGCACCAGGCATACGCGTACAATCGACAAAGACCACCTTACAATATTTAATACACAGACTGAGGGAAAGAAGTAGTTGTAGAATTCATTGCTGGGAAAAGGGGTGGGTTTTTAAATTGGATTTAAAAGCAGAAAGGGTAGGTGTTAGGCGAAGGCAGAGTGGAAGTCTGTTCCAGGCTGACGGTCCTGGGACAACCAAAGAACGCTGGCCAACGCTAGATAGTTTAAATCTGAAGGGGAGGAGTTATAGTTTAAATCTAGGGACATGAAGGGAAAGAGTGTCTGAAACTTGAGTGCAACCAACCAATCAAATTGTCTTCACCTAGTTGATAGCTGAGTATTTGTGCATTGACTGGAAAGGGGGAGGGGGGGGGGAGGGGTGTCTTTCCGTCACGTGAGACAAGTTTATACAGAATAACTAGTTGTGTTGTGATTCAGACCTTTGTTTCATTGTTCACTTTATATGTATGTTCCTTTTTTTTTGAAAATGAGATACACATGTCATTTACATGTAACCAAGATTATTCCAGTGATAGGCTGATAAAGTACCAGTACAAAATATAGACTAGGTAAAACAGGCTAGGTAGGGCCTCAGGACCTGGCCAGCATCATGGGTTTATGTGCAGGCTTGAGGAGTGAGTCACGATAATCAATGCATATGGCATCTGTGACGGTTAGTGCGCATGAAATTCGTTCCGAGCGCGGAGACGTCATCTTGAGAAACCGAAACTGAAACTTGCCCGATTAACTGTTCCAAAATCCGAATTTCCGCTTGAGTAGCCAGAAGGTGACCATACTAATAAGCTACCACGACCCCACCAAAGGGACCAGTAGGCCCTACCTACGTAGATACTATTCACTTTAGTCCCACCAGTTGCCATCAAGACGTCACGCTATGACGCACGTTTTCGTGTCGGGTTTTTACCAATGGGATCACAGCACAGGGACACAGGACGTCAAGTAGGCAGACAGCCAGCACGTGGTGGTTCCCTACGGGGTTTCGTTACAGCATGTTGAAGTGCGCTGACAGCGTTATTACTTTTCAGCAAGGTCACTGACTCGTCGGCTTGGCCCTGTGTGTATTGTTCTACAAGGTATGGTGGCCCTATAGTTTTCATATGTTAGAAGGCTTTAGTATTCTCTTTGATAACACGAAGACCGTATGTCTGACCCTACAATGAAGAGGGAGAGAGAGAGAGGGGGGAGAGAGAGGGAGAGAGGAAGAGAGAAGGAGAGGGAGAGAGAGGGAGGGAGAAAGGGAGAGAATTAGAGAGAGGGAGAGAAGAGAGAGAGGGAGAGAAAGAAAGAGACAGAGAGGGAGGAGAGAGAGAGGAATGTAAATAAATTATAAAATGGAATAATTTTGCATGGCTATGCACGCTGGCTAACCATCGATGCCAATGATGAGATACATGTAATAGACCCGGTTGCCAGTGCTAAGTGCTCCTGGGGAGGAGTTGTTAGTCGGAATGTGTGGGATGCAAAACACCTGTTTCCATACCGATAGTGCTGAGTATACCGATAGGGCTGAGAATACCGATAGGGATGAGTGTACCGATAGTGCTGAGTATACCGATAGGGCTGAGTGTACCGATAGTGCTGAGTGTACCGATAGGGCTGAGTGTACCGATAGTGCTGAGTGTACCGATAGGGCTGAGAATACCGATAGGGATGAGTGTACCGATAGTGCTGAGTATACCGATAGGGCTGAGTACCGATAGTGCTGAGTGTACCGATAGGGCTGAGTGTACCGATAGGGCTGTGTATACCGATAGAGCTGAGTGTACCGATAGGGCTGAGTGTACCGATAGGACTGAGTGTACCGAAAGGGCTGAGTGTACCGATAGGGCTGAGTATACCGATAGGGCTGAGTATACCGATAGTGCTGAGTGTACCGATAGTGCTGAGTGTACCGATAGGGCTGAGTGTACCGATAGTGCTGAGTGTACCGATAGTGCTGAGTATACCGAATGGGCTGAGTGTACCGATAGTGCTGAGTGTACCGATAGGGCTGAGTGTACCGAAAGGGCTGAGTATACCGATAGAGCTGAGTGCACCGATAGGGCTGAGTGTACCGATAGGGCTGAGTATACCGATAGAGCTGAGTGTACCGATAGGGCTGAGTATACCGATAGGGCTGAGTGTACCGATAGGGCTGAGTGTACCGATAGGGCTGAGTGTACCGATAGGCTGAGTGTACCGATAGAGCTGACTGTACCGATAGGGCTGAATATACTGATAGGGCTGAATATACCGATAGAGCTGAGTGTACCGATAGGGCTGAGTATACCGATAGGGCTGAGTGTACCGATAGGGCTGAGTGTACCGATAGGCTGAGTGTACCGATAGAGCTGACTGTACCGATAGGGCTGAATATACCGATAGGGCTGAGTGTACCGATAGGCTGAGTGTACCGATAGAGCTGACTGTACCGATAGGGCTGAGTGTACCGATAGGGCTGAATATACCGATAGGGCTGAGTGTACCGATAGGGCTGAGTATACCGTAGGGCGTTAACAGGCGTGAGATGGTAGAGACCTCATGACTCTCTGGTGAGCTCTTCTTGTTCTTTTCTCCTCTCAATGAGCCCTACTTGTCTCCCTTGTTGCTTTACTTTTTTTTACCTTGATCAGGGCCAGGGACCTGTTCACAGCTGGGAACATTGAAAGCCGCATACATAGATTGTCCCCTATCCTTCCTAACCAGAATCGAATCTGCACAGTCTTGGAAGAAGACGAAAGCTTTAAAACTTGTTTAATTACTAACATACCGATCTATTTCCTCTTTTCTTTCCTTAGAAGTGAACGACAGACTGGCGGGCTATGATTAAGGAAACATTATCTTCACCTAGTTGATAGACAGCTGAGGCTTTGTGCATTGACTAGGGAGGAGGAGGGGGGGGGGGTTCTATCCTGTGAGACGAGTTTATACTGAGTAGCTAATTGTGTTGTGATTCAGACCTTTATTTATGTATTTAATGTATCTGTTCCTTTTTGGAAGAAAGGATACACAGGTATTCATGTCATTTGCATGGAGCCAAGACTGTTCCCATGATAGGTTAATACAATACTAGTATTAAAAAATATAGACTAAGTAAAACATAGGCTAACAGCGATCGCGCTAGATTTTTCCCCAGCCGGTACCAGCTACGGCAATTATAACATGTCAAAAATGCAACTGGTACAGACAAAAAATAAAATCAGTAGGCTTGTTCTATCAATTTTAATTGCCCTTCCTATAACAGCGCAGCAGTCCCAGGCTATGGTTTTTGTCACGCAGCAAATGCCTTTTGATCCGCCGCACGCATGAGTGCACACACAAACACACACGCACGCACGCCCTCCCCCCCCCCCCCCCACACATACACACCGTACAATGAATTTTTTTTCGGTTTTGTGTAAGGACAGGTTAAATCACAGTCGGTATTCAGTGTTTTGAATCGGTAAAATACGGACTGTAGTCGGTTACCGCGGTTGCTGGGCTAAGTAGGGTCTCAGGACCTGGCCAGCTCATGGGTCTATGTGCAGGTTTAAGGATGGTATCATGATCACCACACACATGGCACCTGTGACGTTAGCGCATATGGAACTCGTTTCAAGCGCGGAGACGTCGTCATGAGAAACTGAAACTGAAACTTTTCGAAGAAAGACAATATACGAATGTTGTCTGGAAAACAAGGGTTACAATCGTATTACAGGATTTAACTTGAAAACGTATAAAAGTCACCATTACCTTTCACAAAGGAAGCATACAGATTTTTGAGATGGAATCATTTTACAAATATTATAAAACACAAACATCCGCGACTAAGTTAAGTAGAGGAGAAACATTTAACCCTTTGATTCTTTCATTCTATCCACCAGCTACCAGCGGGAATCACGACGAGAGAGTCAAAGGGTTAAGTTTTTGAAGTTGGTGGATAGGCTTTTGGTTTGATTTGGTTTGGTTCAGTTTTTACGTTGGCACCCACCCTCAGGTGATATGGCCAACGGGGATAACCATCCCAGGGAAGTGGGGGAAGGGGGACTTATCTAATCCTATACTGACTCCACCAGAACAACAATGATGTCAAGATGGGAACAGTGAGAAGGCCAGTTTTAATGTAGCGTACCCCCGGGATTCGAACCCACAACCATTCGCACGTGCAGGAGTCAAATGGTTTTAAGTAACCTAATTCACCCAGTAAAGGAATGACAGTCTATTGATTGTTTACTGAGCATATTCACGTAACTAAGTCTTTCCCATTTTTAAGGCTGTTCCACTAGATTAGGTCACCCAGATCCACATACATGCAGAGTATAATCATGTGCGTTAAGAAAGTAAACCAGTACACCCA
>JAPXFY010000020.1:36640026-36655026 GCA_030674185.1 Monoplex corrugatus | reverse complement strand
CGGAGGGCAGCGGCACTAGACACAGATCTACATTAGGACTTGCTTGACTCGTAAAGTGTCGCGTGGGTGGAGGCCATAGAGCGAAACGCTGTGTGTTGGAGGTTTGGGTGCGGTTTGCACACAAGTACTTTTATAAAACACCAATTGTCTCGCTCTCGTCTTCCATAAGTACTGTGTAGAAGGCAGGCCCAACCTTAGCATACCGGTAGTCATATATCAACTGGAGTCTTGTCAGAGACGAGGATTCTTTGTGGATAGTGTGTGTGAGTGTTCATTCTTTATTTATTCTATTTGTGAGGCATTTTTTGTTTGTTTAAATCCTTAACAAGTGTGATTGCCTGCGTTAAAAAACAACAGGAACAACAAAAAAACCAAAAAAAATCAAGAACGCTGTTATTTAATACAACCAGACAAGACAGGCGCAGATTTTCGAGCCAACTTGCCTTTGTCAAGCGTAAGATCACACACAAACAAACACAAAATACAAAAATTAGGAGAAAAAGACTGAAACTTCCCTGCTGCTTCGTTCAGCGTGAGAAAAGGACTAAACTGATCAAAAGTGTCATTTCTTCGTGTGTTTGTTTGTGTAATTCTTTTGTTTTTGTTTGTTTGTTTGTATTAGAAGTTTATCTTGCTGGTTTGTTTGTTCTCGTTTGTTTGTTGCTTGTATTAAGAAGTGTTAATCTTTCGCTGGTTTGTTGTTCTTCCGTTTGTTTGTTTGTGCTTGTGATTAAGAAGGTTATTCTTTGGCTGGTTTGTTTGTTCGTCCTTGTTTGTTTGTTTGCTTGTTGATTAAGAAGTGTTATTCTTCGGCTGGTTTGTTTGTTCGTCCGTTTGTTTGTTTGTTTGTTTTAGAGTTTTCTTGTGTTGTTTGTTGTTTGTTGTTTGTTGCTAATTAAGAAGTGTTATTCTTTGGCTGGTTTGTTTGTTCGTCCGTTTGTTTGTTTGTTTGCTAATTAAGAAGTGTTATTCTTCGGCTTGTTTGTTTGTTCTTCCGTTTGTTTGTTTGTTTGCTAATTAAGAAGTGTTATTCTTCGGCTTGTTTGTTTGTTCTTCCGTTTGTTTGTTTGTTTGTTTGTTTGCTTGTTGATTAAGAAGTGTTATTCTTCAGCTGGTTTGTTTGTTCTTCCGTTTGTTTGTTTGTTTGTTTGTTTGCTTGTTGATTAAGAAGTGTTATTCTTTGGCTGGTTTGTTTGTTCTTCCGTTTGTTTGTTTGTTCTTCCGTTTGTTTGTTGATAAAGAAGTGTTATTCTTCAGCAGGTTTGTTTGTTCGTCCGTTTGTTTGTTTGTTTGTTTGTTTATTGATTAAGAAGTGTTATTCTTCGGCTGGTTGTTGTTTTTTGCCTGCGTTTGGTGTGAATGCTATCATCTGTTGGCTTGTTACTTTGCTGAGGTGAGTGGTTCACTATGCTAGTCCTTTGACTCCTGCACCCTAACCCACCTACAACAAAAACTTAACCCTTTGATTCCCTCACCCTGTCCACAAGCTTCCTGCAGGAAACTGGTGGAAAGGCTGAGGGAATCAAAGGGTTAAGCTTTTGTTTTACTAGCATGGTTGACAGTGTAGGATGCTGGTGAACAGGGTGCGGGAGTCAAAGGGTTAGAAACCAGAAATGCACAAGAGTCAGAATGCGTATTAATTTTGATATAATATATATATAACAAAACAAGACAACATAAGACAGGCCCATATTAACAAAGAACAGGTGTGTTTTGTTCCTGATTCTTTGAACGCTGGCGGTCACTTTGATGTCAAATGTATCAGAGCTAGCGTGGTTATTTCTTTAACCCTTTGACTCCTGGATCTTATTCACCAACTGCAAAAACTTAACCCTTTGACTCCCTTTGACTCCCTCACCCTGTCCACCAGCTTGGGTAAGGGAGTCAAAGGTTAAGTTTTTGCTTTTCTAGCATGTTTGACAATTCAGAATGCAGGTGGACAAGGTGCGGGAGTCAACGAGTTGTAAAACGCCTGTTTAGATAACGTGTGCATTTAGCTTTTTTGTTTGTTTGTTTTTTGTTTGTTTGTTTTTTGTCGCTTGTGTATAAAAGCACGTGTGTCAACGACAAGGCAAGTGATATTGAGGGTGATAGTACTAATGCAAGTGTCGTTAACTGGTGAAGAGTACGGATTTAAAAATAACTTACGACTCTGTCTCTCCGAGTCTAACATACACTACACACATACATACGTGCGCGCGTGTTCTCTCTCTCTCTCTCTCTCTCTCTCTCTCTCTCTCTCTCTCTCCTCTCTCTCTCTCTCCTCTCCCCCTCTCTATCTCTGTCTGTCTCTGTCTCTCTGTCTCTTTCTCTCTGTGTCTCTGTCTCTCTCTGTCTCTGTCTGTCTTGTCTCTGTCTGTCTCGTCTGTCTGTCTCTGTCTCTGTCTCTGTCTCTGTCTCTCTCGTCTCTCTCTCTCTGTCTCTCTCTCTGTCTCTTCTTCTCTCTCTCTCTCTCTTCTTCTCCTCTCTCTCTCTCTCTCTCTCTCTCTCTCCCCACTCTCCCCGTATTACTGATAGTTCAATTCGTTTACTGGTGATGAACTGTGTATGACCTGTATATACGTATCATGATGATGAAGATGGGACGGTGTGTGTGTGTGTGTGGTGTTGTGAGTGTGTGCATGCGTGCGTGCGTGTGTGCTTATGTGTGTGTGTGTGTGTGTGTGTGTGTGTATTCTTGCAAGTACGGGGAAGAGAGAGAGAGAGAGAGAGAGAGAGAGAGAGAGAGAGAGAGCTTTGATCGAACCTATTTGTTTGTTTTCCTATCATAAATTGTTTTAATTTTCATATTTTCATTTTTTCACACATCATATCAAACACATAAGCACACACGTATACAAAACACGCAACACAGAGCGACATGACAATATAAGCAAACAAACTAGTGATAGATGCTGTACAAAATCGTACATTAACTCTTTGACTACCTCATCCTATCTGTCAGCATCCTGCATTGTCAGCATGATGTACAAAACCATACATTAACTCTTTGACTCCCTCATCCTATCTGTCAGCATCCTGCATTGTCAGCATGATGTACAAAACCATACATTAACCCTTTGACTCTCTCATCCTATCTGCCAGCATCCTGCATTGTCAGCATGATGTACAAAACCATACATTAACCCTTTGACTCCCTCATCCTATCTGTCAGCATCCTGCATTGTCAGCATGATGTACAAAACCATACATTAACTCTTTGACTCCCTCATCCTATCTGTCAGCATCCTGCATTGTCAGCATGATGTACAAAACCATACATTAACCCTTTGACTCTCTCATCCTATCTGCCAGCATCCTGCATTGTCAGCATGATGTACAAAACCATACATTAACCTTTGACTCCCTCATCCTATCTGTCAGCATCCTGCATTGTCAGCATGATGTACAAAACCATACATTAACCTTTGACTCCTCATCCTATCTGTCAGCATCCTGCATTGTCAGCATGATGTACAAAACCATACATTAACCCTTTGACTCCCTCATCCTATCTGCCAGCATCCTGCATTGTCAGCATGATGTACAAAACCATACATTAACTCTTTGACTCCCTCATCCTATCTGTCAGCATCCTGCATTGTCAGCATGATGTACAAACCATACATTAACCCTTTGACTCTCTCATCCTATCTGCCAGCATCCTGCATTGTCAGCATGATGTACAAAACCATACATTAACCCTTTGACTTCCTCATCCTATCTGCCAGCATCCTGCATTGTCAGCATGATGTACAAAACCATACATTAACTCCTTTGATTCCCTCATCCTATCTGCAGCATCCTGCATTGTCAGCATGATGTACAAAACCATACATTAACCTTTGACTCCTCATCCTATCTGCCAGCATCCTGCATTGTCAGCATGATGTACAAAACCATACATTAACCCTTTGACTTCCTCATCCTATCTGCCAGCATCCTGCATTGTCAGCATGATGTACAAAACCATATATTAACCTTTTGACTCCCTCATCCCATCTGCCAGCATCCTGCATTGTCAGCATGAGTACAAAACCATACATTAACTCTTTGACTCCCTCATCCTAAATGTCAGCATCCTGCATTGTCAGCATGATGTACAAAACCATACATTAACTCTTTGACTCCCTCATCCCATCTGCCAGCATCCTGCATTGTCAGCATGATGCACAAAACCATACATTAACTCTTTGACTCCCTCATCCTAAATGTCAGCATCCTGCATTGTCAGCATGATGTACAAAACCATACATTAACTCTTTGACTCCCTCATCCTATCTGCCAGCATCCTGCAGAAAGATGGAGGATAGGTTGAGGGAGTGAAAGTGTTAATGTTTTGTAAACTTTTAAGGACAGGCTTCGGGTGCGAAAGGGTTAAAAATTGTACACGATGCAATAAGGAAGACGCGGAGAACCAGCGTCAGACATCGCCCGACATCGCCCCTTCACGTCGGTATGAGTAAATCCGGTAGACCCACAGATCTTCCTGTTACTACGCATGTTACACACTTATGCACGCACGCACGCGCGCGCACACCGACGCATGTACGCATGCACGACGCACACACGCACGCATATACATACACACAACAGTTTGAAGTTCAAAGTTTTGGTTTCAGTCTTTTAGTTCCTCCAGGGACCTTGGAGGTTAACAGTAAATAAATTCAAACATACAGGGAGAGAGGCGCGAGGGATGGCCGAGGAGGGAGAGGGGGAGAGAGAGAGGGGGAGAGAAAGAGGAGAGAGAGAGAGGGAGAGAAAGAGAGAGAAGGAGAGAGAGGGGGAGAGAGAGAGGAGAGAGAGAGAGGAGAGAGAGGGAGAGAAGGAGAGAGAGAGGGGAGATAGAGGGGGAGAGAGAGGGAGAGAGAAAGTTTGAGAGAGTGAGGGAGAGAGAGAGAGGGGGGAGAGAGAGAAGGAGAGATATGGGGAAGAAAGGGAGAGAGAGAGGGAGAGAGGAGGGAGGGAGAGAGAGAGAGAGAGCATCATCATCGTCGTCGTCGTTATCATCATCATCGTCGTCGTCGTCGTCGTTGTCGTCGTTGTCGTCATCATCGTTATCATAAACCATTTATTGTGAGGTAAATAGGAAAGGTGCACTGTCGTATTAAATGTATACATAACTAAACTTTGCTGATAAATTATGTTTATGAATGGAACTCAAAAACTATGCTTAGGTTTGTTAAATTAAACACACAGACACCAAAAACACACACACACAGACACACACACACAGACGACACACACAGACACACACACAGACAGACACAGACAGACAGACAGACACACACACACACACACACACACACACACACACACACACACACACACACACACACACACACACACGCTTTAGATTATCATTTGTCCTCCTCCTTTCAAATACTCTTTTACGACGCTCGCAAAAATTTGTACATGTATACACACACACGAGCACGTGTGCGCATGCTTACACGCACACACACGCGTACGTGCACGCACACATACACATACACACTGGCGAGTGCGCAAAAACACAGAAGCACATACACACAAACACACGCACGCGCAAACACACACACACACACACACACACACACACACACACACACCACACACACACACACACACACACACACCTCTCTCTCTCTCTCTCTCTCTCTCACACACACACACACACACACATAGACACACACATTCGTGCATGTACACACACTATACACACGTACGCGCGCGAGGGCACACGCACACTTACACACACACACACTCACGTACACATTTATACACACACACAAAAGACACGCACACACACGCACGCACACACACACGCACATGCACACATACTTAAACACACACAACACACACACACACACACACACACACACACATATATCCGTACATGTAGACATACCACATACACGAACACGTACGCACGCACACACACACACACTACACTACACACATAAATGCACACACACACAAAAACACACACAAACACACATACACACGCATGCACACACACACACGCGCACACACACACACACACACACACAACCGTACATGTCCACATTACACACCACAACACACACACACACACACACACACACACACACACACACACACACATATCCGTACATGTAGACACACACACACACACACACATATCCGTACATGTAGACACTGTACCACACACACACACACACACACACACACACACACACACACACAACACTATCCGTACATATTGACACCACACACACACACACACACACACACACACACACACACACACACACAACACAACACCACACACACACACAACCACATGTAGACACCATACACACACAACACACCACACCACACACAACACACACACACACACACACACACACACACACACACAAACAAACAACACACACTCAAGCCATGCTGCATGTTTCCTGTTGATATGAAATCCCTAATCTGTCCTGTCACACTTGCCATCACAGTCACTATTGTACTACGACAAGTTCAGGACCTATGTCAGGTTTACGGATCTGCTGAGGTCACTCGCCTGTTGGGTAAATGAAAAGCTTTAATGATTCATGAACCAGAAAAAAACACGAAAAAAAGAAAAGAAAAAAAAAGAAAATAAGAACGCGTATTTAATACAACAAGACAAGACAGTCGCAAATTTTCGGCCAACTGGCATGTTACACACTTCACGCACGCACGCACGCTCTCTCTCCTTCTCTCTCCCTCTCTCTCTCTCTCCTCCCTCTCTCTTCCCTCTCTCTCCCTCTCTCTCTCTCTCTCTCTCTCACTGCCAGGCCAGTTGGCCGAAAATTTGCGCCTGTCTTGTCTTGTTGTAGTAAATACGCGTTCTTATTCTTTTTTCGTGTTTTTTTCTTTTCTGGTTCCTGTTTGCCTGAACACGGGCAGTCACTCTTGTTTTGTATTTTTTTATTTTTTTTTTTATTGATTATTGTTTATTTTATAAACGTATCGTATTTCGTGAACTCCCCCCCCCCCCCCCCACTCCTTCTCACTCCCCCTATTTTCTTTTCAGATTGATCATGCACATTTAATCCTTTGACTCCCGCACCCTGTCCACCAGCATTCTGCGTTGTCAACCATGTTAGCAAAGCAAAAACTTACTCCTTTGATTCCTTCACCACACCCACCCACCCACCCACACACTTCCTGCAGGAAGCTGGTGGATAGGGTGAGGGAATCAAGGGATTAAGTTTTTGCAGTTGGTGGATAGGTTGTGGAGTCGAAAGGGTCAATTAACGAAACAGCACCGGCTCAAATTTATAGTCATCTGGTTTTTGTCAAGTGGTCACAAAAGACAACAAAGACGTTCATTACGAAGCATTTGATAGGAAATATTACTGAAATGACCATCATGCTTTTTTCTTTTTCTTTTCTTTTTTTTTCTTAAGCTAAACATGTCTGAGTCTTTTTTTTTTTATGATTTCTTTTTCTTTTCTCTTTCTATTCTTTTTTTTCTTATTCTTTTTGTGATAATTTTTATTTTGATACTGTGGGACTTCAGCGAGAAACCAAGGATATGCATTTGTATTCAGTTTTTTTTGTTTTAATCCCTTGGTGATAAATTCGGCAGAATGGCCAACGCCAAGGGCATATGCTAGATTATTTGTGTGAATACAATGACATGTGTAGTTAGTTTCCTTTTCCAGATGTTTTTAGAGGGTGTGTGTTTTATTTACCTTTTGACTCCCGCACATGTCCAACCAGCATCCAGCGAGCGCATATGGGATTGTCCGAGTGCTATGATTCAAGTTCAGTCTCAGCCCGCATCGTAGGGACTGAAATCAAACTTTGAACTTCAAACTCTGTGTGTATGCTTGCGGCGCGTGGCGTGCGTACGTAAGTGTGTAACATGCGTAGTAACAGGAAGACCTGTGTGTCTACCGGTTTACTTACAACAACGTGACCTGGCGATGTCTGCGCTGGTTCTCCGTGTCTCCGTTGCTGTATCGTGTACAATTTTTAACCCTTTCGCATCCGCAGACTGTCCTTAAGATTGCCAAAACTTAACCCTTTCATTCCTTCATCCTATCCACCAAGCTAAGGAGTAAACCCTAACAGAAAAAACACCACAGCCTTGTGGTTATTTCAGGAAGATTAAGGCTAAGGGAGAAAACCTGACAGAAAATTACCCTCCCCACTGCCTTGTGGTGTGTAGTCGTGGGAACGACAAAGGCTAGTGGTGAGTCTGTACAAAAACCGATGGGAAGGCAATGGAAACCATCATCATCATCAGTTGCTTTTCCGCATGGCGTTGGCGATCATGGCCCTCCATAATGTATCTATCCCTTGTTGCCGAAAGCACATCTTCCACCCTCTCTGTCCTCAGCCCTCCTGCATAGCCCGTCCAATATTTTTTCCCTGGTTTACTGGTGCTCCCCTTTCCCTCCAGCTTTCCTGTTGTGACCAGGTGCTCTAATTCTCTTTTCCTCAGAAAATGGCCTATAAATGTTGCTGCCTTTTCCTTAATCTTCCTTATCAATGATCTTCTTGTGTCTGCCTCCATCAAGACTGTGTCGTTTGTTTTCTTTGCTTCCATGGAACTCTCAACATTCTTCTTAGAAATCACATTTTTGTTGACTGCCATCAACCGATCTCTGTCTTTCCTTGATGTTAATTGATAGGCATTTTTGGTAAGAATGTTTTTTCATCTTCTTGAATGTTGTTTTGGCATCGTATATCCCCAAGTTTATCACGGCAGCACAACAGGAAAACTGGAGGGGAAAGAGAATACCAGGTAGTAGACCCAGGGAGAAAAAAAACATTGGACGGACTTGCAAGGTGGCCGAGGACAGAGAGGGTGGGAAATGTACTTCAGCGACATGGGATAATAGATTTGTATGGAGGGCCATGACCGCCAACGCCAGGCGGAAGGGCACATGATGATGACGGGAATGTGGGATGACACAGACGATGTCATCAACAGGGAGGAGATATACACACATAGAACAGCGTTGGAGTGTGGCTCTTGAATTTTGAAGAGATGTGGTGATGACCTTTTTCCCTGGTCGACCGTGGGAAAGAGATGATGAGTATTATTAATATCAGTCCTTAAAACTTCAGCCGACAGGTCAAAGCCATATTACGGCTATCAACAGTCTTAACCCTTTGACCCCTGCATCCTATCCACCAAGTGCAAAAACTTAACCCTTTGACTTCCTCACCCATCCACAGCTTCCTGAGGCATAGCTGTGATAGGTGAGGAGTCTAGGTTAAGTTTTTGCTTTACCAGCATGGTTGACGATGCAGGATGCTGGTGGACAGGGTGCCGGGAGTGAGAGGGTTAAGAGGGTTCATTGCTTCGGACAGTTCCATATGCGCTCTACCAAAGTCTACCGGCAATTATCTGCGGACACAAAACACTATGCGTTATGGCAAGGTCTTGAAGCGGGAGAAGGACCTATCAAACACTAGAGCTGACACCACCAAACGTTGGAAACATGAAGACGGGCAGCGAACAGATCAGTTTTTAACCCTTTGATTTCCCACACTCCACGCACTCAGCTGCAAAAAAAAATTTTAATCGTTTGACTCCCTCACCCTATCCACCAGCTTCCTGCAAGCAAAAAGCTGGTGGATAGGTGAGGGAGTCAAAGGGTTACGTTTTTGCTTTGCTAGCATGGTTGACAATGCGTGATGCATTCTGGTGGACATGGTGCGGGAGCCAAAGGGTTAATGCTTCGGGCTGGGATTTGAACTCAGGATATGAGATTTGAGTCCGTGGCTTTACCACCTAACCCACGGCATGTACGACGGTGTAGGCCTTCGACTACAGAGTAGGCAGCCTACATAACACCACGCAAAGTGCCGCTACTAATAGTGTCATATCGTCATATTGTTACTCGTCCATAACAAAATAAGCAGAGAATCCTTCCTCTTCAAATCTCATCTGGATTCAAGAGCTACACACTTAATAACCGAGTAGGTCTACTTCTTTTTCCTCTAGCACTCCTCCAACATTCCCAGCAAAGGATGGGGGGTATGGGGGGGGGGAGGGGGGAGATTTAGTACGACTGTGAATAAGGGGATTACCTCACTTGTCTGCTCCCCGTCCCACCTGCCGTCACCTCAGTATTTCTTTTTTTATTTTTTATTTTCTTTTTTTTCTTTGCTCTGTTTATACGAGCGCGTGTGCACTGGACAAAAACAAGTAGTTTGTATTTGGCCGAGTGTCAGTGCAAGTACAGTAGGAGTAGCGTTGATTGTTTAGCGTTGATCTGTCTCTGTCTCTGTCTGTCTGTCTCTGTTCTCTGTCTGTCTGTCTTCTCTGTCTTCTCTCTTGTTCTTCTGTCTCTCTCTCTGTTTCTTTCTGTCTGTTTTTGTCTATCTATCTATCTATCTTCTGTCTATCTATCTATCTATCTATCTATCTATCTATCAATCTATCTATCTCTCTATCTCTTGTCTCTGCCTCTATCTATCTCTGTCTCTCTATTCTCTGTCTCTCTGTCTGACTGTCTGCCTGCCTCTCTCTGTGTCTCTGTCCCTGTCTCTCTCTCTCTCTCTCTCTCTCTCTCTCTCTCTCTCTCTCGCTCGCTCGCTCGCGCTTTCTTTCTTTCTTTCTCTCTCTCGCTCTCTCTCTCTCCCTCTCACGCACGCGCGCGCGCGCACACACACACACACACACACACACACACACACGGACATACGCGCACACAAACAACACGCACGCACGCACGCATACACACATACACAAATACATTACACACACATACACACAGACACATGTTCGCACGCGCGCTCGTGCGCGATCCCGCGAGTACCTATTCAGAAAACTGCTGGCAAATAAATGTTAATAATGAGTATTGAGAAAAACGTGAAAGGACAGAATTAGGTAAGAAGTCAAACTGATAGAATGCAAAACTATGCGTGCCTTTGTGTGTGTGTTAGACTATGTGTGTGCCTGTGTTGTGTGCGTGTGTGTGTGTGTGTGTGTTGTGTGTGTTTGTGTTGTGCGCGCGTGTGCGTGTGCGCGTGCGTTGCATGCACGTGCATGCGTGAGAAGGAATGTCATAAATCAGACCACACCATCCTTTGTTCTTTGCAGGGAATAAAAAAGACAGACAGACAGACAAGCGGTGCCAGAACTCCTGCTTTCTCCGGACTGCCAGACTGCCTACCTTTACCCCTACCCCTACCCCCAAACCAACCACCATCACCACCTCTACCCCACCCCCACCCCCACCCCCACCCATCCCTCACGGACAATATCCAAGTCAGTCACTAATTATCCCAACAGCCGCATACAACCACTCAGGGGCCATTTGAACAACAACCATAACCCTGGCAGTTCCAGACTTCGTCCGGGGTTGATTGTGCCACTAAGGAATGCTGTGGCCACTGCGTGCGTGTGCGTGCGTGCGTACGTGTGTGTGTGTGTCTGAGATCGAGAGGGACAGAAGAACAGCCAGACAGGTAATGACGTAAGAGATCTGCACCCAGTCAGCCTCGTATTTTTTTTTCCTTTCTTTTCTTTTCCATTTTCTGTTGATATCATTGGCTGATTGGCGTCAGAGGCAGCCACGGTAACAAAAACAGTAAACAGGCGTGTTGTGTAATCACGTTGAGATACATAAAGAATGGGGGTGAAAAAAACGTTGAAGTTTGTGCTTCGGCTTTTTGCATCTCTGAGGACAGTACAGTAGAGGTTTTTGCTGAATTGTTTTGTTTTTGCGCTCAACAGCCTCGCATTGTGGATCGTGATATCATCATCGGTAAAAGCTTCCTTGATTAACAGCAGGAGGTGGGGGGAAAATGCTGTGCGCGCTTTGTTGGTGAAACTGAGCTGAGGACAAAAAAGAATCAAATGTGTTGTCCTCTTTTTTTTTATTGTGTGTGTGTTTGTTTCACTGACGATACATTGTTTTGCTGAAGAGATCTGTACTAGTTAGTCTTCTTTTTCTTTTCAATCTTAGTTTTGACATCAGCTGAACAGTCCATCGTGGGATGATGAAAGACAACGAAAACACTAAGAATACGTATTGATCAGACTGAGGGAAACAAAACAAAACACAAAACAAAACAAAACTAAAACTCTATAGTGTCAAGTGTTATTTATTTATTTATTTATTTATATATTTATGTTCACAGAGACAGTGTATGTTTGCTGAAGACACTTGTAAGCACTGAGCGACATAGACAAAAACAATCGTTTAGGTAAACAGGATAGTATCAACAAGTCTGTTTCGCTTTTTGTTTTTCAATTCTTGTTGACAAATACAGCTTTCCTGAAGACTAAATAACCATCGAGCCTTTGGGACAAAAACGAAAGTACGTGACAAGTTTACTGCAGACGTTTGTAATCCAATGTCCCCAGCGTACTCAGCAAACCTTGTGGTAGATGGAAAGAGACCCCAAACAACACTGACTGGATCTGTTTTCTGTGCGCGGGGAAGTGTGCACCAAATGGCATGTTCATTCTTTCAGGCGTGAGATCGCTGTTAGATTTTACCACGAGACGAAGACAGACAGAGGCAAAACAGTTCACAAGTGCTTTAAATTTCTTTTTTTATGACAGTGAAGGCGGTGAAGTTTGAGGTTGTTCGTTTGTTGGCTTATCCCTCAAGGAAAACACAGCAGCAGAGCAGCAGCAGCAGCAGAACACAACAACAACAACAACAACAACAGCCAGCAGCAATAACAACGTGCCACCAGCAACGACAAGCGACAACAGCAGTAAACACTATACAACAACACAACAACACAACCAACAACAACGCCAGCAGCAATAACAAGGTGTCACCAGCAACGACAGCGACAACAGCAGTAAACACTATACAGCAACAACAACAACAACAACAACGCCAGCAGCAATAACAAGTGTCACCAGCAACGACACGACAACAGCAGCAAACACTATACAACAACAGCAACAACACAACAACAACGCCAGCAGCAATAACAACGTGTCACCAGCAACGACAGCGACAACAGCAGCAAACACTATACAACAACAGCAAAATCTCCACAGCACACACATAATATACCACACCATACCAACCACAGTCACACACACCGCACACCATACATCATACACCACACACGTGCACACGCGCTCACACAACCATCTCCAAACAACAACAACAACAACAACAACAACCTGAACTAATCGCCATACAACCAGCCGTACAATCAAGATGCAACGAACAATCTCCTCGGCTTCGCTACAACTTCTGGACCCAGATTTGGACGAGTGGGGTGTGTTCGACCCACCAGCCCGACGCCCGGGCCGATTTCTCCAGTTTACGGACATCAGCCTTCACGAAGACGACGAGCTGGACCTTCGGTCCGTATCGTGGACTACCGACAGAGTGGTTCCCGGTCTCGAGAAGATTTCGGGAGACTTCGCAGATTTCCGTCTTTCTACGGAGAGAGATTCGTTGTCCAGTTCGTTGGTTTTACAAGTAAGTAGATGGTCTTTTGAATTGAACCGAATTGAATTGTATTTTGTAGTGTGGGGTTTATTTTATATGTATTGTCTGTTTGTTTCACTGTCTCTCTGTATGCCATTCTGTTATTTGTTTCTGTGTTCAGTGTGTATCTCTTCACTTATTATGTATGTATGTCTCTCTCTGTGCCTGTAAATGTTCCTGTTTGGTAATTTGTCTAAAATGCTTTTTAAGGTTTCCCTGTTCTCTCTCTCTCTCTCTCTCTCTCTCTCTCTCTCTCTCTCTCTCTCTCTCTCTCTCTCTCTCTCTCTCTCTCTCTCTCTCTCGTTGGCTAGTGTGTATTTTATGTGTAGAGTGTAATGTAAACCCTCTTTGGGCGAGGGCTGGGCATACTACACTTTGCATATTTCATTCCCTCATAAACTCTTCCTTCCTCTTCTTCTCCTCTTCCTCCTCTGCCTCCTCTCTCTCTCTCTCTCTTTTCCTGTCTCCGTCTGTCTGTCTGTCTTTGTCTCTGTCTGTCTGTCTGTCTGTCTGTCTCTCCTCTTCTGTCGCTGTGTCTCTGTCTGTCTGTCTCTCTGTTTCTCTGTCTCTGACTGTCTGTCTGTCTGTCTGTCTGTCTTCTGTCTCTCTCTCTCTCTCTCTCTCCTCTTCTTCTCTCTCTGTGGCTCTGTCTATCTCTCTCTCTCTCTCTGTTTTCTATCTCCGCCTGTCTGTCTGTCTGTCTGTCTGTCTCTCTCCTCTCCTCCCCAAATTCCTCCTCCTCTCTAACGTCTCCACTTTTGCACCATTTTTATATTTTCCTGATGTTATAGTGTGTTTTTATTAGTGTAGTCTCTTTGGGCGAGGGCTGATCGTAAAATGTTTTTATCCTCAAGGGGGAAAAAAAAGAACAAAAACCTGCAATCTTGTTCTCTGTCTGTATTTTACTTCTTGGCAAATATGCACATTAACAACGCCCATTCTGAAATTTGACTTTTAGCCTACACCTTCTACAGTGTTGAAAAATACAGTATCGTTGTCAGTTTCAAGGTCAGTGTCAGTGTCGTTGTCATTGTCAGTTTCAATGTCAGTATCAATGTCATTGTCAGTGTCGTTGTCAGTGTCATTGTCAATGTCAGTGCCAATGTCATTGTCATTGTTGTCATTGTCAGTATCGTTGTCAGTGTCATTGTGTCATTGTCAGTGTCAATGTCAGTGTCAATGTCATTGTCATGTCGTTGTCAGTGTCATTGTCGTCATTGTCAGTGTCGTTGTTGTCAGTGTCATTGTCGTCATTGTCAGTGTCATTGTCGTCATTGTCAGTATCATATCATTGTCAGTGTCGTTGTCAGTGTCAATGTCATTGTCGTTGTCATTGTCATTCTCGTCATTGTCAATGTCAGTGCCAATGTCATTGTCAGTGTCATGTTGTCATTGTCAGTATCGTTGTCAGTGTCATTGTTGTCATGTCAGGTCATTGTCAATGTCATTGTTATCATTGTCAGTGTCGTGTCAGTGTCACTGTCAGTGCCATTGTCATTGTCAGTGTCGTTGTCATTGTCAGTGTCATTGTCGTCATTGTCAGTGCGATTGTCGGTGTCGTTGTTGTCCTGTCAGTGTCATTGTCGTCATTGTCAGT
>JAPXFY010000020.1:36620026-36635026 GCA_030674185.1 Monoplex corrugatus | reverse complement strand
GCATAAATTACCCGAAACTGCTTCCGCATAGCTCACCTCCTAGAGCCAAAAACGCACTCAATACATGTACCCAATTATCAATCCTGAAGAAAACGTACGTAAGACTTTATTCGAAGACTACAAGGTGAATGGACCAGCAAGGCAGAAAATGGTAGGAAGAAATGACAGAAAGCAAAGGAACAAGGCAGAAACAAAGAGAGCTACAGAAAAGAGGAAACTTCTAGCACAGAACCTCCAGAAGGTGGGGATACCATTTATACTTACTGAAAGAGCCCCGGATCCCCACGGGGGTGTGGGGTGCGAGGTGTAAACAGTAAGATGGGCAGCGAACAGACCAGTTTTTAAATGTTGTGGGGTGGGACAAACGGACGTCCTGTCACCTGTTCGCCAGATATTGCGGCAGACGTTTGTTAACCCTTTGACTCCCGCACCCTGTTCACCACCATCCTACATTGTCAACCATGCTAGCAAAGCAAGAACGTAACGCTTGGATTCCCTCACCCTATCCACCAGCTTCATGCAGGAAGCTGGTAGATAGGGTGAGGGAGTCAAAGGGTTAAGTTTTTGTAGTTGGTGGATAGGGTGAGGAGTCAAAGGGTTAAGTTTTTGTAGTTGATGGATAGGATGAGGAGTCAAAGGGTTAAGTTTTTGTAGTTGGTGGATAGGGTGAGGGAGTCAAAGGGTTAAGTTTTTGTAGTTGGTGGATAGGGTGAGGGAGTCAAAGGGTTAAGTTTTTGTAGTTGGTGGATAGGGTGCAAGAGTCAAAGGGTTAAGTTTTTGTAGTTGGTGGATAGGGTGAGGGAGTCAAAGGGTTAAGTTGTTGTAGTTGGATAGGGTGCAAGAGTCAAAGGGTTAAGTTTGTGCAGTTGGTGGATAGGGTGCAAGAGTCAAATTGTTAAGTTTTTGTAGTTGTGGATAGGTGCATGAGTTAAAGGTAGTTGTGTAGTTGTGGATAGGTGTGGGAGTCAAAGGGTTAAGTTTTGTAGTTGTGAGAGGTGCTGAGCAAGGTTAGTTTGTATTGGTGGATAGAGTGAGCGAGTCAAAGGGTTAAGTTTTTGTAGTTGGTGGATAGGGTGCGGAGTCAAAGGGTTAAGTTTTTGCTAGTTGGTGGATAGAGTGAGCGAGTCAAAGGGTTAAGTTTTTGTAGTTGGTGGATAGAGTGAGCGAGTCAAAGGGTTAAGCAATCTCATCGTGGGGTCACCTCTTGCTTGGATCATTTCTGTTGGAATGTTGTTCCCTCCGGAGGATTTGACTTTTATGTTTCTTTCTCTTTTTTTGAGGTATGATACGAGAGTAGGTGGTGAAAATACGATTATGACATGATTCGAAAACTTCAAACACATACCCACAGCTGGCTGGCTGTCTGTGTGTGTCTGTGTGTCTGTCTGTTGTCTGTCTGTCTGTGTGTCTCTGTCTCTCTCTTTCTGTCTCTTTCGCTCACACGCAACACACACAACACACACACACATCACACACCACACACACACACACACACACACACACACAAAACACACACGCACACACACACACACTCTCTCTCTCTCATCTCTCTCTCAGCACACAACCACCACAACCACAACAAAACACACACACCGCTCTCTCTCTCTCTTTGACATACACACACACACACAGTGCGTGCGATTCCACCACACACACACACACAACACACACACACACAGCACACACAACACACACACACACACTACACGTAAATACTTAATAGTGAAACTTAATCAAAGACGAACGAACAACACACAACACAACACGCACACAAAGAAACACACACACCACTGATACATACACAGCGCGCACATTTACACAAACCAAGCAAGCAAGCAAACAAGCAAACAAGCAAGCAAGCAAACAAGCAAGCAAGGAAGCAAGCAACAAGAAGCAACAAACAAACAAACACACTCGCTAGGTCTTTTTGCATGTCTCTCTCTTCCACGTGGCCTCGCAAAAACACACGTAAGTTACAAAAACAGCAACTAGAAATTTAATTCCATAAGACAGCAAAGCATAAAACACTCTTTAAAAAAATGATAATGATAAACAATATAGGCAATTGGTTAAACAAACAACAGTAGATAAGCTACAGATGATACAAAGCAGAGAACAGTATTTCCCATGGACTCGTCCTCTCGTGTGTGTGGTGTGTGTGTGGTTGGTGGGGTGTGTGTGTGTGTGTGTTTGTGTGTGTGTGTGTGTGTGTGTGTGTGTGTGTGGTGTGTGTGTTGTTGTGTGTGTGTGTGGGTTGTGTGTGTGTGTGTGTGTGTGTGTGTGTGTGTGTGGTGGTTTGTGTTGTGTGTGTGTGTGTGTGTGTGTGTGTGTGGTGTGTGTGTGTGTGTGGTGTGTGTGTGTGTGTGTGTGTGTGTGTGTGGTTTGTGTGTGTGTTGTGTGTTGGTGGTGTTGTGTGTGTGTGTGTGTGTGTGTGTGTGTGTGTGTGGTGTGTTGGGTGTGTGTGTGTGCTGTGCGGTGTCTGTACGTGTGTGTGTATTTGTGTGTATGTTTTTTCCACCTGCAATTTTGTTTCTACGTGTACACTCTTGTATACTAGCTCGTATACATTTCCGTGTGTGTGTGTGTGTGTTGTGTGTGTGTGTGTGTGTGTGTGTGTGTGTGTGTGTGTGTGTGTGTGTGTGTGTGTGTGTGTGTGTGTGTGTGTGTGTGTGTGTGGTGTGTGTGTGTGTGTGTGTGTGTGTGTGTGTGTGGGGTGTGTGTGTGTGTGTGTGTGTTGTGTGTGTGTGTGCGTGTGTTGTGTGTGTCGTGTTTGTGTGTGTGTGTGCTGAATTTCATGCGTGTGATATTTTTTTTTCTTTTCATCTCCATATCATAAAAAACAACAACAAAATATTGAAAATAAGCCTGAGGCGGACATTGTATAGCTATGTACACACAATATATAAATCAAACGTACGGCACCAACACACAGGACACCCTCTACATATACATTATATGCTCATATAATGAAAATCATATAAATTTAAGCGTACAGTACAGGCCTGCGGAGAAAGAACCAAACTGTTCTTCCAATGCCCACCTCCCACCCCACCCACCCACCAGACTCTATCCCATTCTCTTTATTACTGGCAGGCGTGATTGTGGGTGCCATCGATTATTGCAAAATGATAGAACACACTCACGCACGCACACATACACGCACGGACGCACGCGCGCGCATATGCACAAAACACACACACGCACATACAAACACAAACATACACACAGCATAACACATATACAAACACAAACACGCATACACACGCGCGCGCAGCTCCCCCCTCCCCCACACAGACACACACAGGCACACACACACACAAACCAAACTCGACGCAGATGAAAATACATTTACATTATTTCTTTAAATGGAATAATATATCTTTTTTCCCCATCACACCTACTGCATCTGCACCTCGCTTCCCATCTGTTCTGGTTTGCAACCTTCTCCCTTCCTGTCTTCCCTACCGAGTTCCCTGGATCTCCTCTCCCTCCTCCGCTCCCCCCCCCCCCCCCCAACCTTATCCACTATCTTTTCTGTTTTCCCGACATGCTATCCACGCACACGCACGCGCGCACACACGCACGCACACACGCACACACGCACGCACACACACACAGCACCACCACACACACACACACACACACATACACACACACAACAAACAAATAAATAATGGTTCCATCGGCATCAGAAACTAACAAACAAAATAGCGGACGGGTTTATCCACACACAAAAAAATATCCGTAATAACAGCAACAATGATTTACATATATAAAAAAAATAACAGTAGTAGTTACAACAGCAATATGAACAATATCATACGGATCTGTACTGTGCTGTCGTCTGGCTGCTTGTCAAAATTAAACTGACGGCAAACTAACAGGCGCGCACTCACGGACCAAAAAAATCAAAACAAAAAAACAAAACAAAAACAAAACAAAAAAAAACAAAAAACAAAAAAACAAAAACAGGAAGAAAAAAAACAACAACCAAACCAAAACAAAAAACACAAAAACACGAAAATAAAACAAAAAAAACACACACTTTATGATTGCATTCAAACAAGCCATATATACAACAATTAGGGAGTGAGTCACGCTATGGAATGTCTGGAATGCTGCTGAGAGACTGTGTGATGAGCGTTTGTATATGGCGTTTTGCACGTTTCTCATCATCACCAGCCTGTGAATGTAGTGTCGGTTTGTTCTTGTGGTGTATCATGATTCCTGTAATCGTGTTGTGCATAATCTGAATCAGACTAAGTCCCGCGATAAGTTTCTCGTAAAGGGTTGTCTTTAACTTCTGCCCTCCCTCTTCCGACCCTCTCTCTATGTTGTTATTGTGTGTTTGTGTTATTGTAGAACTCTACGGGCGAGCGCTGAAGGAATGTAAAAAAACAAAAAGCATTGTATTGCTGCTTATGCCACCACCTTCGAACGTAAAAGCTCCTTCTTGTTCTTGCGATCTCTTCCTTTCTAACTCCCCTCCCTCCCCCCTGTGTGTGTGTGTGTGTGTGTGTGTGTGTGTGTGCGTGTGTGTGTGTGTGTGTGTGTGTGTGTGTGCGTGTCTGTGTGTGTGTGTGTGTGTGTGTGTGTGTGTGTGTGGTGTCTGTGTGTGTGTTGTGTGTGTGGCGTGTGTGTGCGTTGTGTGTGTGTGTGTGCGTGTCTGTGTGTTGTGTGTGTGGTGGTGGTGTGTGTGTGTGTGGTGTGTGTGTGTGTGTGTGTGTGTGTGAGTGTGTGTGTGTGTGTGTGTGTGTGTGTGTGCGTGTGTGTGGTCTGATGTGTGTGTGTGTGTGGTGTCTGTGTGTGTGTGTGTGTGTGTGTGTGTGTCGTATGTGTTGTGTGTGTGATCGTGTGTGGCGTCGCGCCAGCTGTGTTGTGTCTTATTGGCAGTTCAGGTTGTAGGTGTGTGTGTGTCGTGTTTGTTTGTTGTTGGTGTGTGTGGTGTGTGTGTGTGTGCCTGAGTGTGTGTGTAGGATCATTGCACTCAGGGAGGTTACCTCTGTGCTCACTTTCTCTCTGTGTGTGTGTGTGTGTGTGTGTGTGTGTGTGTGTGTGTGTGTGTGTGTGTGTGGTGTGTGTGTGTGTGTGTGTGTGTGTGTAATACAACTAATGTGTTTTCACCTACAAACGTTGAAAACATTTTAATATATACATAGCTTTGAATGGCGTCGACGGACACATTTCTCTTGCTTATAAAATGAGCCAAGACTTCAGAGATTTTCAGGTACAAAGTTTTGTCATGAAACGTGATTCCTGTTATGTACTCTTGAAGGTGTAAGACTTGATGACAAAGACCAACCCTGATAATGATTCCTTTGTTATGTACTCTTGATGATCAAATACTTGATGACAAAGACCAACCCTGATAAAGGAATGTACTCTTGATGATCAAATACTTGATGACAAAGACCAACCCTGATAATGATTCCTTTGTTATGTACTCTTGATGATCAAATACTTGATGACAAAGACCAACCCTGATAATGATTCCTTTGTTATGTACTCTTGATGATCAAATACTTGATGACAAAGACCAACCCTGATAATGATTCCTTTGTTATGTACTCTTGATGATCAAATACTTGATGACAAAGACCAACCCTGATAATGATTCCTTTGTTATGTACTCTTGATGATCAAATACTTGATGACAAAGACCAACCCTGATAATGATTCCTTTGTTATGTACTCTTGATGATCAAAGACTTGATGACAAAGACCAATCCTGATAAAGGAATGTACTCGTGATGATCAAATACTTGATGACAAAGACCAACCCTGATAATGATTCCTTTGTTATGTACTCTTGATGATCAAATACTTGATGACAAAGACCAACCCTGATAATGATTCCTTTGTTATGTACTCTTGATGATCAAAGACTTGATGACAAAGACCAACCCTGATAATGATTCCTTTGTTATGTACTCTTGATGATGAAAGACTTGATGACAAAGACCAACCCTGATAATAATTCATTTGTTATGTATTCTTGATGATCTAAGACTTGATGACAAGACCGACTCTGAAATGTGATTCCTTTGTTATGTACTCTTGATGATCTAACACTTGATGTCATAGACCAACCACAATCGCACTCGATGATAAATATATTTGGGGAACATATGCTCGAGTTTAGCGGTTGTGGGTTAGAATCCCAGGGAGTGCGCTACATTACAACTGGCCTTCTCACTGTCCCATCCTAACATCATTGTTGTTCAGGCGGTGTCAGTATAGGATCAAAGAAGTCCCCATTCCCCCACTTCCCTGGGATGGTTATCGCCATCGGCCATATCACCTGAGGTGGGCGTCGACGTAAAAACTGAACCTAATCAATCAAGCAACCAATCAATCAATCAATCAATCAATCAATCAATCAATCAATCAATCAAAACTCGAGTTAAAGAAACACGGGTACTGGAAATGTAATGTACATGTATACAGGCTCTCACCAGAGAACAATGATTAACAAGCGTGCTGGACAATAGTCCAGTATTAGTTTAAGTTTCTGATCTGTTTTATTCTGTTTTAAAAGAGTCTTTAGAAAACCTAGCGTCGTTTTGTCGCTGGGTGTCAGTACTGGAACGAGGCTCTGACGCAACGTCCGTTCAAAGCTTGGGGTGGCCGGAAGTTGTCCGCCATTGTTCCGTCATCGCCCGGTCTTGGGTGATCTCCCTTGTTGTGCGTCTTCAAACGCCTGAAGTCTTCCATCTGTCCACACAGAATAACACTGATGAGTCAGAGAATCAAGAGATCAATTGATCAAAAATCAACCATTGATTGGTATACAATGTATACACACATTCTCTCTGTTTCTCTGTCTTTCTGTCGGGGGTTACGAGAATGATGGCGACGAGTAGGCTGGCTGTGAGATTATCGGGAGCAGCAAATTCCAAATTGTACATGTTGTGCGAGACTAGCAGTCAACTTTCTTAGTCGAGATAAAAGTGTTTGTGACCTACAACTCAATTATGGTGGACTTATGCATTTGGAGAGCGCGAATAGGGCTGTTTGGGGGAAAAGTAATTGCGAATGGACTTAAGAAGAAAGACGGTGACGTGAACACAAATGGAGGTCAGTGTGTCACAGTGACAGTCACGGACATTTTCGTGTCGTACATCTATCTTCTGCTGCTGTCACTCATAGTGTACAGTGGTGTGGACAGTGTGACTTGTGTTTTCGGTCATGACTGGGAAACAGGGGTGCTTTTGAATTCTGTCAATTATCAGGGAACTTTGTTCTGGATAGAAAACGTATACCCATTTGGTGACAGTAAGAAAATGGGCCAGCCTGTTTTGTGTCAGCTCACCCTGTGTGACACACAACTTGTTTCTATGTGCTTGGCCAACGCTGTGCTGCTGATATGGAAACTTCTCCTTAGTAATGATGTGGAAAAGAATCCGGGACCAATAGAAAATGAGAAAAATGTGGAAAATGTGACAGTTGGAGACCCAGAAAGTGGTGGGGCACTCGCAGCAACAACAGCTATACCAGACATGTTCAAGCAACTTATCAGTGCTGTACACGAACAAAAACAACAACAACAACAACAGACGGAGGAGATCAGGGGAGATCTGAGTGTGATTAAATCAGAACTGCTACAAGTAAAAGAACAGTGCGAAAACATCAATAGCAGATGCGACGGGTTGGAAAGAGAAAACAGAAGACTGACAGAGACTGTTCAGAACATATCAGCTGATACGAACGATCTGGTTGCTGAGGCTACACAGGGCAGAGAGGACACTAAGAAGCTGTCAGAGGACGTAGGAGTGATGACAGACCAGATCGCATCCATGGCCACGGAGATAGACAGGTTAGAGGAGTTCTCCAGACGGGATAATCTCCGTATGTTTGGAGTGCCACAAAATAGGGATCAAGAAACATATGACACGTGTGCACGAGCTGTGACTGAGACCCTCAACAGTGTGCCAGGCCCCAAAAAGTGGCGTGAAGAGGACTTTGTCAGGGCACATCGCGTGGGCCAGGCCAGAGACAACCAGCCCAAGCCTATGATTGTCAAATTTCGAGAGTGGAGGGACAAAATGACAGTGTTAACAGACAAGGAGTACAGAGCCAAGCTGGAAGGGAGCGGTGTAAGGGTGGTCAACGATCTGACACATAGGCAGGCCGCGATCGTCAGCCAGGCAAGGAGCGAGGGGAAGGCAGCCTACTTCATCAAGGGCAAGCTGACGGTGGGCCCGAGGAGACCAGACCCAAGGAGCTTCGCCCAGGTAGCTGCTACCCCATACGCAGCATCGAGCAACACAGCAAGTGATGATCAGCAGAGCGGGAGGGAATCCCCCAATACTAGCCACGTGACTGACAATACAGGTCATGACAGCCAACGACGATATAGCCCAGCCAACAAGAAAGTGGAGGGGAACACACAGGTAGACAGACAGGGCAGAGGTGACAAACAGACACGGGGTGTGACACGTACAGCACGAGGAGGTCAACAGGGGGGTAAAGGGGTGGAGGGCAGACAGGGCTTCGTAGCTTTATGACAACACAGGCTAGTGGCAGAGAACTCAGGTCGAGTAGTACAGGGAAATGAGACAGGCTTGATCATTCAACAAAACAGTTATCTTTTCTGAATTATAATGTGGATAATCTATTAAGTAAATTGTCCGATGCTGATTTTATTAATTATGTGAATAACTTTGATATAATCTGTTTAACAGAAACTTTTATTAGCAATGACTTGGATTTCAGTAATAGCTTCTCAGATTTTGTTGCATATAGTGCTCCAGCCAAAAAACTATCAAACCAAGGACGAAACTCAGGGGGTGTGCTACTTCTGATTAAGAGACGATTTAGTTATTTCGTAAAAGAGACAGTGAACGTGACAGTTAATAACGTAGTAGCAATAAAATTTGACAAGAAATTGTTTCAAGTGGAAAAAGACATATTATACATTGCTTGTTATATTCCCCCTGAGTGGAGCCCAGTGTATAGAAATAATGTAATTAAGGATGGCATTTTATTGCTTGAGGAAAGTTTATTGGATATATTTGAAAAAGAAAATGCATATATCATTTTATGTGGGGATTTCAATGCAAGAACAGGTGGGGTACAAGCAGAAACATCGGGGATGACTTTTTGTGATGTTCATTTAGATAATGACAAGGAAGATAAACATGGTGTCCGTTCATCAAAAGATTTTTCTACTAATATGTTTGGATCATCTTTACTTGATTTTTGTTTCATGTTGGATCTTGTCATTGTAAATGGTACCTGTAATGGGGATAAAGAGGGTGAGTTTACATTTGTCTCACCAAATGGGTGCAGCATTATTGATTATTTTGTTGTTTCTGATGAACTGTTAGAAAGGTGTGATTTACGTGTAGCTGATAGCCTACGCTCGTGGCATTTTCCTGTAGAGTTGACCTGGGTGATTGATGATGGGAAAAAGGGAGAGAGCGAAGTGAGAGAGGAGGGAGGAGGAGAGGGAGGGATGAGAGAGAGGGTGTGTGGTCAGAAGAATGCGTGCAAATGTACAAAGACGAGACTGACTCAGCCCAGTTCAAGCAGTGTTTGGAAAGGGCTAAAGAAAGAATGATAGAGGGGGTGGATGAATGCATTGATATGTTTACACAAGCCTTGTGTGGAGCTGCTGCATGCATGATTCGTATGACTGGGAAAAAGAAAAGAAGGACTAATGATTGGTTTGATGAAGAATGTGCACGAAAGAAAAGAAATGTCAATCGTATGTTGAGGAATTTTAGAAGGGCTAAGATAAATCTAACAGAACGCAGACAGTTGTATGTAGAAGAGAGAAAATCGTATAATAAATTGAAGAAAGAAAAGAAAAATAAGTATGATGAAAAAAGATTACAAGAGTTAAAAGAATCTATAAACGACCATAAATTATTCTGGTCAACAATAAGAGCAGTAAATAGAAAAACAGTATTGTACAATATCAGCTTGCAACAATGGTACGATCATTTCTCGCATGTCTTTGATGAGACAGAAGAGTCAGAACAACAAGAAAATACAGTAATTGAAGAAGAAGAGGAAACAGATGAACCTTTATTCAACGACCCAATATCTAAAACAGAGATTACAGAAGGCATTCAACACTTGAAAAACGGCAAAAGTGCGGGCATTGATATCATCCTTGGAGAAATGCTAAAACATGCAAATAAGGAAGTGCGTAGTTTTTTGAAAGACCTTTTCAACTTTTTGTTCATGAAAGGATATTTCCCAGCAATGTGGTCAAAGTCTATCATTATACCTACATACAAAAAGGGCGATAACAACAATCCTGATAACTATAGAGGAGTAGCATTAACAAGCATAATTGGTAAGGTTTATACACATATTTTAAATAGAAGACTTACAAAATGGGCACAAAGGGAAGCAATGATAGTGGAGGAACAAGCAGGGTTTAGAGCAGGATACAGCACTGTAGATCACATATTTACACTTTATGCTCTAGTTCTAAAGTATCTTAATAAAAATTCTAAACTCTTCGTTGCATTTGTCGATTTCGGGAAAGCGTTTGACTCAATAAATAGAAACAAATTATGGAACGTTTTAAGAAATAAAGGTGTAAATGGTAGATTATATAAGGCAATAAGAGGAGTATATGATACAGTTATAGCTTGTGTTAGAGATAAAAACTTGTATACTGATTTTTTCAACTGTCCAAAGGGAGTAAAGCAAGGATGTTTGCTCAGCCCCTTACTGTTCTCATTCTTTATTAATGAATTAGCAATAGAATTATCAGCTAAAGGAAGACATGGAATACAAATGCTACCTGGACATGTTGAGTTATTTTTAATGCTTTTTGCAGATGATATTATACTCCTTTCGGACACAGTGATCGGAATCCAAAACCAACTTAATGTTCTAAAGCAGGAAGCAGACAGACTGTCTCTCAACGTTAATCTCGACAAAACAAATATTATTGTATTCCGTAAAGGTGGACATCTTTCCATTAATGAAAAATGGAAATATGGAGATTATGAAGTTAAAGTAACTAACTCTTACAAATATTTAGGGTTAACATTTACCACAAAACTAAGCTTAACCACAGCATGGACAGAGATGTGCAGAAAAGGGAAAAGAGGGGTGATTGAAATCCTTAGAGTTATGAGAAAATTGAATACTATAGACCCAATACTATATTGGAAACTGTTTAATACACAGATAGAACCTATGATTACATATGCAGCAGAAATTTGGGGCTTATATGACAATAAACAGATGGAGATTGTCCACACATTTGCAATAAAACGTTTTTTAAACATCCCTCTTCACTCCTCCAACAAAATAGCTTACGGTGAAACTGGTAGATATCCACTTAAATTACGAACAACTATTAAATGCATAAGGTACTGGCTAAAAATACTCAAACTTCCGCCATCACGATTATGTAAACAGGCATATGAAATGTTACTACAGCAACACGAAAGAGGTAAAAGAAATTGGGTCGATAATGTTAAAAATGTTCTTATACAGAACGGATTTGGTATTGTTTGGCTAGCACAAGACGTAGGGAGTGATACTGCTTTCATTTCAGAATTCAAAGATTGTCTTATAAACTCTTATAAACAAAACTGGCATTCAGATATTGAAGAAGGCACGAAATACAATTGGTATTTTTCCTTCAAAAACATCTTTCAACCGGAAAAATATGTAACAGTAATACAAAATAGATGGCACAGATCTCTGCTTGCGCGCTTTCGATGTAAAACGCTGGGATTAGGAGTAAATAAGAAATGGTTTATTAGTAATGAAGAAAATAATGACTTATGCAAACTGTGCCAGCTGACCACAGAAGACGAAACTCATTTTATTTTTTATTGTACAGCTCTGAATTCATTAAGAGAAAACTCCAAGTTATTTGCATCCCATTGTGTAGTAAGCAGGGATCTCAAAACAGTACTATCATCTGAAAATGAACAAATACTCACATGCTTAGCAAAATACATAGCCGATGCAATTAAGATCAGGAATGAAAAGCTATCTGTGTGAAAAGAACACCTTGGAATAAAAGGGAAATGTTGGATGGTCAAAATATTTGACTGTTTATTTGCTTTATTTCAATCACATTTTGTGTGTAACACTAAGATAAAGTGTCTTAGAATTATTTCATTGATTGTCTTTTTGTTTTTGTACATAAATAGAATCATTTTTCTCCATTCTGTTATTGTTTTTTCAATGAGACTTACTCAACAACGCCAATGTATGAGGGTGAATACCCCTTGGCAACATAGCTGTAAAAAGCTTTTGTCAATAAAAGGCGTGCTTAGCGCGTCAAGCGTCAAAAGCGTCTGTCTTTCTGTCTCTGTCTCTGTCACACACACACACACACACACACACACACTCTCTTTGTCTGTGTGTGTGTCTCTCTCTCGATCTCTCCCCACTTCTCTGTCTGTCTGTCCCTCTGTCTCTGTCTGTCTCTCTCCATGTCTCTCTCTTCCTATCTCCCTCTCCGTCCTGTCTGTCTGTCTGTTAATTTTTTTTCTATTGAAGTATTATGTGTGTATTGAGATAATTATAGCCCTCACATGGCTCTTCACAGTCGGCTGGGCTTTAAGAAACAATAAGAATAAAAATAAGAATAAAGCAGTTAGGTACATCATTATAAGTTCATCAGTACTGTTATAATTTTACCGGTACACGTGGACGGGGAAGAATAACGCAGGGAAGAATATTATTGTAAGTTCATTAGTACTACTATAATTTTACCGGTACAAATAGACGGGAAGAATAAAAGCAGGAAAGTACTGTTATAATTTTACCGGTACAAGTGGACGGGAAGAATAAAAGCAGGGAAGTACATTATCCTAAGTTCATAAGTACTGTTATAATTTCGATTCCTCCTTCCTCCACTTCCCTGGGATGGTTTTCCCGTCCGCCATATCACCTGAGGTGGGTGTCGACGTAAAAACTGAACCCAATCAATCAATCAATCAATCAATCAATGATCATGATCACCTGTGAGTATGACAACATCAGAGGGTATCTCATGAGGATCCAGGTCACACCCTCAGAGCAGGGTGGGGTGGTCAGCGAACCTTCATACGTCCAGAAGTCACGTAGCTGTGGATCTGCCAAAAGGAAATACAAAGTTTATATTCAGGAAACCTTTGAATGGCTGAAAGTTCAATATATATATTACACACACACACATATATATGCATATATATACATATACGTATATATATATATATATATATACATATAGATATATAGACACACACACACTATACATATATATATATATATATATATATATATATATACATATATATATATACATATATATATATATATACATATATATATATACATACACATATAATATATACATACACATATACATACATATATATGTATGTATATTCATTATACATATGTGTGTGTGGGCATATCTCTCTCTCTCTACATATATATATATATATATATATATATATATATATATATATATGTGTGTGTGTGTGTGTGTGTGTGTGTGTGTGTGTGTGTGTGTGTGTGTGTAGATATAGATAGATAGATAGATAGATAGACAGACAGACAGACAGACAGACAGACAGACAGATAGATAGATAGACAGATAGATAGATATAAGTGTGTGTGGTGTTTTTTGTTGTTGTTTTTTTGTATCATCGCATTCAGGGAGGTTACCTTTGTGATCACCTTTTTTCCCCGTCCCATTTTCTACACCACCTTAATGGCCACAGAATCTGGTACAGTTTTTATTATGCGATGATGATGATGTCGACGAGGATGATAATCATGATGCTATGGAGTTCCATCTAGGATTGAGACTGAGTGACAGGGCTATACTCTACGCTTACTATCATAATATATATCCTGGCGTCAACCAGGCCCGAGAGGTACATACACCTGCGGTGTTGGCCAGAAGATTTGAGCAACACCCTCAATGACGCATCTGTGAAGTGGATGAGACTCGACTGTGCGGTGCCAGTCTTCCAAATGAGCCCTTAGCACGCCCAACTCTGGGTAGTAGCCGGTTAGAGCCGAAAAATCACACAATGATTTTTTAAGGGACTGATGAGAATTCGGATCCACAACCTTCCAGTCGGTAGTCCGTTGCGCTAACCACTACACCACGGCATCTGCTATTACAAAATATATATTCAGGAAGCCTTTGCATGATAGATATTACAAAGTATATATTCAGGAAGCCTTTGCATGGCAGAAATTACAAAGTACATATTCAGAAAGTCTTTGCATGGCAGATATTACAAAGTACATATTCAGAAAGCCTTTGCATGATAGATATTACAAAGTATATATTCAGAAAGCCTTTGCATGGCAGAAATTACAAAGTATATATTCAGAAAGCCTTTGCATGGCAGAAATTACAGCCTTTGCATGGCAGAAATTACAGCCTTTGCATGGCAGAAATTACAGCCTTTGCATGGCAGAAATTACAAAGTATATATTCAGAAAGTCTTTGCATGGCAGAAATTACAAAGTATATATTCAGAAAGCCTTTGCATGGCAGAAATTACAAAGTATATATTCAGAAAGTCTTTGCATGGCAGATATTACAAAGTATATATTCAGAAAGCCTTTGCATGGTAGATATTACCAAGTACATGTTCCGAAAGTCTTTGCAAGGCAGAAATTACAAAGTGTATATTCAGGAAGTCTTTGCATGGCAGAAATTACAAAATATATATTCGGGAAGTCTTTGCGAAGCAGAAATTACAAAATATATATTTCGAGAAGCATTTGAATGGCAGAAATTACAAAGTATGTATTTTCGGAAGTCTTTGCATGGCAGAAATTACAAAATATATATACAGGAAACCTTTGCATGGCAGAAATTACAAACACTCTCTCTCTCTCTTTCTCTCTCTCTCTCCCCTTCCCTCCTTTCTCTCTCTTTCTCTCTCTCTCTCCCCTTCCCTCCTTCTCTCTCTCTCCTTCTCTTTCTCCCTCTCTATCTCCCTCCTTCTCTCTCTCTCTCTCTCTCTCTTTCCCTTCACCTCTCTCCTCTTCTCTCTCCCCTTT
>JAPXFY010000020.1:36597526-36602526 GCA_030674185.1 Monoplex corrugatus | reverse complement strand
TTGTATTTTTGAAACGGTTATAGCCCTTGTATGGCTGTACACGGTCGGCTGGGCTTTAAACAACAATAACAATAACAATAACAGGTATCATCATCATCAGGTGCCCTGCCGCATAGCGTTGGCGATCATGGACTTCCATCTGTCTCTATCTCTCGTTGCCCCTAGCATCTCTTCCACCCTCCTCGTCTCCAGCCACTCTGCAAGTCCATCCAGCATTTTCTCCCTGGGTCTACCCGGTGCTCTCTTTCCCTCCAGCTTTCCCGTTGTGACCAGGTGCTCCAAATCCCCCTTCCTCATAAAATGGCCTATAAATGTTGCTTGTCTTTTCCTAATCTTCCTTATGAGTGATCTACTTGTGTTTGCCTCCATCAAGACTGTCTCGTTTGTTTTCTTTGCTGTCCATGGAACTCTCAACATTCTTCTTAGAAACCACAGATATGAGTTTTTTTAAATCCGCTGTATCATAAATTGGACTGAATGGTGAACGTTACGGTCATCTCATCAGATTATGTGCGCGACTGCATTGATGTGTGTACTGAATGTTCTTTTCTTCCTCTTTTTTTATTTTTTTTTATAAATTTTTCCTGTTGAAGTATTGTGTATGTTTTGAAACGGATATAGCCCTGATATGGCTCTACGCAGTCGGCTGGTCTTTAAACAACAATAACAATAACAGGTATGTTATTCAAATCCCTTGTATGATAGATTGGACAAAGTGGTCAACGTCAGGGGTATCTCCTTAGATTTTGTGCGCGAATGCATTGATATGTGTACTTAATTTTCTTTTCTTCGTCTTCTGTTTTTCCCCTTGAAGTACTGTGTTATGCGTTTTGAAACGGATATAGCCCTGATATGCCCCCGTTGGGTTCCCGGGGGCTCTTTCAGTATAAAAAGTATCCCCACTTTCTGGAAATTCTGTGCTAGAAATTTCCTCTTTTCTGTCACTCTCTTTGTTTCTGCCTTGTTTCTTTGCTTTCTGTCATTTCTACTTATTTATTCTGCCTTTAATGGTCCATTCACCTGTATTTTTTCGATAAAGTCTTACATACTTTTTCTTCGGATTGATAATTGGGTGCATGTATTGGGTGCATTTTTGGCTCTAAGGAGGTGAGATATGCAGAAGCAATTTTAGATAATTTATGCCTGTTTTTATATATGTTTTGGTGTCCTTATGTATGCTTATAATTGTATTCAGGTGTGTTTTTTAAATCTCCACTGTGCGATAAATCGGACAGAATGGTCCTACGCCAGGGGCATGTCCTTAGATTATGTGCGCGAATGCATTGATGTGTGTACTTGATTTTCTTTTCATTTTTTTTCCTGTTGAAGTTTTGTATGTTTTGAAGCGATTATAGCTCTGATATTGCTTTACGCAGTCGGCTGGGCTTTAAACAACAATAAAAGAAAAAAGCCCTGATATGGCTCTACACGGTCGGCTGCGCGTTAAAGAACAATGATAATAACAATTATGTTTTTTTTTTAAATCGGCTGTGTCATAAATTGGACTGAATGGTCAACGTCAGGGGCATCTCGTTAGATTATGTGCCCGAATGCATTGATATGTGTACTGAATTTTGTTTTCTTCTTTCTTTCTTTTTTTCTGTTGAAGTATTGTGTATGTTTTGAAACGTTGATAGCCCTGATGTGGCTCTACGCGGTCGGCTGGGCTTTAAACAACAATAGCAATAACAATAACAGTTATGTTATTTAAATCCTTTGTATGATGTATGGAGTAGTCAACGCCAGGGGCATCTCCTCAGATTATGTGCGCGAATGCGTTGATATGTGTACTTACTTTTCTTTTCTTTTTTTTCTTTCTTTGTTGTTGTTGTTGTTGTTGTTGTTGTTGTTGTCCTGTTGAGGTACTATGTATTCTTTTAACCCTTTGACTCCCGTAGTCTGTCCATTAGCATCCCACATTGTCAACCATGCTAGCAAAGCAAAATCTTAACCCTTCGAACCCTCTCTATCCACCAGCTTCCTTGTAAGAAAGTGGTGGATAGGGTGAGAAAATCAAAGGGCTAAATTTTTGCAGTTGGTGGATAGAGTGCAGGAGTCAACAGGTTTAAACAGTGATAGCCCTGATATGGCTCTACGCAGTCGGCTGGGCTTTAAACAAAAATAACAACAACAGTAACAATAAGAGGGCGAGGCAGGTTTTCACTGAGCAATTTCAATTCAATTTCAATTCAATTTCTCAAAAAGGCGTTTCCGTGCTCGGAATGAATTCCATATACACTAACGTCACAGGTGCCATGTGATGCAGAAAATCCAGAACGATCACGGCTCAAGCCTTAAGCCTGCACATAATCCCATGAGCTGGCCAGGTCTTTATGTCCTACCTAGATAGTTCCAACTTTTCCCGGGCCTGCACCACGAGGGCGGCGCCCATCCCCTCTCCCTCGCTTCAAATTCATATTCATATTTACTTTCTTTTTTAACCAAGACTTCAGAAAGGCAAGAAGGCTAATTGGTTTTCAAGGGGTGGGACCTGGGAAATCAGCCTATCTCTCCAATATTTTATACCAAGGCAGCCGGGCAATGCCCTGCTCTTCACGATTTTCAACTGCCGTGGGATCTTTAGCGTGCGCAGCCAGAAGGCACAAGGGTCGGACTCGTTTTTCGTCCCCTTTCGAAGGACCAGGCGTTCAGTTCGATTTTCCGGTCAAACTGAGGAAAAAAGTCGAGGCCTCTACGGGGAGCGAACCCTGGATCCTCGAGTTCAGTTATTGGCAGGCGAACGTCTGAACCATTCTGCCACTCTTACTTATCCTTCTCATTGAGGAGGTTATCGGTCATCATCATCATCATCATCATCATCATCATCATCATCATCATCATCATCATGTGCCTTGCCACATGGTGTTGGCGATCAAGGCCCTCCATGTGCATCTGTCCCTTGTTGCCGCAAGCACATCTTCCACCCTCTCTGTCTTCAGCCACTCTGCAAATCCGTCCAATATTTTTTCCCTGGGTCTACCTGGTGCTCTCTTTCCCTCCAGCTTTCCTGTTGTGACCAAGTGTTCCAATTCCCCTCTCCTCATAAAATGGGCAAGAAATGTTGCCTGTCTTTTCTCAATCTTCCTTATCAATGATCTTCTTGTGTCTGCCTCCATCAAGACTGTCTCGTTTGTTTTCTTTGCTGTCCATGGAACTCTCAACATTCTTCTGAGAAACCACATCTCGGCTGCCTCAGTCTTGTTCTGGCTTTGCTTGTTGACTGTCCACGCCTCACGACCGTATAACGTCATCGGTTCTATGTAAGATTCAAGACCTCTCTTCTTGATGTTAATTGATAGGCATTTGTTGGTAATCATGGTCAGACAAAAGAAAAAATGAGGTTATCGGTACCCCGTAGAGAAAACCCGACAACAAAAACCCTTATAGTCGTGTCCTAATGACGAGCAAGCCACTGGACTGTTACAGCTATCGATCGACAAAGGAAAGAGATGGAATTACATTTGGTAGTTCCCTACGGGACATTGTGAACTCAAGGATGGTCGTGGCTAGTTGACGGTGAATGTTGCCTATAATCTGTGCTCTTTGTTTCAGTAAGACAGAGTGACGTCGAGAGACAAAGGAGGATGGACCGGGAGGGAGAATGAGGGGAGGGAGAGAGCGAGAGAGAGAGAGACGCACACACAGAGAAAGACAGAGAGAAAGTCAGAGAGAAAGAGACAGAGAGACACAGAGAGACACAGAGAAAGACAGGGAGAAGGTCAGAGAGAGAAAGACAGAGACAGAGAGACACAGAGAAAGACAGAGAGAAAGTCACAGAGACAGACAGAGACAGAGAGACACAGAGAAAGACAGAGAGAAGGTCAGAGGGAGAGAAAGAGAGAGAGAGAGACAGAGACAGACAGAGAGAGAGAGAGGTCACAGAAGCTGAAAGTTTTTTTTACAATGCAATGATGATGTCGATGAGGAAGATAATCATGATGCTATGGAGTTCCATCTAGGATTCAGACTGCTTGACAGGGCGGTACCCTACGCTTACTATCATAACATATCCTGGCGGTCAACCAGGCCCGAGAGATACAGACACCTGCGGTGCTGGTCAGAAGATTTAATCTATAACACGATAATCCTGATGATAATGGTGACGATAATAACAACAATGATAATGATTCAGAGATATCCCGAAGGCAGAGTTATTGTTGATCCTAACGACTAGTCATGCTCGCCAATGGTAGGCCTACAGGTATTGATATTGATTTACAACAAGACACATGGAGTGACATTCTCCTCTCTAAAGAGTCACTCGTCTTGCTATCAGGACACTTGTGTGTGGTTCTGGTGTGGCAAATGCCACAGGTGTGTTTTCATTTATCATGCCAGAACTGGAGATAAAGACATGGAAGGTTACGAAGTTGGGGGAGGGGGAGAAAGACAGACAGACAGACAGACAGACACATACACACACACACACACACACACACACACACACACACCACACACACACACACACACACACACACACACGCACAAGCACGCACACAGACACAGACACAGACACACACACGCACACAGACACGCGCACACACATCACTCATAGTGAAAAGACATTAAATCAAAGAACGAACACACACACACACACACACACCACACACACACAGAGAAAGAGAGAGAGACAGAGATACAGACACAGACACAGACACAGACAGACACACAACACACACACACACACACACACACACACAACACACACACACACACACACACACACACACACACACACACACACACACACACACACACACACGCAACAGAGAGACAGACAGACACACACAGACAGAGACAGAGAGAGAGAGAGAGAGAGAAGCAAGAAGGAGACAGAGAGAAGAAGAACACACACGAAGAGTATAGAAACAGTGACAGCCTTAAGTCAGAAAACAAGTCAAAACATCTCCAAAAACCATAACTTATACCACAGGCACAAGGGGGAAAATACAACCACAAAACTAAGTCTGTCTATCTGTCTGTCTGTCTGTCTGTCTGCC
>JAPXFY010000020.1:36577526-36592526 GCA_030674185.1 Monoplex corrugatus | reverse complement strand
CAGGCTTGTGGAGATGGGGGGGGGGGGGGGGTGGGGGTGGGAGCGCATACAGAACTTCCCGAGTGCAATGAATCCATCTGGAACAAAGTCCAAACAAATTCCGAACTCTGTTTATCCACTGACTTCGCACATCAGCTACATAATATTGATAATGTTCTGTAGATCAGCTGAATAATGTTGATAACATTCTTTAGATAAGCTAAATACTATTGATAACCAACAGTCTGCAGATAAAAATAATATTGATAACCGTAACCAATTTCTGTAGATTAGCTAAATAATATTGACAACCAGTATTCAGCAGATCAGCTAAACAATATTGATAAGAATTTCAGTAGAACAAATAAGATTGATAACCAGAGTTTGATAACCAATGCTCTGTAGATCAGCTAAATATTGATAACCAATGTCCTGTAGATCAGCTAAATATTGATAACCAAAGCTCTGTAGATCAGCTAAATAATATTGATAACCAATGCTCTGTAGATCAGCTAAATATTGATAACCAATGTCCTGTAGATCAGCTAAATATTGATAACCAAAGCTCAGTAAATCAGCTAAATAATATTGATAACCAATGTCCTGTAGATCAGCTAAATATTGATAACCAAAGCTCTGTAGATCAGCTAAATATTGATAACCAATGTCCTGTAGATCAGCTAAATATTGATAACCAATGCGCTGTAGATCAGCTAAATATTGATAACCAATGTCCTGTAGATCAGCTAAATGATATTGATAACCAATGTCCTGTAGATCAGCTAAATATTGATAACCAAAGCTCTGTAGATCAGCTAAATATTGATAACCAATGTCCTGTAGATCAGCTAAATATTGATAACCAATGCTCTGTAGATCAGCTAAATATTGATAACCAATGTCCTGTAGATCAGCTAAATATTGATAACCATTGCTCTGTAGATCAGCTAAATATTGATAACCAATGCTCTGTAGATCAGCTAAATATTGATAACCAATGTCCTGTAGATCAGCTAAATATTGATAACCAATGTCCTGTAGATCAGCTAAATATTGATAACCAATGTCCTGTAGATCAGCTAAATATTGATAACCAATGTCCTGTAGATCAGCTAAATATTGATAACCAATGTCCTGTAGATCAGCTAAATATTGATAACCAATGTCCTGTAGATCAGCTAAATATTGATAACCAATGTCCTGTAGATCAGCTGAATATTGATAACCATTGCTCTGTAGATCAGCTAAATATTGATAACCAATGTCCTGTAGATCAGCTAAATATTGATAACCAATGTCCTGTAGATCAGCTAAATATTGATAACCAATGCTCTGTAGATCAGCTAAATATTGATAACCAATGTCCTGTAGATCAGCTAAATATTGATAACCAATGTCCTGTAGATCAGATAAATATTGATAACCAATGTCCTGTAGGTCAGCTAAATATTGATAACCAATGTCCTGTAGATCAGCTAAATATTGATAACCAATGTCCTGTAGATCAGCTAAATGATATTGATAACCAATGTCCTGTAGATCAGCTAAATATTGATAACCAATGCTCTGTAGATCAGCTAAATAATATTGATAACCAATTCTGTAGATCACTAAATAATATTGATAACCAAACTCTGTAGATCACTAAATGTTGATAACCAATGTCCTTAGATCAGCTAATATGATAACCATGCTCTGTGGATCAGCTAAATAATATTGATAACCAATGTCCTGTAGATCACTAAATAATATTGATAACCAAGCTCTGTAGATCAGCTAATAAATTGATACCAATGTCCGTGATCAGCTAATGATATTGATAACCAGTGCTCTGTAGATCGCTAAATGTATTGATAACCAATGTCCTGTAGATCAGCTAAATAATTTGATAACAATGTCCTGTAATCAGCTAAATGATATGAAATCAATGCTCTGTAGATCAGCTAAATGATATTGTAACCAATGTCCTGTAGATCAGCTAATGATATTGATAATCAATGCTCTGTGATCAGCTAAATGATATTGATAACCAATGTCTGTAGATCGCAAATAATATTGATAACCAATGTCCTGTAGATCAGCTAAAAAATTGATAACTAAACATTGATAACCAATGTCCTGTAGATCAGCTAAATATTGATAATCAATGCTCTGTACATCAGCTGAATATTGATAACCAATGTCCTGTAGATCAGCTAAATATGATAACCAATGTCCTGTAGATCAGCTAAATACTGATAACCAATGTCCTGTAGATCAGCTAAATATTGATAATCAATGCTCTGTACATCAGCTAAATATTGATAACCAATGTCCTGTAGATCAGCTAAATGATATTGATGACCAATGCTTTGTAGATCAGCTAAATAATATTGATAACCAATGTCCTGTAGATCAGCTAAATATTGATAACCAATGTCCTGTAGATCAGCTAAATAACATTGATAACCAATGCTCTGTAAATCAGCTAAATGATATTGATAACCAATGTCCTGTAGATCAGCTAAATATTGATAACCAATGTCCTGTAGATCAGCTAAATGATATTGATAACCAATGTCCTGTAGATCAGCTAAATATTGATAACCAATGTCCTGTAGATCAGCTAAATATTGATAACCAATGTCCCGTAGATCAGCTAAATAATATTGATAACCAATGTCCTGTAGATCAGCTAAATATTGATTACCAATGCTCTGTAAATCAGCTAAATGATATTGATAACCAATGTCCTGTACATCAGCTAAATATTGATAACCAATGCTCTGTAGATCATCTAAATATTGATAACCAATGTCCTGTAGATCAGCTAAATATTGATAACCAATGTCCTGTAAATCAGCTAAATATTGATAACCAATGCTCTGTAGATCAGCTAAATATTGATAACCAATGCTCTGTAGATCAGCTAAATGATATTGATAACCAATGCTCTGTAGATCAGCTAAATGATATTGATAACCAAAGCTCTGTAGATCAGCTAAATAATATTGATAACCAAAGCTCTGTAGATCAGCTAAATATTTATAACGAATGCTCTGTAGATCAGCTAAATATTGATAACCAATGCTCTGTAGATCAGCTAAATGATATTGATAACCAATGTACTGTAGATCAGCTAAATATTGATAACCAATGCTCTGTAGATCAGCTAAATAATATTGATAACCAGTGTCCTGTAGATCAGCGAAATAATATTGATAACCAGTGTTCTGTAGATCAGCTAAATAATATTGATAACCAGTGTTCTGTAGATCAGCTAAACAATATTGATAACCAGTGTCCTGTAGATCAGCGAAATAATATTGATAACCAGTGTTCTGTAGATCAGCTAAATAATATTGATAACCAGTGTTCTGTAGATCAGCTAAATAATATTGATAACCAATGCCTTGTAGATCAGCTAAACAATATTGATAACCAGTGTTCTGTAGATCAGCTAAATGATATTGATAACCAATGTCCTGTAGATCAGCTAAATAATATTGATAACCAATGTCCTGTAGATCAGCTAAATATTGATAACCAATGTCCTGTAGATTAGCTAAATATTGATAACCAATGCTCTGTAGATCAGCTAAATATTGATAACCAGTGTTCTGTAGATCAGCTAAATAATATTGATAACCAATGTCCTGTAGATCAGCTGAATAATATTGATAACCAATGCTCTGTAGATCAGCTAAATAATATTGATAACCAATGTCCTGTAGATCAGCTAAATAATATTGATAACCAATGTCCTGTAGAATAGCTAAATAATATTGATAACCAATGTCCTGTAGATCAGCTAAATAATATTGATAACCAATGCTCTGTAGATCAGCTAAATGATATTGATAACCAATGTCCTGTAGATCAGCTAAATAATATTGATAACCAATGTACTGTAGATCAGCTAAATGATATTGATAACCAATGTCCTGTAGATCAGCTAAATAATATTGATAACCAATGTACTGTAGATCAGCTAAATAATATTGATAACCAATGTCCTGTAGATCAGCTAAATAATATTGATAACCAATGTTCTGTAGATCAGCTAAATAATATTGATAACCAATGCTCTGTAGATCAGCTAAACAATATTGATAACCAATGTCCTGTAGATCAGCTAAATAATATTGATAACCAATGTTCTGTAGATCAGCTAAATAATATTGATAACCAATGTCCTGTAGATCAGCTAAATAATATTGATAACCAATGTTCTGTAGATCAGCTAAATAATATTGATAACCAATGTTCTGTAGATCAGCTAAATAATATTGATAACCAATGTTCTGTAGATCAGCTAAATAATATTGATAACCAATGTCCTGTAGATCAGCTAAATAATATTGATAACCAATGTCCTGTAGATCAGCTAAATAATATTGATAACCAATGTCCTGTAGATCAGCTAAATAATATTGATAACCAATGTCCTGTAGATCAGCTAAATAAGATTGATAACCAATGCTCTGTAGATCAGCTAAATAATAATAATAATAATAATTGCAATATTTATATAGCGCAAAATCTCGTTAAAAATCAAATCTAAGCGCTGAACATACACTTACGCACGCTCGCACACACACACTTACACATGGCTATAAATGGGGAAAAAGAATAAAAGCAATGGAAAATTATAGACAGCATATTATATACAAATATATATTACAATGTGATTCCCCTCCGAGTGGAGACAGGCTACAGAGGGGGGATGAGTGAGGTCAGGATTTTATGCAGAGGAGAAAAGGTGAGTTTTGAGAGCGGACTTGAAGGAGACAAAAGTAGGTTGCTGACGGACAGAGAGAGGAAGTTTGTTCCAGGAAAGTGGACCAGAAACAGAGAAGGATCGTGGACCATAGGTATTGAGCTTGGTGCGTGGAAAGCGAAAAGTCAGAGGATCGGAGGCAGAGCGGAGGGTACGTGAGGGAACATAGATCTCAAGTAGGCTTGACAGGTAATGGGGGGCTGCGTTATTGAGGCTTTTGTAGCACATGGTGTCTAGTTTGTACTGTATGCGCTTTGATACAGGGAGCCAGTGAAGTTGTGCCAGGAGAGGAGATATGTGGTCAGCTTTTTTCTTTTTGAGTACAAGGCGTACAGCATTGTTTTGAATGCGCTGTAGGATGTGAATGGTGGAGGCAGGAAGACCAGACAGGAGTGAATTGCAATAGTCAATGCGAGACATTATGAAGGAGAGAACGATAACCAATGCTCTGTAGATCAGCTAAATGATATTAATAACCAGTGTTCTACAGATCAACTAAATGATATTGATAACCAAAGTCCTGTAGATCAACTAAATAATATTAATAATCAGTTTTCTGCTGGTCAGCTCAGTAATATTGATAATGTTCTGTAGATTCGCTTAGAAATATTGATAATAATCAGCTAGATAAATTGATAACCAATGTTCTGTAGATGAGCTAGATAATATTGATAACCAAAGTTCTGTAGATCAGTTAAATAATATTGATAATAATCAGCTAAATAATATTGATAATAATCAGCTAAATAATATTGATAACAATCAGCTAAATAATATTGATAACAATCAGCTAAATAATATTGATATCAGCTAAATAATATTGATAATAATCAGCTAAATAATATTGATAACAATCAGCTAAATAATATTGATAACAATCAGCTAAATAATATTGATAATAATCAGCTAAATAATATTGATAACAATCAGCTAAATAATATTGATAACAATCAGCTAAATAATATTGATAATAATCAGCTAAATAATATTGATAACAATCAGCTAAATAATATTGATAATAATCAGCTAAATAATATTGATGACCAGTGTTCTGCGGATCAGCTAAACAGTATTGATAACCAGCAAAAACTTAACCCTTTGACTCCAACACCTTGTCCAGCAGCATACTGCATTCTCAACCACGCTAGCAAAGCAAAAACTTAACCCTTTGACTCCCGCACCCTGTTCACCAGCTTCCTGCAAAGTATGAGGAGAGCCAAATGGTCCAGTTTTTGCAGTTGGTGGATAAGGTGAGAGAGTTAAAGGGTTAAGTTTTTGCGATTGGTGGATAGGGTGCGAGAGGCCAAGGGTTAAACTAAACCACAGTGCAGGCCAAAGGCTTCAGTCGTAATCTTGAACGCGGGGAAGTCAGCACTCTATACCTGGTTTCAGTTGACACGAAATCCGGAAATCCTAATCTTGTTTATCGACAAGATCTGACCGACCCACCCAAATAGAAAGGCCCACCACTCCAGCTCAAGTCACTTTAACCATGATATGGCTCTACACAGTCGGCTGGGCTTTCATAAACAAAAATAGCAATACGCTCAGTCACGACGCAAAACCTGTCACACAGCACGAACATGGGAAAGATCATTAAAAAAAAAAGAAAAAAAGATACTCCCACAAGTGTCATTGAACTGTTAGAAATCGGCCATGTTTTTTTTTTTTTTTTTTAAATATTTTTTATATAGGGCGTCAGTATTAAATTGTCTCTTAAGTTATACACACTCAACAGCATCACGTTTCCTTCGAGTGTTTGATATCATTACACACACATATAAAAATCTTATCCTGCTCTTTGTGCCTTTCTTTTTTTTTCCCCCTTTTTTTAGATTTCTTTTCTTCTGTCTTTTGTTTCTTTCCGTTATTCCCCTTTTTCTTTCTTTCTTTTTTCTTTCTTTTTGATCAGACCAACATTTCTATCTGGTCTGTGCTCCAGGAAAACCTGCCTATCCATCTATCTATCTATCTATCTATCTATCTATCTATCTATCTATCTATCTATCTGTCTGTCTGTCTGTCTGTCTGTCTGTCTGTCTGTCTATCTATCTACCTATCTATCTATCTGTCTCTCTATCTGTCTGTCCGTCCGTCCGTCCGTCCGTCCGTCCGTCCGTCCGTCCTCCATCCATCCATCCATCCATCATCTATCTATCTATCTATCTATCTATCTATACGTCCGTCCGTCCGTCCGTCCGTCCGTCTGTCTGTCTGTCTATCTATCCGTCTGTCTGTCTGTCTGTCTACCTGTCTGTCTGTCTGTCTACCTACCTGTCTGTCTGTCTGTCTATCTACCTACTTAGCTATCTGTTTCATAGCCATGTCTTTTTAAGGCCAGTTTCCTGCATAAATCTGGTGGATAGGGTGAGGCAGTCAAAGGGTTAAGTTTTTGCTTTGCTGATTTGGTTCACAATGCAGGATGCTGGTGGATAGCGTGAGGCAGTCAAAGGGTTAAGTTTTTGCTTTGCTGGCATGGTTCACAATGTAGGATGCTGGTGGACAGGTGCGGGAGTCAAAGGGTTAAGTTTTTGCTTTGCTGGTATGGTTTACGATGCAGGATGCTGGTGGATAGGGTGAGGCAGTCAAAGGGTTAAGTTTTTGCTTTGCTGGCTTGGTTCACAATGCAGGATGCTGGTGGACAGGGTGCGGGAGTCAAAGGGTTAAGTTTTTGCTTTGCTAGCATGGTTCACAATGCAGGATGCTGGTGGATAGGGTGAGGCAGTCAAAGTGTTAAGTTTTTGCTTTGCTAGCATGGTTCACGATGCAGGATGCTGGTGGACAGGGTGCAGGAGTCAAAGGGTTAATTACGTTTGCAGTTTCGAAAACTGTAGGTCATCTAAAGACAGTAGGTCACCCCTGTTGAGTGCGTAGGTCATCTAACGACATCAGACCACCTGTTGAGTGTGTAGGTCATCTAAAGACATCATGCCACCCTTGTTGAGTGTGTAGGTCATCTAAAGACACCAGACCACCCTGTTGAGTGTGTAGGTCATCTAAAGACATCATGCCACCCTTGTTGAGTGTGTAGGTCATCTAAAGACACCAGACCACACCTGTTGAGTGTGTAGGTCATCTAAAGACATCATGCCACCCTTGTTGAGTGTGTAGGTCATCTAAAGACACCAGACCACACCTGTTGAGTGTGTAGGTCATCTAAAGACATCATGCCACCCTTGTTGAGTGTGTAGGTCATCTAAAGACACCAGACCACACCTGTTGAGTGTGTAGGTCATCTAAAGACATCATGCCACCCTTGTTGAGTGTGTAGGTCATCTAAAGACACCAGACCACACCTGTTGAGTGTGTAGGTCATCTAAAGACATCATGCCACCCTTGTTGAGTGTGTAGGTCATCTAAAGACACCAGACCACACCTGTTGAGTGTGTAGGCTCTCTAAACACATCAGACCACCCCTGTTGAGTGTGTAAGCTCTCTAAAGACATCGGACCTCCCTGTTGAGTGTGTAGGCTCTCTAAACACATCAGACCACCACTGTTGAGTGTGGAGGCTCTCTAAACACATCAGACCACCCCTGTTGAGTGTGTAAGCTCTCTAAAGACATCGGACCTCCCCTGTTGAGTGTGTAGGGTCTCTAAACACATCAGACCACCCCTGTTGAGTGTGGAGGCTCTCTAAAGACATCAAACCACCTCTGTTGAGTGTGTAGGCTCTCTAAACACACCAGACCACCCCTGTTGAGTGTGGAGGCTCTCTAAACACATCAGACCACCCCTGTTGAGTGTGGAGGCTCTCTAAACACATCAGACCACCCCTGTTGAGTGTGGAGGCTCTCTAGACACATGAGGCCATCCCTTTTGAGTGTACTTTATGTTTGCAATATCAAAAAATCTGTAGGCTCTCTAGAGAGATCAGACCACCCCTGTTGAGTGTATTTCAAGTTTGCAATGTCTAAAATATGTAGGCTCTCTAAAGGCAGTAGGCCACCCCTGTTGTATACCTTTTAAGTTTGCAATATCTAAAAATCTGTAGTGTCTTTACAGTTTTCAATCAATAGGAAACCCTAAAGTAAATCTGTACATACAGCATATCCCCACATCTATCGATTTTCTGTCAACATTTCTACAACTGGGAAACCTCGCAGTAATTCTGCACAATGGAAATAACCTGTCTTACGTCGAATTTACCCTCTCTGTCTCTGTCTCTGCCTCAGTCTCTGTCTCTGTCTCCCTCCATCCTTTCCTCCCTCTGTCTCTCCTTCCCTCCCTACCCCCTCTCTCTCTCGTTTTTGTTTTGTTCTAGTGTATTTCATTTTGTTTCATATGTTCATTGCAACACCTTGTCTATATCTGTACATTGGAAAAGATCACACTCCACATGGGATATTGTGTTATTCTCCAGTAATTCATCTGTTATCGCTTCTACAACATTTGATGCTTTTGTAGTTCATCCCCTCTCATCCAAGCGGTAAGCGGTTGATGTGTATATGTATTAATGTGCCAGCAACACTTATGTCTGCCTCTGTCACGTATGCCATTTCTTTTTTTGTTAAGACGCTTAGGGCTGTTATGAAGATGTAGGCGGTGTACATATAATCGTCCTTAGTACCTGAAGTATGTAGGCCATGCGATCAGAAACACCAAAGCAGACTTGATGTGGGGATGCCGGGGGCTCTTTCAGTATAAATAGTATCCCCACCTTCTGGAAATTCTGTGCAATAAATTTCCTCTTTTCTGTCACTCTGTTTGTTTCTTTCTTTCCTCCTTTGCTTCTGTCATTTCTTCCTATCATTTTCTGCCTTGCTGGTCCATTCACCTGAATATGTTCGATAAGGTCTTATGTACTTTTTCTTGGGACTGATAACTGGGTACATGTATTAAGTGCATTTTTGGCTCCAGGAAAATGCGATATGCAGAAGCAATTTTAGGTAATTTAGGCCTCTTAAATGTATGCTTTAGTGTCCTTAGTTGTGTTTGAATTTGTATTCAAGTATGTTTATTATATCCTCTGTCTGATAAATTGGATGAAGTGGTCAATGCCAGAGGCATATCCTGTTGAAGTATTGTGTATGTGTTGAAATGGTTATAGGCCTGATATGGCTCTACGCAGTCGGCTGGACTTTAAACAAAAATAACAATAAAATAACAACGTTATCTGGCGTGGCGTTATGGTTTTTGTTAAAAGGTGCCTACCTCTGACTTCACTTTCACTTTCAGTTTCTCAAGACGACGTTTCCGCTCTTGGAATGAATTCCATACGCACTAAAGTCACAGGTGCCGTGAGTATGATCATGGCACAAGCCTTAAGCCAGCACATAAACCCATGTGCTGGCCAGGTCCTGAGGTCCTACCTAGATAGTTCCATAACCTTGAGGTCGTAGGGAGTGAGTGCAGAGACCTCAACTTTTCCAGGGGCCAGCACTACGAGGACGGCGCCCATCCCCTCTCCCTCACTGTTTTTTTTTTTCAAACCAAGACTTCAGAAAGGCAATAAGGTTAATTGGTCTTCCAGGGCTGGGACCTGGGAAATCAACCTATCTCTCCAATGTTTTATACCAAGCAGCCGGGCAATGCCCTGCTCTGCACGATTTTCAACTGCTGTGGGATCTTTAACGTACGCAGCCAGAAAGCACACGGGTCCGACTCGTTTTTCGTCCCCTTCGGAAGGACTAGACGTTCAGTTCGATTTTCCGGTCAAACTGAGGAGAAAAGTCGAGGCCTCTACAGGGAGCGAAACCCCGGACCTCGAGTTTAGTTATCGGCAGGCGAACGTCTGAACCATTCTGCCACTGTTTTCCCATTCCCACGTGGGGATGCCGGGGGCTCTTTCAGAATAAATAGCATCCCCATCTTCTGGACATTATGTACTAGATATTTGCTCTTTTCTGTCACTCTTTTTGTTTGTTTCTTCCTTCTTTGCTTTCTGCCATTTCTTCCTATCATTTTCTGCCTTGCTGGTCCATTCACCTGTATGTGTTTGATAAAATCTTAGTACTTTCTCTTAGGATTGATAATTGGGTACATGTATTAAGTGCATTTCTGGCTCTAGGGAAGTGAGATATGCAGAAGCAGTTTTAGATAACTTATGCCCGTTTTTATGTGTTTTGCTGTCCTTAGGTATGCTTAAATTTGTATTCAGGTGGTTTTTTTCTAAATCTCCAGTGCGACAAATTGGACGGAGTGGTCAACGCCAGGGACATGTCCTTAGATTATGTGCGGGAATGCATTGATATGTGTACTTAGTTTCGGTTCTTTTTTTGTTTCCTGCTGAAGTAGTGTATGTTTCCAAACGGTTATAGCCTGGATATGGCTCTACGCAGTCGGCTGGGCTTTAAAAAAAACAATAACAATAACAACAACTCTTTTACCACACTTCACACAACACGCCAGCAAATGTCGTTGCCGCGTTTCTTGGGCTGTCGCTTGTGGTTCGTGCCACACACAACCAGTTGTGAGTCGTAACATAGATAACGTGCGCCAATGTCTGCCTACGCTCTGGTATCGGTTTCCTCCACCACGGATTCAGTTACAGCCGCAGATGGCTCCGTCGTACACACTAACCCTACACACACCATACGATTAGAGGACCATCAGGCTGGATGGAGAAATATTCCACAAGACACTTGATTAATTTAACCCTTTGACTACCGCACCTGTCCACCAGCATCCTGCATTGTCAACCATGCCAGCAAAGCAGAAACTAACGAGGTGGTTTTGACGGAGGCAGACACAAGAAGAACATAAATAAAGAAGATTACGGGGGGGGGGGGGGGGGGGGGGCAAGCAACATTCACAGGACAATTTATGAAAGCAAGAGAAATTTGAGCATTTAGTCACAACAGGAAAGCTGGAGGGAAAGAGAACACCATGTAGACCCAGGGAGAAAATATTGGACGGACTTGCAAGGTGGCTGAAGACAGAGAGGGTGGGAGATGAACTTGCAACGACAAGGGATAGAATCGTATAGAGGGCCATGATCGCTGACGCCATGCGACAGGCACATGATGATGATGATGATGATGATGATGATGGTGATGATGTGACCTGACCTTGTAGGCGGTACGAACGGAAGCAGAATTGACCCTAGGTTTGAGGAAGATAAGTCCAGACCCTGGAGAGTTTGTTCAAGAGAAAGTCATCAAACGCGGTGACTTCCATATGCGATCCATCCAAATCTGTCAGTATCCAGCAAACACTTTTCGAGACTGTTATAAACCTGACAGGGCTCTGCGAAGTCCGCTGGGATTCAAACAATAAGAACAAACATACAAAACAAAACAAAAAAAGCCACACAATTGCTCGCAAAATTGAGTGGAGCGCATGTGGAATTGTCCGAGAGCGATGAGTCCCTCTTGAATAAGGTCCATACTGCGGGCCCCTCCCCTTAAAACATGATATACACTAAAACATACTGGTAGTCCATTCAGCCCTCTTAACCCTATGGCTCCCACGTCCTGTCCACCAGCATCCTGCATTGTCAACCATGCTAGCGAGGCAAACACTTACCCTTTGACTCCCTCACCCTATCCACCGGATTCCTGCAGCCATATAATACAGTTTAGTTTAGGTAAGTTTAGTTAAGTTTATTTCATTTCATGTCATTTATTCATTTCATTTCGTTCCTTTCCTTTCCTTTCCTATCGTATCGTACCGTATCGTATCGTACGTATCGTACCGTATCGATCGTATCGTATCGTAACGTATCCTAAGGAAATAAGAGGGAAGCAGCGATAATTTTTTGTTTAATATTAACCAAAGAACATAACTCTTGAGAGTCATGTAGGAATTATCTCCCATGTTGTAGAACTTCTCAAATCTAACACAGTTTGCTTTCCCATTCAGCTAGCATAGAAGCAGTACAAAGCACAAAAACTGTAAGCTCAGAACATTCCGTATCCTGTCGATTCGATTCGTTTTGTTTCGTTTCGTTTGTCATTTCGTTTCGTTTCGTTCTGTTCCGTTCTGTTCTGTTTCTGTTTTGTTTTGTTCTGTTCTATATTATTTTATTTTAATTTATTTTATTTTATTTTAATTTATTTCATTTCATTTAATTTTTCTTTTCTTATCACTGATACCATTTTAATCATCCGCACACACACAATTCAGTAGCGTGTAGACCAACTCAGTTCCAGCTCTCAGACATCTCCGTTTCCGGCACTCACGTGCTGATAACCTCCGAGGGCTTGAAACACACAACGAACACCGTAACCAGCTTCGACCCCACCTTCAGTAATGGCCCCCAGCCATACACTACTGTTCACCCCTTTCTCTGTTGTCACTGCAACCCACTTTAATAAATGCATCAACACATACACACACACACACACATAAACCGTATCACTGATGCCATTCACTTCAAGCCTTAGACCTTTCAGTTTCGGCAGTCACTACAAAAACACACGCTTAATTAAAAATAACACACACAAGCAACCTGGAACTTGTTGCATGATGAAATACGCATAGCGGTTTTTTTTTTTTAACACTTTTCACACACTCTTGTTTTAAAGCTCTCTCACCCTCACACCAGTGTCATCGTACAACTACCGGTACTACTGCTGATAATTGTACTCTGGCGTATGGAACACAAAGAGAAGTTGAAGCAAGCCTTTTCTGTGTCAGGCTCAGCCAGCCTGCCTGTCTGTTCGTTCGTTCGATACACTCACAACGCGAGGCAGGAGATTTGTCCGTTCGTCATAGGTAAGTGACAGTAGTGCAATATCACGTGCGGGGTGCTTTCACACTTCATAGAGAAGCTGTCTGCTGTTTGTCTGTCTGTGTGGCGCTGGCTGTTATCTGCCTGATAATGATTGTGGTAGTTTCACACAGGCAGAAGCAGGGTGTTCCCCTCCCTTCCCCTCTTCTCCCAGTGGCAATGCCAAGGGGCTCTTTCAGTATAAATAGTATCCCCTCAACCATCTTCTGGAAATTCTGTGCTAGAAATTTCCTCTTACCCCCCCCCCCCCCCACCTTCTGGAAATTTTGTGCTAGAAATTTCCTCTTTTCTGTCACTCTCTTTGTTTCTTTCTTTCCTCCATTGCTTTCTGTCATTTCTTCCTGTCATTTTCTGCCTTGATCTGGTCCATTCCCTGTATGTGTTCGATAAAGTCTTTCGTACTTTTTCCAAGGTACATGTATTAAGTGCATTTTTGGCTCTAGGGAGGTGAGATTGTGGAGGCAATTTTAGGCAATTTCGGCCCGTTTTTAAGTATGTTTTAGTGTCCTTAGTTATGTTTAAAATTTCAGGTATGTTTTTGAATCCTTTGTGTATATATTGGGCGGGCGCGGTCAACGCCAGGGGCATGTCCTTAGATTATATGCGCGAATGCAATGACATGTGTGTTCGATTTTCTTTCTTTTTTGTTTCCTGTTGAAGTTTTGTATGTTTTGAAGCGGTTATAGTCCTGATATGGCTGACACAGTCGTCTGGGCTTTAAACAATACCAAACCAATACAATACCATACCCACCTTCTGGAAATTCTGTGCTAGAAATTTCCTCTTTTTTGTCAATGTCTTTGTTTCTTTCTTTCAACCTTTGTTTTCAGTCATTTCTTCCTATCATTTTGTGCCTGCTCTTTCCATTCACCTGTATCTCATTCATCAAAATCATCAGTGCCCTGCCGATGGCGTTGGCGATCATGGACTTCCAACCATCTCTATCTCTCGTTGCACCCAGCATCTCCCCCACCCTCTTCATCCCAGCCACTCTGCAAGTCCGTCCAGCATTCTCTCCCTGGGTCTACCCGGTGCTCTCTTTCCCTCCAGCTTTCCCGTTGTGGACCAGGTGCTCCAAATCCCCCTTCCTCATAAAATGGCCTATAAATGTTGCTTGTCTTTTCCTAATCTTCCTTATCAGTGATCGACTCGTGTCTGCCTCCATCAAGACTGTCTCGTTTGTTTTCTTTGCTGTCCATGGTACTCTCAACATTCTTCTGAGAAACCACATCTCGGCTGCCTCAATCCTGCTCTGGCTTTGCTTGCTGACTGTCCACGCCTCGCATCCGTACAACAGTATTGGTTCTATATAACACTGTATGTGTTCGACAAAATCTTACGTACTTTCTCTTAGGATTGATAACTGGGGACATGTATTTGAGTGCATTTTTGGCTGTAGGGAAATGAGATATGCGGAAGTAATTTTAGGTAACTTAGGCCCGTTTTTATGTATGTTTTAGTGTCCTTACTTACGTTTAAATTTGTCTTCAGGTATGTTTCTTAAATCCCCTGTGCGATAAATTGGACGGAGTGGTCAACACCAGGGGCATCTTCTTAGATTATGTGTGCGAATGCATTGACATGTGTAC
>JAPXFY010000020.1:36530026-36555026 GCA_030674185.1 Monoplex corrugatus | reverse complement strand
TTGTGATATTAGTTTAGGGAACTGCTGTTTGTGAGAGAAGATATTTCACTTTTTCGCCAGCAAGTCCCATTTCTCTATAATAATGATAACAATTTAACAATAATAATAATAACAATAATGATAATAATAATAATAATAATATAACAACCATAATACTAACAGGATATTGTTTGTTCTGAGAGGAGATAATTCACACTTTAATCGGCATTTCTTTTTTTTTTTTCTGTAATCGTAAGTATGGGAAAATATCTGTTCCCAGAGAAGATAGGTCACACTTTCGTTAATTATTCCGTTTTCTCTGTAATGAATATTGTAGGAAACACGTTGTTGTTGAAAGAACCGTATTCAATTTCAACGGCAAGGACACTTTTCATGGACATTTGAATTATTGTCCAGTGACCTCTGATGATAGGCCCTAAAAATTCTTCTTTTCTTTTTTTTATTTTTTTTTGGCCAGACATGTAGGGACAGATATCTATTGGTTTATCTTTTTATGTTTTCTTTTTCTTTCGTGCTTCTTGTCATGTATGTTTGTATGTATGTATGTATGTATGTATGTATGTATGTATGTATGTATGTATGTATGTATGTATGTATGTATGTATGTATGTATGTATGTATGTATGTATGTATGTATGTATGTATGTATGTATGTATGTATGTATGTATGCATATGTGTATGTATGTATGTATGCAGTGTGTATTGTATAGTATGTATTTATCTACCTACCTACTACCTACCTACCTACCAACCTATCTATCTATCTATCCTATCTTATATCTTCATCTATTATTATCTAATCTATCTTAGTCTATCTTTATTTTTTCTATCTATCTACCTACCTATCTATCTATCTATCTATCTATATCTATGCTATCTATCTATCTATCTATCTATCTACCTATCTATCTGTCCATCTGTCTATCTATTTATTTTAAGTAAAAATATAATTCAGCTGATTCTTGTTTGACGAGAATTCTCAGTAATGATTGAGCTGATTCTTGTTTGACAAGAAACTTCAATAAAAATTCAACTGATTCATTTGACGAGGATTTTAATGAAAGTTGATCTGATTTTTGTTTGACAAGAATTTTCAACAAAAATTCAGCTATTCTTGTTCTACGAGGAAGTTTAGTAAAAAAAAAAATTAAAAATTACCCAATTCTTGTTTGCCGAGAATTTTTCAGTACAAATTCAGCTGATTCTTGTCTGACAAGAATTTTCAGTAAAAAAAAAAATTTCAGCTTATTCTTTTGAACCAGGTGGTTTTCCATACTGGGCCCCACACGACTGTTTACTTTCGATGAGTGTTATAGATGGGGTTTGAAGGTGACCTTTGTGTTTCTGATTACACAAGAATATGGCCTGCATGGCGTATCGACTCACACATTGCGGGAAGGCTTGGACCAAAACATGATCGAAATTTCTGCACTATTGTGCTTGTTCGGTCTTGTTTTTAAAAGACAATAAAAAGGGGAATGAAAGTGGTAGCGTAAGGTTGGATTAGTGTGTGTTCGTATGTGCGTGTGTGTATATATACATGTGTGTGTGTGTGTGTGTGTGTGTGTGTGTGTGTGTGTGTGTGTGCGTGCGTGCGTGTGTCTATATATAGATATAGATATATATATTGTGTGTGTGTGTGTGCGTGCGTGCGTGCGTGCGTGTGTCTATATATAGATATATTATATGTGTGTGTGTGTGTGTGTGGTGTGTGTGTGCTTTAACAACAAAAAAACTAACAAAACTGGGCTGTCCATCAAATGATGTGTGTGTGGACCTGATGTGTGTGGACCTTGTGTGTGTGTGTGGACTGTGGACCTGATGTATGTGGACCTGGTGGTGGACTGTGTGTGGACCTGTGTGTGTGACCTGGTGTGTGTGGACTGGTGTGTGTGCGTGCATGCTTTGAAAAAAAAAACCCAAACAGACATTACATGGTTTATGATGGGTCCAAGGATTTTGATAATTTACATATGAAGTTTGATGAAAGAAGGACCCCCCTCGAACACATACAGATGAATGCACCAGCAAGGCAGAAAATGACAGGAAGAAATGACAGAAAGCAAAGGAACAAAGCAGAAACAAAGAGAGTGACAGAAAAGAGGAAATTTCTACTACAGAATTTCCAGAAGGTGGGGGATACTATTTATACTGAAAGAGCCCCCGGCATCTCCATGGGGAAACATAACCATCATTCTCATACTATTTATACTGAAAGACCCCCCGGCATCTCCATGGGGAAACATAACCATCATTCTCATACTATTTATACTGAAAGAGCCCCCGGTATCTCCATGGGGAAACATAACCATCATTCTCATACTATTTATACTGAAAGAGCCCCTGGCATCTCCATGGGGAAACATAACCATCATTCTCATACTATTTATACTGAAAGAGCCCCTGGCATCTCCATGGGGAAACATAACCATCATTCTCATACTATTTATACTGAAAGACCCCCCGGCATCTCCATGGGGAAACATAACCATCATTCTCATACTATTTATACTGAAAGAGCCCCTGGCATCTCCATGGGGAAACATAACCATCATTCTCATACTATTTATACTGAAAGACCCCCGGCATCACCATGGGGAAACATAACCATCATTCTCATACTATTTATACTGAAAGACCCCCGGCATCTCCATGGGGAAACATAACCATCATTCTCATACTATTTATACTGAAAGAGCCCCTGGCATCTCCATGGGGAAACATAACCATCATTCTCATACTATTTATACTGAAAGAGCCCCGGCATCTCCATGGGGAAACATAACCATCATTCTCATACTATTTATACTGAAAGACCCCCGGTATCTCCATGGGGAAACATAACCATCATTCTCATACTATTTATACTGAAAGAGCCCCCGGCATCACCATGGGGAAACATAACCATCATTCTCATACTATTTATACTGAAAGAGCCCCTGGCATCTCCATGGGGAAACATAACCATCATTCTCATACTATTTATACTGAAAGACCCCCGGCATTTCCATGGGGAAACATAACCATCATTCTCATACTATTTATACTGAAAGAGCCCCCGGTATCTCCATGGGGAAACATAACCATCATTCTCATACTATTTATACTGAAAGAGCCCCCGGCATCTCCATGGGGAAACATAACCATCATTCTCATACTATTTATACTGAAAGAGCCCCCGGTATCTCCATGGGGAAACATAACCATCATTCTCATACTATTTATACTGAAAGACCCCCCGGCATTTCCATGGGGAAACATAACCATCATTCTCATACTATTTATACTGAAAGACCCCCGGCATCTCCATGGGGAAACATAACCATCATTCTCATACTATTTATACTGAAAGAGCCCCTGGCATCTCCATGGGGAAACATAACCATCATTCTCATACTATTTATACTGAAAGAGCCCCCGGTATCTCCATGGGGAAACATAACCATCATTCTCATACTATTTATACTGAAAGACCCCCGGCATCACCATGGGGAAACATAACCATCATTCTCATACTATTTATACTGAAAGACCCCCTGGCATCTCCATGGGGAAACATAACCATCATTCTCATACTATTTATACTGAAAGACCCCCCGGCATCACCATGGGGAAACATAACCATCATTCTCATACTATTTATACTGAAAGAGCCCCCGGCATCTCCATGGGGAAACATAACCATCATTCTCATACTATTTATACTGAAAGAGCCCCCGGCATCACCATGGGGAAACATAACCATCATTCTCATACTATTTATACTGAAAGAACCCCCGGCATCTCCATGGGGAAACATAACCATCATTCTCATACTATTTATACTGAAAGAGCCCCCGGCATCTCCATGGGGAAACATAACCATCATTCTCATACTATTTATACTGAAAGAGCCCCCGGCATCACCATGGGGAAACATAACCATCATTCTCATACTATTTATACTGAAAGAACCCCCGGCATCTCCATGGGGAAACATAACCATCATTCTCATACTATTTATACTGAAAGACCCCCCGGCATCACCATGGGGAAACATAACCATCATTCTCATACTATTTATACTGAAAGAACCCCCGGCATCTCCATGGGGAAACATAACCATCATTCTCATACTATTTATACTGAAAGAACCCCCGGCATCTCCATGGGGAAACATAACCATCATTCTCATACTATTTATACTGAAAGAACCCCCGGCATCTCCATGGGGAAATATAACCATCATTCTCATACTATTTATACTGAAAGAGCCCCCGGCATCTCCATGGGGAAATATAACCATCATTCTCATACTATTTACACTGAAAGAGCCCCGGCATCTCCATGGGGAAACATAACCATCATTCTCATACTATTTATACTGAAAGAGCCCCGGCATCTCATGGGGAAACATAACCATCATTCTCATACTATTTATAACTGAAAAAGCCCCCGGTATCTCCATGGGAAACATAACCATCATTCTCATACTATTTACTGAAAGACCCCCCGGCATTCCATGGGGAAAACATAACCTCATTTCATACTATTTATACTGAAAGACCCCCGGCATCTTCCATGGGGAAACATAACCATCATTCTCCACCTATTTATACTGAAAGACCCCTCATCTCCATGGGGAAACATAACCACTTCCATACTATTTATACTGAAAGAGCCCCGGCATCTCCATGGGGAAACATAACCATCATTCTCATACTATTTATACTGAAAGAGCCCCCGGCATCCCATGGGGAAACATAACCATCATTCTCATACTATTTATACTGAAAGACCCCCGGATCTCCATGGGGAAACATAACCATCATTCTCATACTATTTATACTGAAAGACCCCGGCATCCATGGGGAAACATAACCATCATTCTCATACTATTTATACTGAAAGAGCCCCGGCATCTCCATGGGGAAACATAACCATCATTCTCATACTATTTATACTGAAAGAGCCCCCGGTCCATGGGAAACATAACCATCATTCTCATACTATTTATACTGAAAGACCCCGGATCTCCATGGGAAACATAACCATCATTCTCATACTATTTATACTGAAAGACCCCGGCATCTCCATGGGAAACATAACCATCATTCTCATACTATTTATACTGAAAGAGCCCCGGCATCCCATGGGGAAACATAACCATCATTCTCATACTATTTATACTGAAAGACCCCGGCATCTCCATGGGGAAACATAACCATCATTCTCATACTATTTATACTGAAAGACCCCGATCTCCATGGGGAAACATAACCATCATTCTCATACTATTTATACTGAAAGAGCCCCGCATCTCATGGGGAAACATAACCATCATTCTCATACTATTTATACTGAAAGACCCCCGGCATCTCCATGGGGAAACATAACCATCATTCTCTACTATTTATACTGAAAGACCCCCGGCATCTCCATGGGGAAAATAACCATCATTTCATACTATTTATACTGAAAGAGCCCCGGCATCTCCATGGGAAAATAACATCATTCTCATACTATTTATACTGAAAGAGCCCCGGATCTCCATGGGAAACATACCATCATCTCATACTATTTATACTGAAGACCCCCGGCATCTCCATGGGGAAAATAACCATCATTCTCATACTATTTATACTGAAAGACCCGGATCTCCATGGGGAAACATAACCATCATTCTCATACTATTTATACTGAAAGACCCCGGCATCTCCATGGGGAAACATAACCATCATTCTCATACTATTTATACTGAAAGACCCCCATCCATGGGGAAACATAACCATCATTCATACTATTTATACTGAAAGACCCCCGGCATCTCCATGGGGAAACATAACCATCATTCTCATACTATTTATACTGAAAGAGCCCCGGCATCTCCATGGGGAAACATAACCATCATACATTTCTGAAACGTCCATGGAACATAATATTTAACTATATACTGAAAGAGCCCCGGCATCCCATGGGGAAACATAACCATCATTCTCATACTATTTATACTGAAAGAGCCCCCGGCATCACCATGGGGAAAATAACCATCATTCTCATACTATTTATACTGAAAGACCCCGCATCTCCATGGGAAACATAACCATCATTCTCATACTATTTATACTGAAAGAGCCCCCGGATCTCCATGGGGAAACATAACCATCATTCTCTTACTATTTATACTGAAAGAGCCCCCGGATCTCCATGGGGAAACATAACCATCATTCTCATACTATTTATACTGAAAGAACCCCCGGCATCTCCATGGGAAACATAACCATCATTCTCATACTATTTATACTGAAAGACCCCGGCATCCATGGGGAAACATAACCATCATTCTCATACTATTTATACTGAAAGAACCCCCGGCATCTCCATGGGGAAACATAACCATCATTCTATACTATTTATACTGAAAGAGCCCCCGGCATCTCCATGGGGAAACATAACCATCATTCTCATACTATTTATACTGAAAGACCCCCGGATCTCCATGGGGAAACATAACCATCATTCTCATACTATTTATACTGAAAGAGCCCCCGGCATCTCCATGGGGAAACATAACCATCATTCTCATACTATTTATACTGAAAGAGCCCCCGGCATCCCCATGGGGAAACATAACCATCATTCTCATACTATTTATATACGAAAGAGCCCCAGGATACTCATGGGGAAACATAACCATCATTCTCATACTATTTATTCTTGAAGAAGCCCCCGGTATCTCCATGGGGAACTAACCCATCATTGCTGAACTATTTATACTGAAAGACCCCCCGGAATCTCCATGGGGAAATTACCATCATTCTCATACTATTTTTACTGAATGACCCCCGGCATCACCATGGGGAACAAAACCTCATCTATACTATTTATACTGAAAGAAGCCCCGCATCAACCATGGGGAAAATACTAACAATTGCATACATTTATACTGAAAGAGCCCGGGAATCCATGGGGAAGAAAAACCATTCATTTCATACTATTTATATAGAAAGAGCCCCGGATCTCCATGGGGAAACATAACCATCATTCTCATACTATTTATACTGAAAGAGCCCCCGGTATCTCCATGGGGAAACATAACCATCATTCTCATACTATTTATACTGAAAGAACCCCCGGCATCTCCATGGGGAAACATAACCATCATTCTCATACTATTTATACTGAAAGAGCCCCCGGTATCTCCATGGGGAAACATAACCATCATTCTCATACTATTTATACTGAAAGAGCCCCGGATCTCCATGGGGAAACATAACCATCATTCTCATACTATTTATACTGAAAGAGCCCCCGGTATCTCCATGGGGAAAACATAACCATCATTCTCATACTATTTATACTGAAAGAACCCCCCGGCATTTCCATGGGGAAACATAACCATCATTCTCATACTATTTATACTGAAAGACCCCCCGGCATCTCCATGGGGAAACATAACCATCATTCTCATACTATTTATACTGAAAGAGCCCCTGGCATCTCCATGGGGAAACATAACCATCATTCTCATACTATTTATACTGAAAGAGCCCCCGGTATCTCCATGGGGAAACATAACCATCATTCTCATACTATTTATACTGAAAGACCCCCCGGCATCACCATGGGGAAACATAACCATCATTCTCATACTATTTATACTGAAAGAGCCCCCGGCATCTCCATGGGGAAACATAACCATCATTCTCATACTATTTATACTGAAAGAGCCCCCGGCATCCCCACGGGGGAAAACTGTCGAGTGCATACTGTAGAGAAGTAGACTTTATGGTAAAGCCCAAAGTTCGTCTAAAATGAAAGGCAGTTTGTGAGAGCTAGTCATAATCTTTTAGATAAATCAGAAAATCAATGAAAATGGAATGAGAACTGTGGTTTGGTTGACAGAACCATTACAGGCGCAAATGTGTGGTTGACAGGTTTTGTCACCCCCCCACCCCACCCCCCGTGGGGATGCCTGGGGGAGGGGAGGGCTCTTTCAATATGAATAGTATACCCCACCTTCTGGAAATTCTGTGCTGGAAATTTCCTCTTTTCTGTCACTGTCTTTGTTTCTGTCTTGTTCCTTTGTTTTCTGTCATTTTTTCCTATCGTTTTCGCCCACAGAGGACCTACACTAATACAAATACACTGTAACAGAACGACAATATCAAAACAGCGGAAAATTACGATATGAGAGAGGAGGGAGGAGGAGGGTAGGATAAGGAGGAGAGGGAGAGAGAGGCAGGCAGGCAGACAGAGAGAGAGAGAGAGTGTGTGGTGGTGCGTGTATGCTGTGTGTGTGTGAGAGAGAGAGAGAGAGACAGGACAGAGAGACAGACAGATAGACAAGAGAGAAAGAGAAAGGGAGGGAGAGAGAGAGTGAAAGAGAGAGAGAGAGAGCGGACAGAGAGAGAGAGAGGGGGGCAGAGATAGAGATAGAGAGAGACACAGAGAGACAGACAAGAGAGAGACAAGAGAGAGACAGAGAAAGAGAGAGAGACAGAGAGAGAGAGAGAGAGAGATTCGGTCAAACTGACTATATGGTATGTTAAATTTAAAGAGTATCTCCTTACAAAAGACATACTGTTTCCGTCTCGGCTTCAAGTAAACGTTGATCAATGTTTTCAGTTTTTTGTTTTGTCTTTGTTTTATTTGTTTATTTTCCTGTCCAAAGACAACTCCCGTATACCACACCGTCAACGACTCGTAAAAGGATCTATAGACGAGGAGGTCGCTATCCTCTCCTGACATTTCCATCATTCTCAGTACATGTTCACCCGTTCTCGTTCACGTTCACGTTCTGGCGTTTTGCTTGTACTCTTCACGTCTGGTAGAGGTAAAGGTTAGCATCGTCCCATAATTGCATGGGGAGTGAGGTGGTAGAGACCTCAACTTCTCCGGGACCATCATCATAACGAGGGCGGTGCCTATCTCATTTTCTTTGCCGTGGTTACGGGTGGGAACACCGAAGAGAGATTTCGCAAGCGTACGATTCGAGTCCTTTCCTAGTTGTTGATTTGTAGTCTCTGTGTGTGTGGTGTGTGTGTGTGTGTGTGTGTGTGTGTGTGTGTGTGTGTGTGTGTGTGTGTGTGTGTGTGTGTGTGTGGTGTGTGTGTGCGTGTGATGTGTGAGTGTGAGGGTGTGTTTGTTGCCGTGGATCTGTAACGTGAGTAAATGTTTTCTAGTGGTGATTTGTAGCCATTTTCTTTTCCTTTGTGTGTGCGTCCTGTGCGTGTGTGTGAGTGTGAGTGAGCGTGTTTGTTGCCATGGGATCTGTAACGTGTGCTGAGTGTTTTCCTAGTTGTTGATTCGTAGCCATTTTTCTTGTGTGTGTGTGGTGTGTGTGTGTGTGTGTGTGTGTGTGTGTGTGTGTGTGTGTGTCTGTGTGTGTCTGTTGTGTGTGTGTGTTGTGTGTGTGTGTGTGTGTGTGTGTGTGTGTGTGTGCGTGTGTGTCGTGTGTGTGTGGTTTTGTGTGTGTGTGTGTGTGGTGTGTGTGTGTGTGTGTGTGTGTGTGTGTGTGTGTGTGTATGAGCGCTTGCGTGTGTGCATGTGAGTAAGTGTGCTTGTTGTCATGGGATCTATAACGTGAGTGTGTGGGCTGAAAACGGGGTCTTGGTTTATCTCATCCCAAAGGCTAAGCACCAAAGAGAGTAAGCCAAACAAGAATTGCTTTTGTCATAAATGTGTACTTTTTTTCAGTCCAAACAATGAAGTGTGTTAGCCACCCTAAACAGCTCTCAAAAGAAAAAAGCACCATCAAAGACAATATTTATCGCATCAAAAAAAAAAAAAAGTTGAAAATAACACATATGCTACACTTTTTCTTCTTCATTTGGAGTTTTAAAATTTACCGTTGTCATATAAAGTTTGTGCATATTCCAATCCAAACAGTGAAATGTATTAACTCCCTATACACTTCTTATCACACACAAAAAACACATCGAACACAGGATGTATGTTATCAAAAGAAAACATATGAAACTAACAAACGCGTCACCTTTTTTCTCCTCTTGATTTGAAGTCTTCAAAAATGCCATTATCATAAATATGTGTTATTTTCAAACCAAACAGTAAAATATGTTAGCCATCCTAAACATTTGTGATCAGGCAAAAACACAACCAAACGCAGCAGGAATTCCCCCCGTTGGAATGCCGGGGGCTCTTTCAGTATAAATAGTATCCCCACCTTCTGGAAATTCTGCGCTAGAAATTTCCTCTTTCCTGTCACACTCTTTATTTCTTTCTTCCTCCTTTTGCTTTCTGTCATTTCTTTCTATCATTTTCTGCCTTGCTTGTCCATTCACCTGTATGTGTTGATAAAGTCTTACGTACTTTATCTTAGGATTGATAATTGGGTTAAGTGCATTTTTGGCTCTCGGGAAATGAGAGATATGGAAGCAAATTTAGGTAATTTGGGCCTGTTTTTGATGTATGTTTCAGTGTCCTGACTTATGCTTAAATTTGTATTCGAGTTTGTTTCTTAAATCCCCTGTGTGATAAATTGGACGGGGTGGTCAACGCCAGGGGCATCTCCTTAGATTATGTACGCGAATGCATTGATATGTGTACTTAATTTTCTTTTCCTTTTTTACCAGTTCGAAGTACTGTATGTTTTGAAACGGTTATAGCCCTGATATGAACTGTACGCAGTCGGCTGGGATTTAAACAAAAATAACAGTAACAGTAACCTAATAACAGCAAGAATTGTGTTATCACAATCTCATATGGTAAAAACTAACACACACATCACATGTTTTTCTTTAGATTTGAACCTATTTTTGAAAAAATATAAAACACCGTGATCGGAAAAACACGACCCAACATAACAAGAGTTATGTTATCACAATTCCATGTGGTAGAAACTAACACAGACACACCGCGTACGTGGTTCTCTGGATTTGAACTTATTTTCAAAAATATGAAACACCATGATCGGGAAAACACAACTAAACATAACAAGAATTATGTTATCACTATCCCATAACTCACACACACACACACACCCTTAGTATTCTCTGGATTTGGAACTAGTTTAAAAAAAATATGAAACACCGTTATCATAAATTGGTACACTTTTTTCATGCCAAGCAATGAATCGTTATCCTCATCATCATGTGCCCTGCGGCATGGCGTTGGTGATCATGGCCCTCCACACGAATCTACCCTTTATCGCTGCAAGTACATTTCTAGATACTTCCACCCGCCCTAAGTACTTCTAAAACCAGAAGAAGAAAAAACTAAAACAAAAAACAAAAAACAAAAAAAAACCCACAACCCAACACGACAGTGGTCTTATCACAATCGAAAATGGTAGACACCAACACACATACAGGCCGCGCTAGTCTCCCTTCCTCTCTGTCTCTCTCTGTGTCTCTGTCTAAAACAGAGATGCTTTCGTTGTTACAGCTAAATCGAATCACGACTAAACCAACCACCAGAAAGGTCTGCTAGTGTGCGACCTTTTCCTCCCCCCTCCACCCCCCCCCCCCCTGCAAAGAACAGATCTATATGAAAGCTGGAGGGGGGAGAGGGAGGAGGGAGGTGCGGTGAGTGTGGCGCCTTCCCATGGCGCTGTCCGATCGTTCGGACCGACCGGCTTGAACATAGTCTTTGAGCAGGCTAATTGAGCATCCCTATGCCGCAGGGCGAAAACAGCCTTTGTTAGATAACACGACCATTGATCCCCCTGTCTCTGCTCTCTGTCTGTCTGTCTGTCCGTGTCTGTCTGTCTGTCTGTATATTTGTCTGTCTGTCTCTCTGTCATTGTCTCTCTGTGTGTCTCTTCCTGTCTCTCTCTGTCTGTCTGTCTGTCTGTCTGTCTGTCCGTGTCTGTCTGTCTGTATATCTGTCTGTCTGTCTATCTGTTTGTCTGTCTCTGTCTCTCTATCATTGTCTCTCTGTCTCTCTGTGTGTCTCTTCCTGTCTCTCTCTGTCTCTGTCTGTCTCTGTCTGTCTGTCTCTCGCTCTCTCTCTCCCTTCCTCGCTCATTCGCTCTTTTTTCTATGTCTCTATCTCTGTCTGTCTGTCTCTCACTCTCTTTCTCTTTCTCTGTCTCTGTCCTTGTCTCTGTCTCTCTCGGTCTGTCTGTTTATCTCTCTCTGTCTCTGTCTGCCTGCCTGTCTGTGTCTGTCTGTTTGACTGTCTCTCTGTCTCTCTTTGTCTCTCTCTGTCTTGTATGAGAGAGATAGAGATAGTGTGTGCGTTTGTATGTGAGAGAGACAGACAGACACACACACACACACACACACACACACACACACACACAGAGATAAAGAGAGAGACCGACAGACAGAGACAGAAACAGACAGACAGACAAAACTATCCATAAAGAAAGCGAGATAAGAACACAGACACAGGCAGACAAACACTCAAACAGAGAGAAAACGAGAGAGACAGACAGAAAAACTGAGGAAAGAGCGCCGGCGTACTTTGAGCGTGCGTGTGTTCGGCTGTGAAAATCCTCTGTGTGTGGTGTGTGTGTGTGTGTGTGTGTGTGTGTGTCTATGACTGTGAGCAGTACAAGCTGCTTAACGTGTGCATGCACGCGCACGCGCACGCGCACGCACACGTGTATGTGTGTGTGTGTGTGTGTGTGTGTGTGTGTGTGTGTGTGTTGTACGTAAACAAGCTCATTATTGGACTGTGTTCTTGTTGCCTAGGTGATAATGGACACGTGGAGAGCACTCGCCTTTCAAAAATGAAAGGTCAAGAGTTCAAATTCCTGGGTCGTCAAAGTGCAGATGAGAGAAGGAAAAAAAAAAAAGTCCCAAACACCGGTGGCCTAGTGGTTTTTTAAAGTCCTGTCCTTCCTAGAGAGCCAAAGGTCCCGAGTTCTAATCCCCACGTTGGGACAAAAGATAGTCCGCCTTCCCCTCTTTTTCTTTTTTTTTTCTCCCGGTCTTCAGACCTGAGTGCTGGTATCGCGCAGAACTTGGCTGTTTGACTCAGATTGACTCAGTGGGTGTTTGACTCAGATTGACTCAGTGAGTGTTTGACTCAGATTGACTCAGTGGGTGTTTGACTCAGATCGACTCAGTGAGTGTTTGACTCAGATTGACTCAGTGGGTGTTTGATTCAGATTGACTCAGTGGGTGTTTGACTCAGATTGACTCAGTGGGTGTTTGACTCAGATTGACTCAGTGGGTGTTTGACTCAGATTGACTCAGTGGGTGTTTGACTCAGATTGACTCAGTGAGTGTTTGACTCAGTGGGTGTTTGACTCAGATTGACTCAGTGGGTGTTTGACTCAGATTGACTCAGTGGGTGTTTGACTCAGATTGACTCAGTGGGTGTTTGACTCAGATTGACTCAGTGGGTGTTTGACCCAGATTGACTCAGTGAGTGTTTGACTCAGATTGACTCAGTGGGTGTTTGACTCAGATTGACTCAGTGGGTGTTTGACTCAGATTGACTCAGTGGGTGTTTGACTCAGATTGACTCAGTGGGTGTTTGACTCAGATTGACTCAGTGGGTGTTTGACTCAGTGGGTATTTGACTCAGATTGACTCAGTGAGTGTTTGACTCAGATTGACTCAGTGGGTGTTTGACTCAGATTGACTCAGTGAGTGTTTGACTCAGATTGACTCAGTGAGTGTTTGACTCAGATTGACTCAGTGGGTGTTTGACTCAGATTGACTCAGTGAGTGTTTGACTCAGATTGACTCAGTGGGTGTTTGACTCAGATTGACTCAGTGAGTGTTTGACTCAGATTGACTTAGTGGGTGTTTGACTCAGATTGACTCAGTGGGTGTTTGACTCAGATTGACTCAGTGGGTGTTTGACTCAGATTGACTCAGTGGGTGTTTGACTCAGATTGACTCAGTGGGTGTTTGAAGCAGATTGACTCAGTGAGTGTTTATCTCCATCTTAGAATAGACATTAAAGGTTGAAATAAATTTTCAGAAAGAAACAGGGGGGGGGGGGGGGGGGTACCAGCGAAATGTGAAACTGCTTAAAGCAGGAAGCCAACAATCATCCACCATTAGAACAGAACAGAACAGAACCACAACCAAACGGACCGGACCGGACAGGACAGGACAGGACAGGACAGGAACCGAACAGAACAAGAACAAGAACCGAACCAGAACTAGAACTGAACAGATCCGACCCGAACCCGGAACCGGAACCAGGACTGGAACCGGGTCAGAACCGAACAGGAACAGGAAAAAGAACGAGAACGAGAACCAGAAATGAACTGAACTGAACCGAACCGGAACCCGAAACCAGACAGAACAGAACAGAGCAGAGCAGAACCGGACCGGACCGGACAGGACAGGATAGGACCGGACAGGACAGGATAGGACCGGACAGGACAGGACAGGAACCGAACCGAACAGAACAAGAACCAGAACAAGAACCAGAACAAGAACCAGAACAAGAACCAGAACAAGAATCAAAACCGAACCAGAACTAGAACCGAACAGAACCGAACAGAACAGACCCAAACCTGAACCCGGAACCGGAACCGGAACTGGAACCGGGTCAGAACCGAACAGGAACAGGAACAAGAACGAGAACCAGAACCAGAACCAGAAACAGACCGAATAGAAACAAACCGAACCGAACCGGAACCAGACAGAACAGAACAGAACAGGACAGGACAGGACAGGACAGGACGGAACGGAACTTTATTACTCAAGGATAGTAGCATTAGGTCCCATTGGATCTATCGTACAGCTAGTCCGTGCCACTCAACACACAAACTTTAAAAAAAAATTTTTTTAGGACCATTGCACTCAGGGAGGTACCTTTGCGCTCACTCGTTTTTTGTTCGTCGTCCCATTTTCTACGCTGCCTTAATGGCCACAGAAAAGTTGGCGCAGTTTATACAATGCGACGATGATGAAGTTGATGAGGATGATAATTGTGATGCTACGGCGTTCTATCTAGGATTGAGACTGCGTGACAGGGCTGTACTCTACGCTTACTATCATAATATATCATGGCGACTGGTTACACACACACTTTTATAAGCATAAAAAGAACAAAGGAAACACCTGTCTCACTTGTCGGCGTCACCGGCTTCGGCGTCGGCCGCTGCACATCTGGACACCACCATCTCCCTCCAGGCCGCTCTGTCTTGACTTTTGTGGACAGTTCCTTGAATATTTAGGCCACTGATGTTGGTTATGTTCTCGATACATGAGATTGGAGGTCTGCCTTTCTTCCTTTCTGCCACTGTTTTTCCTTGAAAGATGGTTGCCATGAGGTCTGTGTTCTTGTTGCATGACACATGGTCAATGTATTCAAGTCTTCTCTTGTTGATGTTTTCGGTTGGTATCAAGTTCTTCCAGGACACTTTCATTAGTTCTTCTGTCTGTCCATTTGACACGTAGTAGTCACCGATAAAACCACATCTCTGCTGCCTCAGTTCTTCTGCAATCATTTTTTTTTCTCAGAGTCCAGGCTTCGCAGCCATAACTCATGACTGGCCAAATCAAACATTTTAAAATTCTAACTTTTCGGCCATTTGGTATGCTTCTGTCTTTCCAGATGTTGTTGAGTTTTTTTGCTTTGCCATTCCAATTCTAATTTTGATGTCTTTGAAGCAGGTTCCTTCATCAATTTTTACGGAGCCAAGATATTTGAAATCTTTTAACATTTTCTAAAGGAACTTTGTTAATTTAGATGTCATGATTGTTTTCAGTGTATTTGCATTTTATGTACAAAGGAAACATCTAAATAAATAAAACATGAATTGTGAAACACGTTATGATATGACTTGTGATAAAAATATTGAAGAACTTTAGAGAGATGTATTGATTATGGATCAGTGCAAGGTTGATTGGAAATGCCCTGATCCATAAGCAGTTAAGACTTTTAGATAGCAGATCACCATCTTCTCCTGCCAGTGTTCATTCTCTTCCATCAGCTCTTTCTCCCCCCCCCTCCACCCCCACCCCCATTTCCCTTGAATGATTGTCTCCATCGATCATATCACCTGAGGTGGGTGCTGACGTAAACTTCGAACTTAATGGAGAGGAAGCAAAAACAACCAACCGACCGACCAACCAGACAGCCAGCCAGCCAGCCAGCCAGACAGACACGACAGACAGACAGCCAGCCAGACAGACAGACAACCAGCCAGCCAGCCAGACAGACAACCAGACAGACAGACAACCAGCCAACCAGCCAGACAGACAGACAGACAACCAGCCAGACAGACAGACAACCAGCCAGACAGACAACCAGACAGACAGACAGACAACCAGCCAGCCAGCCAACCAGCCAGACAGACAGACAACCAGCCAGACAGACAAACAGACAGCCAGCAAACCAGGCAGACAGACAGCCAACCAGACAACCAGCCAGCCAGCCAGACAGACAACCAGCCAGCCAACCAACCAGCCAGACAGACAGCCAACCAGACAACCAGCCAGCCAGCCAGACAGACAACCAGCCAGCCAGCCAACCAGCCAGACAGACAGCCAACCAGCCAGACAGACAAACAGACAGCCAGCAAACCAGACAGACAGACAACCAGACAGACAGACAGCCAGCCAGACAGACAACCAGACAGACAGACAACCAGCCAGCCAAGGCCAGATAGACAGACAGCCAGCCAACCAGACAGACAGACAACCAGCCAGCCAAGGCCAGCCAGACAGCCAGCCAGACAGCCAATTATCCAGCCAGCCAGCCAGACAGCCAGCCAGCCAATTATCCAGCCAGCCAGCCAGACAGACAGCCAACCAACCAACCAACCAATCAACCAGCCAAATAAACAAACAAACAGACAGACAGACAGATTAACAAACAAACAATCAAAACTCGAATGAAATAGGGGAAAGCAAAAACAAACACACAATCAATCAATCAAACAAACAAACGAACGAACAAACAAAAACTCGAATGAAATCGGGGAAAAGCTAGAACAAACAAACACACAATCAATCAATCAAACAAACAAAACAAACAAAACAAACACACAAACAAACACACACACAAAACCAAAAACAAACAAATTAAAAGAGACACTCAAGGCTGGGTCCTTCTGTGCAATAATAATAATAATAATAATTACAATATTTGTATAGCGCAAAATCTTGATAAAATCAAATCTAAGCGCTGAAACAGACACACACACACGCACGCACGCACACACACGCACGCACGCACGCACGCACGCACACGGCTATAAATGGGGAGAAAGAATAAAAGCAATGGAAAATTATAGAGAGCAATAACGCCAGATAACAGCTCTTTAGCCTGCTGGCAGCAATGTCGAAATATTATTGAAAAATCGGTAACCAGTTCGTTTTTGTCACATTTTTGTTTGCTGAAGTGTGCAGAGAGAACTATTGGAACCTGGGTGATCTTGTAGATTTCGTAAGTTTCGTTGCTGGCGCGTGCACGATTTCATTGGTAATTTGTTAAATTTAGATTTCCTCCGCCCCTCCCGCCCTCCCTTTCGTGTGCTACCTGCTTGCACGATTATTGGTTTGTAATAAAGACAGCGATAATAACATCGTTATATAGGGTGTGTTGGTTGGTTGGTTGGTTGGCTGATTCGTTGGTTAGTGTTTAGTTTAGTTCAGTTTAGCTTACTTTAGTGTAGTGTAGTATAGTGTGGTATAGTGTAGTGTAGTGTGGTGTGGTGTAGTGTGGCGTGGTGTAGTGTGGTGTAGTACAGTGTAGTGTAGTGTAGTATTGTGTGGTGTAGTGTAGTGTATTGTAGTGTAGTATTGCGTGGTGTAGTGTAGTGTAGTATAGTGTAGTGTAGTGTAGTGTAGTATTGTGTGGTGTAGTGTAGTGTAGTGTAGTGTACTGTAGTGTAGTGTAGTATTGTGTGGTGTAGTGTACTGTAGTATAGTGTAGTGTAGTGTACTGTACTGTAGTGTACTGTAGTATTGTTTGGTGTAGTGTAGTGTAGTGTAGTGTAGTGTAGTATTGTGTGGTGTAGTGTGATGTAGTGTAGTGTAGTGTAGTGTAGTGTAGTGTAGTGTAGTGTAATGTGGTGTAGTGTAGTGTAATGTAGTGTAGTGTAGTGCAGTGTGGGCCTAAATTACCTCAAATTGTTTTCGCATATCTCATTTCCCAAAAATGCACTTAATACACGTATCCAATTATCACTTCTAAGAGAAAGTACGTAAGACGTTATCGAACACATACAGGTGAATGGAGACGTTATCGAACACATACAGGTGAATGGAGCGTTATCGAACACATACAGGTGAATGGAGACGTTATCGAACACATACAGGTGAATGGAGACGTTATCGAACACATACAGGTGAATGGAGACGTTATAGAACACATACAGGTGAATGGAGACGTTATAGAACACATACAGGTAAGTGGACCAGCAAGGCAGACAATGACAGACAGAAGAAATGACAGAAAACAAAGGAGGAAGAAAGAAACAAAGAAAGTGACAGAAAAAACGGAAATTTCTAGCACAGAATTTCCAGAAGGTGGGGATACTGCGAGTATTTATACTGAAAGAGCCCCAGCATCCCAAGGGGGTTCAGAAACTTTTTTGAAATTTTCAGAATCTGTTTTCACTGTTGTAACAAACAATCTACGATAGTTCTCGATTCACGTAAAGTTTTATTTCAATCGAAATGTCTTCAAGGTCACAGTGGCTTTGATAAGGGAAAGATCCGGATTTTCTCGAATAATGTCTGGAAAGAAAAAAATAGGGTGGTGGGGTGGTGGTGGTGGTGGTGGTGGTGGTGGTGGTTAGAATATCTCAAGGTCTTTTTTGTTGTTGTTGTTGTTGTTGTTGTTTTGATTTTGGTTGTGTTTCTGTGTTTGTCAGAGTCCATGTACATGTACGTCTGAAGAGGACTGTTCCCATGGCAACGAAGGGCGTGCTAAGTACATGCTAATCTTCCAGAGTTCTCGAAGTGCTTTGCGTCTTCCGTGATGTTTGATGATGATGATTGATCGGTTGATCAGACTCGTGCATCAACACCCACTGAGCTCCGTCTCTCTTTGTCTCTTTTCTCTCTGTCTGTCTGTCTGGTGTCTCTGTCCGTCCGTCTGGTGTCTCTGTCCGTCCGTCTGTCCGTCTGTCTGTCTGTCTGTCTCTCTCTCTCTCTCTCTTTCTCTCTCTCTCTCTATCTCCCTCCATCCATCTTGCCCCTCTTCTCTGTCTGTCTGTCTGTCTGTCTCACACAGATACACACACACACACACACACACACACACACACACACACACACACACACACACACACACACCCACACACACTCACTCATTCACTCACACACTCTCACTCACTCACTCACTCATTCACTCACACACTTCTCTCTCTCTCTCTCTCTCCCTCCCTCCCTCTCCCTCTCTGTCCCTCCCCTCCCTGTCTCTCCCAATCCCCCTCTCTATTTCTCAGTTTGTGTTTGTATATCTACCTATCTATCTATCTATCTATCTATCTATCTATCTATCTATCTGTCTGTCTGTCTGTCTGTCTATCTATCTGTCTGTCTGGCTATCTATCTATCTATCTATCTACCTACCTACCTGTCTGTCTATCTATCTATCTATCTATCTACCTACCTACCTACCTATCTATCTATCTGTCTGTCTATCTGTCTATCTATCTATCTATATACATATATATATGTATATATATATATATATATATATATATATATGTGTGTGTGTGTGTATGTGTGTGTGCGTGTGTGTGTGTGTGTGCGTGCGTGCGTGCGTGCGTGTGTGTGTGTGTGTGTGTTTCTTGTACGTCTGCCTGTGCAACAACCCTCGAAGCAGGATTTTCTCAACCGTGTCTCTGCTTTTCGATACTAACACTGGATCAAAGGTGTGAAAAATTGACAAGGCTGCAAACGCTCAAGGTTGGGAACATCACGGTGCCAAGGTCAAGGTCAGACGCATCAAAAAGTGTCGAAAATCGGGCAGTTTTGGCGGGGGCGGGGATGGAGAGGAGATATGTGAACAGGATTCTCTCAGAATTGTCTCAAAAGATTTATTGTTTTTACGCTCGTGAAAGCTTTTCCCTCGCATTTCTCCACAGTGGATACAAACATTTTTAAAAGTAAAATAAAATAAATCAAGGTCACGGTGACTTTTTTTTTTTTTTTTAAGATTTGGATGTTCTTATTGGGCGGCTGAAATAATTTCAGATAGGATGTTCTGAGTCGTTTGTAAGCTGATGAGTTTTGTGTTCTGGCACAATCGTGGTGTGGGTACATATAAACAGTCTCGTGCGTTGTTACAGAAATGATCAAACCATATCAATGAAGATTTTGTTGTTCCCAAGATTATCAGTGTCATCTGCATTGTCCATCAACATCATCAGTACAGATTAACCCTTTGACTCCCGCACCGTCACATACCAACTACAGAAACTTAACCCTTTGACTTCCTAACCCTATCCACCAGCTTCCTGTGGGAAGCTGTGGATGGGGTGAGGGAGTCAAAGGGTTAAGTTTTCGCTTTGGTGGCCTGGCTGACAATGCAGGATGCTGGTGGACAGGGTGCAGGGGTTAAAGGGTTAAATTAAAGTGGAAAAAATCACTGTCATGGGTTTAGTAATGTCTTGAGACAGACTCGCTAACTCTGAAGTTTGAATGAGTTTGGCATAGTTTGGTGGGTTACAACTACAAGAGTTTTGAAATAGACATATATCAACATAACTGTGAGAGTTATGAACAGAATGTAATAATATTTTGGGTTGTTCAGTTCAATGAAAACTTCCTGTAAGAAATGAAAGTTTCGTTGACCTTGGGGTCATTTTCAAGGACGCTTGTGGGGTGGTTTTTGTGTGTGTTTGTTTCTTTGTTTCTTTGTCTGTTTGTTTTCTTCTTTTTTTTCCGTTGTTGTCAATATCTATGTAACATAAAAAGAAGAATATCCGCATGGCTTTAGTATCGTATGTTCTTATGTATTTACTATTTACCAGCCAAACATATCCATTTTTTCTTTTTCCTTTAAAAAGGAGATTGTGAGTATGGCTTGACCATCTATTTTGTTGTTGCTGTTTGGGCTGGATTCTTTTCTTCATCATATACACAGACACAGACACACACACACACACACACAGACACACACACACACACACACACACACACACACACACACACACACACACACACACACACACACACAAAACACACACAAACACACACAAAACACACACAAACACACACACACACACACACACACACACACAACACACACACACACACACACACACACACACACACACACACACACACACACACACACACACTGACAAAAATCTGTGGGAGACGCGGCTGTGAACGAAGGGAAGCAAATGCTGACGTCTATACGAAAAATCAGGCATACAGTTCTTTCCCTTGGCATAGCACTCTCGGTTGCACATGCGGGTTGACATACACATGAATGTGCTTATAAAATGCTTACAAAAGTATATATATATAAATTTGCTTATGAAATGCTTACAAAATTATACGTTCATGTGAATGTGCCGATAAAATGCTTACAAAATTATATACGTGAATGTGTTTATAAAATGCTTACAAAATTATACATACATGTGCATGTGTTTATAAAATGCTTACAAAACTATACACGTGAATGTGCTTATAAAATGCTTTCAAAATTATACACGTGAATGTGTTATGAAATGCTTACAAAATTATACACGTGAACACGTGAATGTGTTTATGAAATGCTTACAAAATTATACACGTGAATGTGCTTATAAAATGCTTACAAAATTATACATACATGTGAATGTGCTTATAAAATGCTTACAAAATTATACATACATGTGAATGTGTTTATGAAATGCTTACAAAATTGTACATGTGAATGTGCTTATAAAATGCTTTCAAAATTATACACGTGAATGTGCTCATGAATTGCTTACAAAATTACAAGTATGACATTGATATAGGCACATGCACTTGGATCCACACACACACACACACACACACACACACACACACACACACACACACACACACACACACACACACACACACACACACACACACACACACACACACAGGCATGGAAGTCTGTCTGGCACCATGCTGCCAGTTCACGTCTGGCGGATTTGGGTGAAGCGCATATGGAGTTGTCCGAATGCGATGAATCCCTTCTTGAACAAACTTGCGAACTACAAACTAAGACACAGATAGAGACATAAAAAAACAAACAAACAAAAAACCAAGCAAGCGCAATTTCAATAGAGAGAGATAGATAGGCTTGGAGAAGAATTAGACAGACAGAACGATAGGCAGAAAGACAGACAGGCAGACAAGCGAACACAGATACATATGGACAGATAGACAAGAAGACAGATCAGGTAGACAGACAGACGGAGGGACAGACGCACAAACAGAAAAAGCGAAAACAAATGCATTACTCACGTTTGTAGAACTGCCACTCCATCATAACTTTTTCCTTTTTCCTCTTCATGTAGGAGGCCATGATGCATCACAATAAATAAATAAATAAATAAACAAATAAATGAATGAATAAATAAATAGATAAATAAATAAATGAATAAATAAATAAATAAATGAAATAAAAATGAATGAATGAATGAATAAATAAATGAATAAATTGTTAAAAAATGTCCAGTTTGCAAAAATCAATCGGAAATGGGCAAATCACAGTCTATTTCAAAGAGATGGAAACCTCACCAAAAATGCAATTTTGAATTGATACAGAAATAAATAAGTCGACAAACAGAAATAAATAAGTCGACAAATAACTGAAAGAAACAAGGTTTCGGAAAATGTCCAATTCGCAGAAACAGTCTGAAGTAAGGAAAATTTTTTAAAATTTCAGTTTTATAAAACTAGCCAAGAAGAAAAAACTATCCTATTTTAGATAAGATAGGATAAGACAAGATAGGATAGGATAAGATCAGGGATTAGATTAGATTCGCTAGATTAGATTAGATTAGATTACACGTAGATTTAATTAAGAGTTAGGTTCAGTAAGATTAGATCAGAAAAATCAGATAGATTACACGTAGAGTTAGATTAGGTTAGGTAGTTTACGTTAGATTAGATTAGATTAGATTAAGTTAACAACTAAGTAAATGAATAAACTGTTAGAAGACTTCTACTTCAAAAACGAAATCTAACATGGACAGATCGTGCTTCAGTTTAAAGAAAGACGAAGTCTAAAAAAGCCAACTTTGAATAATAGATAGATAAATAAATCACTGGAGAATGTTCTGTCAGCAGGAAATGGACATAAAATGGTAAATCGTAGTTCAGCTCAGAAAAAGTAGGCAGTCCAAAACACTGTTTTGTATAAGCAAATTATTCAAACAAACGGATTAAGAGATAAAGAAATGAGTGACCAATCAACAGATAGTTCGCAAAAATATACCTGAAATAGGCAGATCGCAATTCAGCTTAATTTAAAGAGATAGGAAATCATAAGATACTTTTTTTTCTAGATGAATTTGTGTCAAATAAACGAACAAATAAGATAAGTAACAAGAAGACATCCAGTTTGAAAAAAAAAAAAATTTTAAAAATAAACCGATTACAGCTTAGTTGAAGGATGGAAGAAAACCAGAAGCCTCAACTTCAATAAATATGTAGATAGATCAACAAATCAGTTAATAAATAATGATAAAAAAAATGTCCAGTTCTAAAATAATGATTCCAAAATGGACAGATCGCAGATGAGTTCAAGATTCAACTTATAAATGAATAAGTAAACACACGAATAAATTAGATAAAGAAAAAAAAAAAGAAAAAAAAAAAGAAGAAAATTCAGTTTGCAAATACTGAACCTGAACGGGACAAATCGTAGCTCACTTTGGATTCATCAGCCTCGTAGAAATAAACAGGTAAAATAAGTAAACAACAAATACATAAAATATACAAATGAATAAATAAACGAAACAAATGAATAGACAAACAAACAAATAAATAAATAAATAAAATGAATATATTGAATAAATAAACAAACAAACAAATGAATGAATGAATGAATTGATAAATGAATGAATAAATAAACAAATAAACAAACAAATAAATAAATAAATAAATAAGTAAATAGAAAAAGAAAAATACGGACAGATCACAGCTCAGCAAGATGGGTTATAAGAACCAGTTCCATCCTTCTTCAGGAAAGCACTGACAGCTGAAACAGACTTGGATTTTCAAAAGAAAGAAAGAAAGAAAGAAATGCATAATTAAAATAAATAAATAGATAATAAATAAAGTGGACAAGTCACAGCTCAACAAGATGGTTTAAAAGTTCTAGTACCATCCGTCTTCAGGAAAACGCCGTGGCTCCGTGGACAAGACACGTAGCTGTTCGGTTTGAAGACAGACGTTCACACCCGGTCAGTCTGAAAACACACACACACACACACACACACACACACACACACACACACACACACACACACACACACACACACACACACACCACATACACACACACACACACACACACACACACACACACACACACACACACACACACACACACACACACACACACACACACACACACACACACAGTGCAAATTTGAACTCGGGATCACAAATTATGATGATGCTGATTATATGTGCAATGAACCGGTGTAGACAGTGGTTTTCTTTGTTTGTTTGTTTGTTTGTTTGTGTGTGTGTGTGTGTGTGTGTGTGTGTGTCTGTGTGTGTTTGTGTGTGTGTGTGTTTGTGTGTGTGTGTGTGTGTTTGTGTGTGTGTGTGTGTGTGTGTTTTTGTGTTGTATGTGTGTGTGCGTGCGTGCGTGTGTGTGTGTGTGTTGTGTGTGTGTGTGTGTGTGTGTGTGTGTATGTGTGTGTTTGTGTTTGGTTGTGTTGTTGTTGTCCGTTCACATTTCACATGGAACTATTGCTTCACGTCGTGTATATTATTGATTAGGTTTGATCTCTGAAGACTTAAAATCTCTCTCTCTCTCTCTCTCTCTCTCTCTCTCTCTCTCTCTCTCTCTCTCTCTCTCTCTCTCTCTCTCTCTCTCTGTGCGTGCGCGTGTGTGTGTGGTGGGGTAAGTTGTGTGTGATGTATGTGTTGTGTGTGGTGTGGTGTAGCGTGTTGTGTTGTTTTGTGTATATCTGGTGTA
>JAPXFY010000020.1:36522526-36525026 GCA_030674185.1 Monoplex corrugatus | reverse complement strand
CTGTCTGTCTGTCTATCGATCTGTCTGTCTATCTATGTAGCTAGCTATCTAGCTGTCTATCTAGCTATCTGGGTGCCTATCTGCATGCATATATATATATGTACATATGTAATTTTTTTTTGGGGGGGGGGGGGGAGGGGGTACTGATATGGGTTTGACACGACTTCCTAGCCTCCTGTGCACTAAAAACACTTGATAAAAACTTTACCACTCTTGCGCCAGCTTTATCAGTTAAGGTGTGTTCCACTTTTCTGCATGGATGCTTTGCGTTCGATTACGATCATTATAACGAAATAATGCTAATTCGCCCTTTTGAACACATGCCAGCGATAGACAAATCAAGTCGAAATGGTAAAAAAAAAAATTTCGATCATCAGTCGATTTATAGTGTTTTCTTGTAAAAATGTCGAAAATTTGATTTATGCCTCTTTTGAAAGCAAACAGTCTATCATAAAAGGAACATACACTATCCATGTGATGCATCGGATGACAGAGACAAGGTAATGCAGATGCAACACACACGCGACGCTACTAATTAACCTTCGGCAAAAGGTTCATAACAGGAGATAAGTTTGTCGTCGTACTAAATTTCCCTCCTGCAATGTGCACACGCACGTACACGCTCACACGGAAGGAAGGTGGCACGATCCAGCAACTTATCAACTGACGACATGATTTTGTGGGTTTGCAACACGGAAATTGATACGTGGACTGACAGGAAGAGGCAGACAAAGGAAAATCTAGATCGATGTTGTAGAGGAAAAACCTTATGATCACGCGGGCCTTTCTCCATTTCAGGCCTTCCAGATAGGTATCGACTGTCAGCTTTTTCTTCCCGCGTCACCCACGATGGTACAAACGGAGTGATAAAGGAGAGAGGAAAGAAGACTTGAAAACAAGAAGAGGAGAAGACGGAGGAGGAGGAGAAGAAAAAATAAAAAGAAGAAGAAGAAGAAGAAAGAAAGAAAGAAAATCTAGACAAATATCATCGTAGTGTACGCGCGCGCACACACACTCACACACACACTCACACACACACATACACACACACACACACACACACACACACACACACACACACACACCACACACACACACACACACACACACACACACACACACACCACACACACACATACACACACATACATGCACACACTCTCGCACAGACCACACACGCACACACGCACACACCGCACACACGCACACCACACACGCACACGGCACACACACACACACACACAACACACAACCACATCACACACACACACAACACACACAACACACACACACACACACACGCACGCACGCGCACACACACACACACACACACACACACACACACACATACAAGAGATGACAGAAAGCAAAGGAAAAAGGCAGAAGCTAAGAGATAGAAAAGAGTCTATTTCTAGCACAGAATTTTCAGAAGATGCTATTTATACTGATAGAGTTCCCCGGTATCTTCACGAGAGGTGGGGGGGGGGGGAGAGGAAGGTGCGGTTTTATCTTAAATTGAAACACACACACACACCACACACACACACACACACACACACACACACACACACACACACACACACACACACACACACACACACACACACAACACACACTCTGAGAACATCTTCTGGAAATTCTGTGGTAGAAATTTCCTCTTTTCTGTCACTCTCTTTGTTTCTAGCTAGCTCCTTTATTTTCCATCATCTCTTCTCACCTCACTTTCTGTCTTGCTGGTCCATTCACCCTTAAGTTTTCCCATAAAACATTACATACTTACTGTCCAGTGCGATGATAACCCCCCCCCCCCCCCCCCCGTGGGGATGCCGGGAGTTCTTTCAGTATAAATAGTATCCCCACCTTCTGGAAATTCTGTGCTAGAAATTTCCTCTTTTCTGTCACTCTCTTTGTTTCTGCCTTGTTCCTTTGCTTTCTGTCACTTCTTCCTGTCTTTTTCTGCCTTGCTGGTCCATTCATCTGTATGTGTTGGATACAGTCTTACGTACTTTCTCTTAGTATTGATAACTGGGTACATGTATCTAAGTACATTTTTTGCTCTAGGGAAGTGAGATACGCGGAAGCAATTTTAGGTAACTTAGGCCTGTTTTTATATATATTTTAGTGTCCTTAGTTATGTTTAAATTTGCATTCAGGTATGTTTTTTTTAAATTCCCTGTGTGATAAAGTGAACGGAGTGGTCAACGCTGGGGGCATTTCCTTAGATTGTGTGCGCGAATGCATCGATATGTGCACTTAATTTTCTTTTCTCTTTTTTCCGTGTTGAAGTATTGTGTATGTTTTGAACTGGTTCTAGCCTTGCTATGGCTGTACACAGTCGGTTGGGCTTTAAACAAAAATAACAATAACAATAACAGTTGTTGTTGTTAGTGTTGTTAGTGTGTTATTGTCACAGTGATTGTTCTCGTTATCGTCCTTGTAGCTGCTGTTGTTGTTGTTAGTTCTCGTCATCATGAGCGTTGCATCACCGTTGTTGTTACTG
>JAPXFY010000020.1:36515026-36517526 GCA_030674185.1 Monoplex corrugatus | reverse complement strand
AAAAGAAAGAGAGAGAAAGGCAAGAGGCAGATGTGGAAGAGAGACGGAAGAGAGTAAGGGAAAAAGAGAGAGGAGAGTGACGAGGGAGAGAAAAAGGTGAGAGAGAGAGAGAGAGAGAGAGAGAGAGAGAGAGAGAAGCGAAAGGAAAAAGTAAAAGAGAGAATAGGAAGACAGAGGGAGAGAGAGAGAGACAGACAGACAGACAGACAGAGAGACAGACAGAGACAGACACTGACAGACAGACAGACAAGGACAGACAGACAGACAAGGACAGACAGACAGACAGAGACAGACAAAAATGGGAAGGAGATAGACTAAAATTGACAAAGACCTTAGGTGTAAACTAATATAAAAAGCAGACATGAAATATAACTGTTTACATAAAACACACACACACACAAAATAAAGCGATAACGGCAGTTTACCTGTAATGACTTCAGTCCTGCTAAGCACACGGTCTCACATGCTGACCTTTGATGGAAGGTCAGACTTTCCGTCAGAACTAATTCGTGCATGTCAGCAGAGTCAGGCAGTGGTCAACTTCAAACTGACCACCCTATGGCGGCCCTTTTCCTGTCTACTTAAGCGGCTGTCACATTGTCCGATTTCAGTACGAATTAACCCTTTTGACTCCCACACCCTGTCCACCAGCTTCCTGCGTTGTCAACCACGCTAGCAAAGCGAAAACTTAACCCTTTGACTCCTTCACCGTATCCACCAGCTTCCTGCAGGTGGGCGAGAGAGCCAAAGGTTTTTGCTTTGGTGGATTGGTGCGAGTCAAAGGTTTGCTTTTGGTGGATGGTGCGGGAGCCAAAGGGTTAAAGTACGGTGATAATGATAATAATAATGATTGTAATAGTAATGATAGCGATAATGAGGATTCATACAACGTAACATTACGGTAATCAGGCTCCTAGGCGCTTTGTACTTACGATAATGATAATAATAATGATGACAACAACAATGATGATAATCACAGTGACAGTGATGATAATTGTAAAAGTAATATAATAATAAAAGTAATGGTGATGATGATGAAGATGCTGCTGCTGCTGATGATGATGACGATCATGGTCATCATCATCACCATCGTCGTCGTCGTCATCGCCATCATCATCATGCGCCCTACAGCATGGCGTTGACGATCATGCCCCTCCGCCTGAATCTATTTTTTATCGCTGCAAGTGCGTCTTCCACCTTCCACCCTCTCTGTCTTCATCCACTCAGCAAGTCCGTCCAGTATGTTTTCTCTGGGTCTACCTGGTACTCTTTTTCTCTCCAGCTTTCCTGTTGTGACTAGGTGCTCTAATTTGTCTTGCCTCATAAAACGTCCTATAAATGTTGCTTGGTAATGATGATGATGATGATAATGATGACAGTAATAATATAATAATAATATTGATGATGATGATGATCATGATAATGAAACAACAAAATAATAATAATAGAATAATAGTAATAATAATGATAATAATAATAATGATACTAATAATAATGATACTACTACTACTACTAATAATAATGAACACCCGTAACACTTAACCCTTTGACTCCTGCACTTTGTCGACCAGTATCCTGCATTATCGACCATGCTAGTAGAAAAAAATTAACCCTTTGACTCCTTCACCTTGTCCACCAGCTTCCTGCAGATGATTGGGTGCACGTGTTAAGTGCATTTTGGACTCAAAGGGAAGTGAGATATGAGGAAGCAATTTTAGGTAGTTTAGGCCTGTTTTATACGTGTTAGTGTCCCTAGTTATATTTAAATTTGTATTTAGATACGTTTTTTAAATCCCCTGTGCGATAAATTTGACGGAATGGTCAACGCCAGGGGCGCGAATGCATTGATATGTGTACTTAATTTTCTTTTCCTTATTTTTCCCCCTGTTGAAGCATTGTGTATGTTTTGAACTGGTTATAGCCCTGATATGACTCTACCAGTCGGCTGGGCTTTAAACACAACAATAACAATAATAGTCTTTGCGTATCAGTTAATTAAGGCGCACAGTGTGACGCAGCCTTTAGCTATGGTGTATCACTTAGGTTAAGTTTGTTTAAACAGGCAACTTTGCAAACATCAATGTTAGCACTTTGTGGTAAGGGAGATTTGCTACACGATAATTACGGCAGTCAAGTTTGTGTGTGTGTGTGTGTGTGTGTGTGTGTGTGTGTGTGTGTGTGTGTGTGTGTGTGTGTGTGTGTGTGTGTGTGTGTGTGTGTGTCTGTGAGTGTGTGTGTTTGTGTGTGAGTGTGTGTGTGGTGTGTGTGTGTGTGTCTGTGAGTGTGTGTGTGTGTGTGTGTGTGTGTGTGTGTGTGGTGTGTGTGTGTGTGTGTGTGTGTGTGTGTGTGTTGTGTGTGTGTGAGGGAGAGTGTGTGTGTGTATGTGTTGTATGTGAGTTCGTGTGTTGTGTGTCCGAGTGTGCGTGCGTGTGAGAGCGACGTTTTACGTCTTCGAAGGATATTGCGTGTGTTTGGTATGTATTTGTTTCTCTCTCTCTCT
>JAPXFY010000020.1:36490026-36507526 GCA_030674185.1 Monoplex corrugatus | reverse complement strand
CACACACAGAGAGCGGAGAAACAGACAGACAGATAGACAGACAGACAGACAGAGATAGACAGAGAGAGAGAGAGAGAGAGAGTGATAGACAGACAGAGATACAGAGAGACACAGAGAGAATGAGAGAGACAGAGACAGAGACAGATAGAGACAGACAGAGAGCGTTGTTTCTCGCTGTCTCTTCTCTCCCAAGCATCATTTCCGCTGTTTTCCTTCTTCAAGTCAAGGTTCGTGCTGGTAAGCTTACTCACAGACACAACGAACTCTTTCAGTGAGTGACATTTGTTGCTGAGTCGTCTGCTACTTGCTGCTGCTGCTGCTGTTGCTATTGAACTTACAGAAACCCGTCAACAGTGTGTCGTCTGCCTGTTCATAAACCGCAGACGTTTTTTTATGATTTTTATCGTAAACCTTACGAATTTGTAGTGTCTATTGAAGGAAATTCAACAGTACACTTAATATCGAAGAGTACTGGGCAGTAAGCATATATATTATCCCTGGCAGCAGAAAGAAGATCGACGTGTCTTTTGGAGAATATTGAACTTTCGAGTATTCTTCTGCCGTTGTCGTCTGCTTCTGTAGAACGCACGCATTGTTGTTGTAAATCTTGTTAAATTAATCTGTTCAGTCTCTTGAAGGAAATTGAATAATAACCTCGTATCGAGGGAGATTGAATTAGTTCTGAGACGAAAACGCAGTTTGAGAGTTTCTTTGTTAAAGAGCACCGCATTTCCAAAGTGGATTTAGTGCTGTGTTTAGTTAGCGTTTTGAGTATACGTGTTTTTCCTTATTTCGTTCACTGATTGGCGACTGTTTCGACTCAGCGTATGTTTTAGTCCTCACTCAAAATGGCGACGATTGACAAAGAGCTGATCCACGAGGCTTATGAAGACGTAAGAGACGACAATTCTGAGCTAAACTGGTGAGTAGTTTTTATTTTACATAACATTATATTGTATGTCTTATGTTATCCTATTGACAACGTTGCTTTCTAAACATTGGGTGTTTGTTTTGTATTGATAGTAATCATATATCATATACAGCATAATCATCATGTCTATATCAAATCATAGCATAGCATAGCATAGCATATATCGTATCATGTCATATATCATATCATATCACACCATGTCATGTCATGTCATATATAGATATATCATATCACATATCATTATCATCTCATTATCATTAATTTTCATATCATATATCATATCATATCAAATCATATCATATATCATATCATACATCACATCACATCACATTACATCGTATCGTATCATATCGTATCATATCACACCATGTCATGTCATGTCATGTCACATATAGAGTATCATATCATATCATATATCATTATCATCTCATTATCATTTCATATCATATATCATATCATATCATATCATGTATCATATCATACATCATATATCATATCACATCACATCACATCACATCACATCACATCACATCACATCGTATCGTATCGTATCGTATCATATCATACATCATACATATATATATATCATATTACATCATAGCATAACATAGCATATCACAATCATTATATCACAGCATAGCATAACATAGCATATCACATATACTATCATCATATCATATCATATCATATTATCACGTCATGTCACGTCATGTCATGTCACGTCGTGTCACGTCATGTCACGTCATGTCACATCGTGTCGTGTCATGCCAATAGCTAATTATATCTAAGTCGTAATTCAAATGTTCACTGTGATCTTTTACCGGTTTAATGTTGGGTTCTGACTTATGGTAAGATACTTTGTTTGTTTGTTTGTTTGTTTGTTTGTTTGTTTGTTGTTTGTTTTTCCCCTCCCCTTTTCCAACTGACTTTTCTTTCCTCTCTTTATCAAGATTGATTATAGGTAAGTATTCCCCTTGGTCTTTCTCCACCCTTATCAAGATTGATTATAGGTAAGTATTCCCCTTGGTCTTTCTCCACCCTTATCAAGATTGATTATAGGTAAGTATTCCCCTTGGTCTTTCTCCACCCTTATCAAGATTGATTATAGGTAAGTATTCCCCTTGGTCTTTCTCCACCCTTATCAAGATTGATTATAGGTAAGTATTCCCCTTGGCCCTTTCTCCACCCTTATCAAGATTGATTATAGGTAAGTATTCCCCTTGGTCTTTCTCCACCCTTATCAAGATTGATTATAGGTAAGTATTCCCCTTGGCCCTTTCTCCACCCTTATCAAGATTGATTATAGGTAAGTATTCCCCTTGGCCCTTTCTCCACCCTTATCAAGATTGATTATAGGTAAGTATTCCCCTTGGCCCTTTCTCCACCCTTATCAAGATTGATTATAGGTAAGTATTCCCCTTGGTCTTTCTCCACCATTATCAAGATTGATTATAGGTAAGTATTCCCCTTGGTCTTTCTCCACCCTTCCCCCATTTCTTTCTTTCTTTCTGTCTTTCTTTCTTTTATTCTTTCTTTCGTTCGTTCTTTCTATCTTTCTTTTATACTTTCTTTTTTCTTTCTTTCTTTCCTTCCTTTGTTTCTTTCCTTCTTTCTTTCTTTCTATAATTCTTTCTTTCTTTCCTCCCTTCCTTCCTTCCTTCTTTCTTTCTTTCTTTCTTTCTTTTATTCTTTCTTTCTTTCCTTCCTTCCTTCCTTATTTCTTTCTTTCTTTCCTTTGTTCTTTCTTTCTTTCTTTCTTTCTTTCGTTCTTTCTTTTTTTCTTTCTTTTATTCTTCCTTTCTTTCTTTCTTTCGTTCTTCCTCTCTCTTCTTTTCTTTTTTGTTTCTCTTCTAAAATCATGTTAGTGACCAAACACTAAACCACAACGACCACCAACCACAGAGGCTGTCCCAGAGCACACAGAGGTGGAAGGCGTATGTTAATGGCATAATGAGCAGTTAGTAAGGACTAACATCGATAGGTAACTGACTGCCTCTACCCACCCCCCAGTCCCCCGACCCCACCCCCGTGTCCACAAGCGTCCATGTTTAGATTATAGTTATTAAACGCCACATAAGGCGTAGTTAGCCTTTGACATGCACGTTAAGAAGGATCGATACAATATGCAGTGGAAAGACAGCTCTCTACCTGAGGCTGGCTTATTAAAACAACGGAAGACATGTTCTGCTTCTTGACTCTTGTCTGTTGCACGTGCGTGTTATCGATGTGATGGTCTAACTCGGTGAATTGTGCATGAAAAGAGCAACAGGTCAATTTGCTCTCTCTTTCTCCTTTTCTGTGGTTATCTTCTCTCTGTCTCTCTGTCTCTGTCTCTCTGTCTCTGTCTCTGTCTCTCTCACTCAAACACACACACACACGCACACACGTATATACACACACGCACACACACACAAACACACTCTCTCCCTTTTCTCTGTCTCGTACATACACACACACACACTCTCTCTCTTCCCTTATTCTCTCTCCTCTGTCTCTCTGTTTCTGTCTCTATCTCTGTCTCTCTCTCCTCACTCCTCTTTCTCTCTCTCTCTCTTTCTCTCCCTCTCCTCTCCTCCTCTCTCTTTCTGTCTCCCTCTCCCCTCTCTCTCTACACACACACTCACACACACTCTCTCTCTCTTCTCTCTCGTCCCTCCCTCCCCTCCCTCACACACACTCTCTCCCTTCTCTCCCGCTCTCTCCTCTTCTCTCCCTCTCTCTTCCCCCCCTCTCCTCCCTCCCTCTCTTGGTTCGCTCTCTCGCTCTCTCTCTCTTTCAGCTGACCCAGATTTGCTGAAGAATTGTCAATAAACATCTATAAAAAAAAAAATCTTTAAAAAAACTACTGCGCTGATTATTTATGTTCGTCTACAGATACACGAGCACATGCATGAAGTCTATGTCCCAGTGGTTAAATCAGTTATCTGGGACACAAGGAACTTGGGTTCAGATCCCGGACGGGACAGGGATTTTTTTCTGTCCTTCCCCCTCCACTAAGTCTTATACGAATCGTGTGTGTGTGCTAAACGTTTGGACAAGAGACGATAAAAACGAGGTTTCCGTGTGCTGCATGCGCTCAGTGCATGTTAAAGATCAGAACTACCAAAGAAGTTTCCTTGGAATCGGGGGGGGGGGGGGGGGAGATACTACAATTTACTTGAGTTGTCCCTAGGAACTATCGGGGGGGGGGGGGGGGGGGGGGGGGGAGAATTTACTTCGGTTGTCCTAGGAATCTGTTGGGTGGGGGGGGGGGTATTTTGGTGTCCCTAGGAACTTCGGGGGGGAGGTTGCTTTCCAGTTGTCTCTAGGAACTAGCTGGGGGGGGGGGGAGGAGAATTTACTTTCAAGTTGTCCATATGGAAATGTCTTGGTTGGGTTGTGGGGGTGGGGGGAATTTTTCGAGTTGGTACTTCGATTGCCCTAGGAACTATCTGGGGGAATTTACTTTCGAGTTGTCCTTAGGAACTATCTGGGGGGATTTACTTTCGAGTTGTCTAGGAACTATCTGGGGGGAATTTACTTTCGATTGCTCCTAGGAACTATCTGGGGGGAATTTACTTTCGATGTCCTTAGAATTGTCTGGGGGGATTTACTTCGAGTTGTCCTAGGAACTATCTGGGGGGGTTACTTTTGAGTTGTCCCTTGGAACTATCTCTAGGAAAGTTTAATTTTTTAGTTGTCCCTAGGAGCTATCTGTAGGAAAAATGTGCTGTCTATAAGTAAATCAAAAGTGCATTCATACAGAAAGGAAGAAGAAGAAGAAATTAATGGCACTGCGTTGAGGCGACATGCTCTGCTCAAGGACAGCAGCCTGAATTTCACATGGCAAATCCTTTTGTTACCAAGAAACGAACAAAGCAACAAACAGAAACAAAAAGTATTTTAAAATGAAAACAAGAAAAAAACACAACAACATACAATAGATATACATGCACATCACAGAGAGAGAAAGTGAGAGAGAAAGAGACAGACAGACAGACAGAGAGCAGTATGCATGTATGTAGACAGATTAGACTAAACTAGACTAGACCAGACTACACTAGACTAACTAGACCAGACTAGGATTGTTAGATAGATAAATAGATAGATAGATGGATGGATAGATAGATAGATAGATAGGTACATACATACATACATACATACATACAGACAGACAGACAGACAGACAGACAAACAGACAAACAGGCAGGCAGGCAGACAGACAGACAGACACGCAGACACACAGACAGACATCCATGCATCCATCCATCCATGCATCCATCGATCCATCCATCCATCCATCCATCCATCCATCCATCCATCCATCCATCCATCCATCCATCCATCCATCCATCCATCCATCCATAGGTAAATACATACGTACATACATACATAACATACATACATACATATATACATACATACATGTACATACATACATACATACATACATACAGACAGACAGACAGACAGACAAACAGACAAACAGGCAGGCAGGCAGACAGACAGACAGACACGCAGACACACAGACAGACATCCATGCATCCATCCATCCATGCATCCATCGATCCATCCATCCATCCATCCATCCATCCATCCATCCATCCATCCATCCATCCATCCATCCATCCATACGTAAATACATACGTACATACATACATACATACATATATACATACATACATGTACATACATACATACATACATACATACATACATACATACATACATACATACATACATACATACATACATACATACATACATACATACATACATACACACACATTACGTTGTCTACAGCACATATGTGATTAGCCATTTTAAGGAATAGCGAACGATACTGATAACAATGTTCACGGACTGTATTTCTCTGCCTATCTCTCTGGCAACAGCGAATGCTTAATTCTTTTAATTTCTGTATTTATCATGTCTTGTCCTACTGATTTGTGGGGATGCCAGGGGACTCTTTCAGTATAAATAGCATCCTCACCTTCTGGAAATTCTGTGCTCGAAATTTCCTCTTATCTGTCGCTCTCTTTGTTTCTTTCTTCCTCTTCTGCTTTCTGTCTTTTCTTCCTATGATTTTCTGCCTTGCTGGTCCATTCACCTGTATGTGTTCGATAAACTCATACGTGTTTTTTCTAAGGGTTGATAATTGGGTACATATATAAAGTGTATTTTGGGAAGTGAGATATACGGAAGCAATTTTAAAGTAATTTATTCCCGTTTCTATGGATGATTTGGTATCCTTAGGTATGTTTAATTTTGTGTTCAGGTGTATTTTAAATCCCCTGTGTGATAAATTTGACGGTGTAGTCAGCGCCAGGGGCATCTCCCTAGATTATGTGTGTGAATGCGTTGATACGTGTAGTTAATTTTCTTTTCCTTTCTTTTCCTGTTGAAGTTTTGTATGTTTTGTGAAACAGTTATAGCCCTGATATGGCTCTACACAGTCGGCTGTGCTTTAAACAACAATGGGTATTGATTTGTTTCTTTTTCAGTATTCTTAGTTCTGAGTAAATATATAGATTAGCAAGGACATGTTTTGAAAAAAATGCCTTTTAGCTGATATCTTCTACCGTTGAAAAATATCATCCCTATTATGTTTTGAAAAATGCCTTTTAGCTAATAAATTCTACCGTTGAAGAATATCATCCCCGCTGTCATTGCCACAACAGTAATGATCTGATTAGCTCAGAGCTGTAGATGGTGATAATAGGTGACGACCTTTGACCTTTACTGATCTCTCAAGCATGTGCGTGATACCCGTACACGGCAAAAGTCAATATGAACCTTATTGACGCCATTTCCTTAGCATGAAACAACACAGCACACGAAGCCGCATGACAAGTTGCCGCATTATGACTTTGCATTTCTTGAGACGTTATTAAAACGGGAATCCAGCTGTATTGATGATGATAAAGGATGAATGAATATAAACTAGGCCAGCATCATAAATGTATTAATCTTTAGAAAAAGGAATGACTGTTCAGAAGATCTGAAAGGAAAAGTCCAGGCACTAGCAGTAGCAAACCAAGAGACGAAGAACAAGCGAAGCTGCACATTGCACGGAAGCAAGGTAATATGGCTACCGTCAAGGCTGAGATCATATATCCAAAGCCATTTACCGCAAGACAAGAAAGCTTAAAAATGCAGTGACAAGAAATCACTGGGAATACCGCACCAAAGAAGAGGAAGAAGGAGAAGAGAAGAGAAGGGAATGGAAGAGAAGGGAATGGAAGAGGAGAGAAGGGAATGGAAGATGGGAGAAGGGAATGGAAGATGGGAGAAGGGAATGGAAGAGGAGAGAAGGGAAGGGAATGGAAGAGGAGAGAAGGGAAGGGAATGGAAGAGGAGAGAAGGGAAGGGAATGGAAGAGGAGAGAAGGGAAGGGAATGGAAGAGGAGAGAAGGGAATGGAAGAGGAGAGAAGAGAAGTGAATGGAAGAGGAGAGAAGAGAAGGGAATGGAAGAGGAGAGAAGGGAAGGGAATGGAAGAGGAGAGAAGGGAATGGAAGATGAGAGAAGGGAATGGAAGAGAAGGGAATGGAAGATGAGAGAAGGGAATGGAAGAGGAGAGAAGGGAAGGGAATGGAAGAGGAGAGAAAGGAATGGAAGAGAGAGAGAGGGAAGGGAATGGAAGAGGAGAGAAGGGAATGGAAGAGGAGAGAAGAGAAGGGAATGGAAAGGAGAGAAGAGAAGGGAATGGAAGAGGAGAGAAGGGAAGGGAATGGAAGAGGAGAGAAGGGAATGGAAGATGAGAGAAGGGAATGGAAGAGGAGAGAAGAGAAGGGAATGGAAGATGAGAGAAGGAAATGGAAGAGGAGAGAAGGGAAGGGAATGGAAGAGGAGAGAAGGGAATGGAAGAGGAGAGAAGGGAAGGGAATGGAAGAGGAGAGAAGGAATGGAAGAGGAGAGAAGGGAACGGAAGAGGAGAGAAGGGAACGGAAAAGGAGAGAAGAGAAGGGAAAGGAAGGGAAGAGGAGAGAAGAGAAAGGAAGAGGAGGGAAGAGAAAGGAAGAGGAGGGAAAAGAAAGGAAGAGGAGGAAAGAGAAAGGAAGAGGAGGGAAGAGAAAGGAAGAGGAGGGAAAGAGAAGGGAAGAGGAGAGAAGAGAAAGGAAGGGAAGAGGAGAGAAGAGAAAGGAAGAGAAGGGAAGAGAAAGGAAGAGGAGGGAAGAGAAAGGAAGAGGAGGGAAGAGAAAGGAAGAGGAGGGAAGAGAAAGGAAGAGGAGGGAAGAGAAAGGAAGAGGAGGGAAGAGAAAGGAAGAAGAGAGAAGAGAAAGGAAGAGGAGGGAAGAGAAAGGAAGAGGAGGAGAAGAGAAAGGAAGAGGAGGGAAGAGAGAAAGAAGAGAAAGGAAAGAGGAGGGAAGAGAAAGGAAGAGGAGGGAAGAGAAGGGAAGATGAGGGAAGAGAAAGGAAGATGAGGGAAGAGAAAGGAAGAGGAGGAGGGAAGAGAAGGAAGAGGAGGAGGGAAAGAAAGGAAGAGGAGGGAAGAGACAGGAAGAGGAGGGAAGAGAAAGGAAGAGGAGGGAAGAGAAAAGGAAGAGAAGAGAAAGGAAGGAGAAGAGTAAGAAGAGGAAGAGGAAGGGAATGGAAGAGAGAGAGGAGGAAGTGAAGAGAAGAGGAGGAAGAGGAGAGAGGAGAGAGAGGAGAGAAGTGAAGAGAGAGAGAAGAGAGAAGTGAAAGGAAGAGAAGAGAGAGAAGTGAAGAGAAGAGGAGAGAAGTGAAAAGAAGAGAGAGAAGTGAAGAGAAGAAGGATGAGAGAAGAGGAGAGAAGTGAAGAGAAGAAGAGAGAAGTGAAGAGAAGAGGAGAGAGGAAGAAGTGAGAGAAGGAAGAAGAGAGGAGAGAAGTGAAGAGAAGAGGAGAGATGAAGAGGAATAGAGAAGAGGAGAGAAGAGAAGAGAAGAGGAGAGAGAAAGTGAAGAGAGAGAGGAAGAGAAGGGAGAAGAAGGAAGAGAAGAGAAGAGGAGAGAAGTGAAGAGAATGAGAGAGGAGAAAGTGAAGAGGAGAAGAAGTGAAGAGAAGAGGAGAGAAGAGGAGAGGAAGAGAAGAGAAGTGGAAGGAAGTGAAGAGAAGTGAAGAGAAGTGAGAGAAGGAAGAGAAGGAGAGGAGAGAAGTGAAGAGGAGAGAAGTGAAGAGAAGAGGAGAGAAGAGGAGAGAAGTGAGAGAAGAAGAGAAGTGAAGAGGAGAGAAGAGGAGAGAAGGAGAGAGAGGAGAGAAGTGAAGGAAGAGGAGAGAAGTGAAGAGGGAGAGAAGGAAGAGAAGAGGAGAGAAGTGAGAGAGGAGAGAAGTGAAGAGAAGAGAGAGAAGTGAAGAGAAGAGGAGAGAAGTGAGGAAGAGAGAGAGAGAGAGAGAGTGAAGAGAAGAGGAGAGAAGTGAAGAGAAGAGAGAGAAGTGGGAAGAGAAGAGTGAGAGAAAGGAAGAGTGAAGAAGAGGAGAGAAGTGAAAGAGAAGAGGGAGAGAGAAGTGAAGAGAGAGAGGAAGAGAAGTGAAGAGAAGAGGAGAGAAGTGAAGAGAGGAGAGAAGGAGGAAGAAGTGAAGAGAAGAGAGAGAGAAGTGAAGAGAAGAGGAGAGAAGTGAAGAGAAGAGGAGAGAAGTGAAGAGGAGAGAGAGGAGAAGTGAAGAGAGAGGAGGAAGTGAAGAGAAGAGAAGAGAAGGAAGAGAAGAGGAGAGAGGAAGAGAAGAGGAGAGAAGGAAGGAAGGAAGAGGAGAGAAGGAAGGAGAGGAGAGGAAGGAAGGAAGAGGAAGGAGGAAGGAAGAGGAAGAGGAGAGAAGGAAGGAAGAGGAGAGGAAGAGAGAGGAGAAGAGGAAGGAAGAGAAGAGGAGAAGAAGGAGAGAGAGGAAGAGAGAGAGGAAGAGAGAGAGAGAAGAGAGAGAGAGAGGAGAGAGGAAAAGAAGAGAGAGGAGAAGATAACAGCGAGATATTATGAATAAACTGTTGAAGAAAAAGATAGGGAAGAGAGAGTGAGAGAGAGAGACACAGAGAGAGAGAGAGAGAGAGAGAGAGTCAGAGAGAGAGAGAGAGAGAGAGAGAGAGAGAGACAGAGAGTTCAAGCTTTAGCTTATTATTCACAACATAGGCTTATTACGAATAAACTGAAGAGTGGGAGAGGGAGAGAGAGAGAGAGAGAGACAGACAGACAGACAGACAGACAGAGACAGAAACACAGACAGGGAGAGACAGGCAGACAGACAGACAAGACAGATATGCCTCATCCATCTTTCTCCATGTAAGTTTTAAAAATGTATAAAAAAAAAATACACAAATTTTTTTTTAAAAACTGAAAAAATTAAGATGCATCAACCTGCGCCTTAACAATGAAAATAATCCCTCCTTCCTCCCCCCCACCCCCAAACAAAAATTGACAATTTCCATAGTTTCTGTGGTGCCTTACAAGCAGTCTTGGACCTACTACTACTACTTCCTAATACGATCGTACCGTAACAGAAGACTCCTTTTGTTCTTGGGTTCCTTTGGCAACAAAGAACAAGAAGTTTCAGTTTCAGTTTGTCAAGATGACGTCTCCGCGCTCGGAATCAATTCCATATGCACTAACGTAACATAATCATGGCACACGCCTTAAGCCTGCACATAAACCCATGAGCTAGGCAGGTCCTGAGGTTAGGACAAGAAACAACCTACAGGCATTATATAGTTGATTATAATAACGTCATAATGTTCAGTTGCTCTGTCTTGTCCCTTCGTCTGTTTCTTTTCAATCTGGAAGCATTATGTTGTTGGTTACAAAAGTGTCATAACTAATCGGTTGCTGTATAATAATAACAATGATGATGATGATAATAATATAATAATAATAACAATAATATAATAGTAATAATCGTAATAATAATGATATAATAATGATAATAATTTACAGTATTTATACAGTGCCAAATCTTGACAATTCAAATCAAAGCACACTCACTCACCAGGCATACGCATACAATCGACAAAAACCACCTTACATTATTTAAAACACAGAACGAGGGAAAGAAGTAGTTGTAGAATTCATTGTTGGGAAAACAGGAGTGTTTTTTTTTTTAATTGGATTTAAAAGCAGAAAGGGTTGGTGTTTGGCGAAAGCAGAACGGAAGTTTATTCCAGGCTGACGGTCTTGAGACAGCAAAACAACGCTGGCCAACACTTGATAGTTTGAAATCTAGGGACCTGAAGGAGAAGAGTGTCTGAAGCTGAGCGCAAGGTGCAGTTGGTGTATAAATGCTGATGTTGTCGCAAAGATGTGATGGAGCAGACTGGTGAATAGATTTGTAACACAAGGTGTCCGGCTTATATTCAATTCTTTTTAAGAGAGGCAACCAGTGAAGACAGCTGTATATCTTGCCCCTTCATCTGTTTCTTTTTACAGTTCGTTTTCCCTCCTTTTGCAGATTTTGGTTCTTCCATTAGATTGAAATGTGTTCTATGTTGTATTACAAATAACATTTTGCATTGTGCTAGTAAAGAGAAAAGAGAAAAGTAACAACAACAACAACAAAATACTGCTATAACATATTAAGCATGAGCATTTGCTTTTTTTTCACGTTAAAGATCTCATGAAAAGTTTATGTAAAACAGCTCTTTTTTTTTTTGCATGAACATGGAAATGTTTGTGGGAAATCAATACCAGAACCACATCATAGCTTTGTCACCGCAATGTCGTGTTATAAAATCACAGGAATAAACTCTTTGACTCCCGCATCCTATCCACCAGCTTCCTGCATTGCCAGCCATGTCAGCAAAGCAAAAACTTAACCCTTTGACTCCTTCCTGCAGGAAGTTGGTGGATAGGGTGAGGGCGTCAAAGGGTTAATCTTGAACTGCTACCACGTGCCCTTATGTCATTCGTTCTAAATATGTCCATTAACTTTCCTGTCTTTATTTTTTTGTTATCTCCTAATTTTTTACGCTTTAAAAAAATCAATATTTTATATAGTTTCTTTATACTTTTAAACTATCGTTATATTATCTACTTTTTTAATGGATGGATTCCTTTTTTTTTTAACCAAATTTGTAAAAACACCAGTTTTTAATCCAATCACCGAAGTTAACCCTTTGACTCCCACAGCCTATCCACCAACTGCAAAAACTTAACCCTTTGACTCCCTCGCCCTATCCACCAGCTGCCTGCATCGACATCCTTCCTCTAGATCTGAAATGGTGGTCGAAGTGCAAGTTTTTCTGGTGAGACGATAAACCGAGGTACCATGTGTACCACGCGTTCAGTGCACGTTAAACATCCCATAGCAACAAACGAGTCGTCCCTGGCAAAATAGTGCACGTTAAACATCCCATAGCAACAAACGAGTCGTCCCTGGCAAAATGGTGTGGACAAATCCATTTTCCTAGATAAACAGAAATACACGCACACAGAAAAAAAAAAAAATAATGGGTTGGGTGGCACTGCACTGCAGCTATGTGCTGTTCCTGGTGAGACTCTCCTCCTCCCCCTCCCTCACTCGTGGGGATACCGGGGCTCTTTCAGCATAAATAGTATCCCCATCTTCTGGAAATTCTGTGCTAGAAATGTCCCCTTTTCTGTCACTCTCTTTGTTTCTTTCTTCCTCCTTTGCTTTCTGTCATTTCTTCCTATCATTTTCTGCCTTGCTGGTGCATTGATCTGTATATGTTCGAAAAAGTCTTATATACTTTCTCTCAAGATTGACAATTGGGTACATGTATTAAGTGAATTTTTGGGCCCTAGGGATATGAGATATGCGGAAGCAATTTTGTGGTCATTTAGGCCCATTTTTATATATGTTTTAGTGTCCTCAGTTATGTTTTAATTTGTATTGAGGTGTTTTATTTTAACTCCCCTGTGTGGTAAATTGGACGGAGTGGTCATCGCCAGGGGCATCTGCTTGGATTATGTGCGCAAATGCATTGATGTGTGTACTTAATTTTCTTTTTTTCTTTTTTTTTTTTTCTCTTGTTGAAGTATTATGTGTGTTTTGAAATGGCTGTAGGCCTGGTATAGCTCTACGCAGTCGGCTTGGCTCTTAACAAAAATAACAGTAACAATAACAATGGTGAGAATCCCCCTCCCCCGAATCCACATGTTAAATTCATAATGAAAAAGGAGATGAACGACTTTGTATTTTATTGCAGGTTGGTGTGTAAATATGACGGGAACAACATCTGTCTAGCCAGCAAGGGGGAGGACTATGATGACCTGTTGGAGTATTTTGGAGGTAAATATTATTATATCTGTAGATTTCGTTTCATTAAAAACTAATAGTGAGTGGATCATCATCAGTAGCAGCATTATCATCACACAGTAGTTTTTGCGATGCGATGATGATGATGTCAATGAGGATGATAATCATGATGCTGTGGAGTTCCTCCATCTAGGATTGAGACTGCGCGTGACAGGGCTGTACTCTACGCTGACTATCATAACATATCCTGGCGTCAACCAGGTCTGAGAGATACAGACACCAGCCGTGCTGGTCAGATGATTTAAGCAACACCTTCAATAACGCATCCGTGAAGTGGATGAGACTCGACCCTGTGGTCCCAGTCTTCCCAATGAGCCCATATCACGCCCATCTCTGGGTAGGAGCCAGTTAGAGCCGAAAAATCCCAAATCATTTTTGAAAGGACCATTGAGGATTCGAACCCACAACCTTCCAATCGGTAGTCCGTTGCATGCGCTAACCACTACACCACTGCGAGTACATGGGTATGTTTCATCATCATAACGTGCCCTGCCATGCCATGGCGTTGGCGATCATGGCCCTCCATAGGCATCTATCCCTTGTCGCCGCAAGCACATCTTCAACGCTCTCCGTCCTCAGCCACCCTGCAAGTCCATCCAATATTTCATCCCTGAATCTACCTGGTGTTCTCTTTCCCTCGAGCTTTCCTGTTGTGACCAGGTGCTCCAATTCCCCTTTCCTCATAAAATGGCCTATAAATGTTGCCCGTCTTTTCTTAATCTTCCTTATCAATGATCTTCTTGTGTCTGCCTCCATCAAGACTGTCTCGTTTGTTTTCTTTGCTGTCCATGGAGCTCTCAACATTCTTCTTAGAAACCATATCTCGGCTGCCTCAATCTTGTTTTGGCTTTGCATGTTGTGTATGTTTATAGATTCATATTCAGGTTTGTCTTTCAAACGCCTGGTGATAAACGAGATGGAGCAGTTATCACCAGGGACATATATATCCTTAGATACTATGCGTGAATGCATTGATAAGTGCTGTACTTAATTTTCCTTTCCAGTCTTCTTGTCGTGGTCAGCGAGATATCCACACGCAATCTTTTTCTTAATTGATAGGGATACGAACCCACAACCTCCCAGTCAGTTAGTCCCGTTGCGCAATCCTCTTGGCCACGTTGACCGTTTTATCTATCCATGCATGTGTGTTGATCATTTCACCAGACGGCAGATGCACATAAAAAATAACCAGCAGAATCGGCCAAGCCAAAACAACATTCAAGAAAATGGAAAGCATTCTTACCAACAAATGCCTATCAATTAACATCAGGAAGAGAGTTCTTGAATGTTATATAGAACCAATACTGTTGTACGGTTGTGAGGCGTGGACAGTCAACAAGCAAAGCCATAACAAGATTGAGGCAGCCGAGATGTGGTTTCTAAGAAGGATGTTGAGAGTTCCATGGACAGCAATGAAAACAAACGAAACAGTCTTGATGGAGGCAGATACAGGTAGATCATTCATAAGGAAGATTAGGAAAAGGCAGGCAACATTCATAGGCCATTTTATGAGGAAAGGGGAATTGGAACACCTGGTCACAACGGGAAAGCTGGAGGGAAGGAGAGCACCGGGTAGACCCAGGGAGAAGATACTAGACGGACTTCCGGAGTGGCTGAAGACAGGGAGGGTGGAAGAGATGCTTGAGGCAAAAAGAGACAGAGACAGATGGAAGTCCATAATCGCCAACGTCATGCGGCAAGGCACCTGATGATGATGATGATGATGCTTGTGTGTTACAGAGGACGAAAGGGTCTTTGCCTTCACCCGCATCATCATGGGAGACGAGCTGAGCAAACGTCCCAAGTTTGTCTTCATCACCTGGGCCGGCACCAACCTCGGGGTGCTGGAGAGGGCCCGGCTGAGCACGGACAAAGGGCTGGTGAAGGACGTCATCAAGGTGGGTTCTTCCCGTCCGTTCGCTTCAGTTGATTTTGGCTGTTGCAAAACGCTGTTGTTCTTAACTGCTGCAGGTACTTAGTAAATGGTCATGAACGATAATTTGTTATGGTTTTCTGAACCCGCCTACACCTTTATGCTGGGATTCGGTGCAATGTTAGTATACAGAAAATCATGCGTAGACATATTTGACATAAATACTACTGCATATCTTCTCTCTCTCTCTCTCTCTCTCTCTCTCTCTCTCTCTCTCTCTCTCTCTCTCTCTCTCTCTCTCTCTCTCTCTCTCTCTCTCTGCTCTCGCTCTTTCTCTCTCTCTCTCCTCTCTGAGATATTCCTATTGCTGTTTGCAGACGATGTTATTCTTCTTTCTGGTACAGTCAAAGGCTTACAAAACCAGTTAAATGTCTTAAAGGAAGAATCGGATCGACTAGCTTTAACAGTTAACATGGATAAAACTAATATTATGATTTTCAGGAAGGGTGGACATTTATCAAAACACGAAAAATGGTTCTATGGAATTAACGAGGTTAAAGTTGTTAATTCTTATAAATACTTAGGAATGATATTTTCGACAAAATTAAGTTTAAATTATGCATGGGAAGAATCTTGTAATAAAGGGAAAAAGGGTGTTATTGAAATTCTAAAATCCTTACGGAAGCTCAATTCTATTGATTGTAATTTATATTGGAAAATGTTTGATACACAGATAGAACCTTTACTTACATATGCAGCTGAAGTATGGGGTCTTACTGTAAATCCACATATGGAAAAAGTGCATACATATGCTATAAAACGTTTTTTGGCTGTACTAATTCACTCTTCTAATACTGTTTTATATGGAGAAACTGGAAGATATCCTTTATACATTAGAACCTTTGTGAAGAGTATTAAATACTGGTTGAAATTGTTAAGGCTTCCACAATCTCGGTTATGTAAACAGGCATATGAAATGATGGTTACTCAAATGGAAATAGGAAAACAGAACTGGGCCTATCAGGTAAAAAAGGCTTTATCAGAACTTGGGTTTGGAATCGTGTGGTTGTCCCAGGGAGTAGGAAATGAGTGTCAGTTTATTAATGAATTTAAAGACAGGCTTATTTGTTCGTTTAAACAAAATTGGCACTCAGATATGGAAAACAAAGAAAAATATAGTTGGTTCTTCTCATTTAAAGATGTTTTTCAAACCGAAAAATATCTCAGTGTTGTTACGGATAAATGGCAAAGAACTAATTACGCAAGATTTAGATTAAGAACACTTGGTTTCAATGCAAATAAAAATTGGTTTCAACCTGGGACGTCCACAGTATATCCTTGCTCCTTATGTGGAAACAATGTCGATAATGAAAAACACTTTCTATTCCAATGCCAAATTTTTGACACAATACGTGGAAAATGCAAAGTTTTTTAATCCGACATGGCCAAAAGACAAGATATTGTATCTATTTTGTCGTCTGATGACGAAGTCATAATCAAATCAGTGGCACTATACATTGCGGAAGCACAAAAAATAAGACATAAACACTTACAAGCCCGACAATAGTGCTAGACAATATCATACTGGGATTAATTTAATCTCTTTTGACTGATGTGGGCTATATCACGTTAACTCCAAAAGAAGCCGCTTTATTATAGACTGTTTTGTAAAGAGCTGTTTTCATTTGCTTTATTTTGCTTTGTTTGCCGATAATTTAAGAGTAGCTAATAATATGAAAATAATGGTATATTTGTAGAATATGTTAGAAGTGGATATTGAAAGGGTATATAGACACTTAAGGGTCTACTATACATGTTAACAAAACAAAAAAAAACAAAAAAAACAAACAAACCAAAAAACAAATAAATAAAAGGCATAGTGATGTCCCTTGTTAACAGAGTATTTTGGGGCAGTTATGTGAAGATTATATTATTATCACTAAATGTAAGGTTTGGGTGGTCTAGCCCAGATGTTTCATCATATTACAGTTTTGATGTGTGTGTGCGTGCGCACGAGCGCGCGCCCGCGTGTGAGTGTATATGGATGCGTGTGTGTGTGTGTGTGGGTGTGGGTGTGTGAAAAAGATTTTGGTTTGTCTAAACCTAGACAAATTATTGGCCTGAATGTGGGAACACTGTTCTGATTTTTTTTTTTTTTTTTTCTTTGCATTATGTAGTAGTGGTAAAATGGATGATTGTTTATTATATATGATTTGAATATGTTCGACTGTTCAAGGAATGGATGTTCGATATTTTTTTTGATTATGCGTGAAGAATTTGCGCACATACAAAGAGTGGATTATGTGTCGCACTACTGGAAAATTGTTATCCCCCTTGTCAAAAGACCTTTTCGGGTAATGACAATAAACAGTTTCAGTTTCAGTTTCTCTCTCGCTCTCGCTCTCTCTCTCTCTCTCGCTCTCGCTCTCTCTCTCTCTCTCTCTCTCTCTCTCTCTCTCTCTCTCTCTCTCTCTGTCACACACTCACGATTACGCTCA
>JAPXFY010000020.1:36485026-36487526 GCA_030674185.1 Monoplex corrugatus | reverse complement strand
CTTGATTGTCGCTTATCTTTTTTTCAGACTGTCTTTATTAGAATAGATGAATAATCCAAGAATAGATGGATAAAAAGTTGAATACATAAACAAGAAAATAAATTTTAAAAAAAGAACAGGTTGAAGGTGGGAAGGTTGATTAAAATCGTCTGCGTGTCTGTCTGTGTCTGTGTCTGTCTGTATCTGTGTCTGTGTTAAGAGACATTGGTTGTTTCTGTTGATAGCGCCGTATACTTGAGACAGGTAGTGGGATGGGGGCTCCCCCGTGTGAATGCCGGGGGTTCTTTCAGTATAAATAGTATCCCCACCTTCTGGAAATTCCGTGCTAGAAATTTCTCTTTTTTGTCACTCTCTTTGTTTCTGCCTTCTTCCTCCTTTGCTTTCTTCCTATCATTTTCTGCCTTGCTGGTCCTTTCACCTGTATGTGTTCGATAAAGTCTTACGTAGTGTTTCTTAGGATCGATAATTGTGTACATGTATTAAGTGCATTTTTGGCTTTAGGCAGGTGAGATATGCGGAAGCAATTTTAGGTAATCTATGCCTGTTTTTATATGTTTTGGTATCCTTAGCCATGCTTAAATTTGCATTCAGGTGTTTTTGTTTTTTTTTAAATCCCCTGTGCGATAAATTGGACGGAATGATCAACTCCGGGGGCATGTCCTTAGATTATGTGCGCGAATGCATTGATATGTGTACTTAATTTTCTTTTCTTCTTTTTTTCCTGTTGTAGTTTTTGTGTATTTTGAAATGGTTGTAGCCCTGATATGGCTCTACACAATCAGCTGGGCTTTAAACAACAATAACAACAACGAAAGTGGGATGGGTTTTTGGTTGGTTGGTTGGTTTGGGCTTCGCTTTAGTGGCGATGACTCACAGGGTTCGTTCCAGCTTCTTAATACACCGCCATCCTGAAGTTCATTCATTCGACATTCAGTGCCAGGAATTCCATGGGAGCCAGTGACGTCAAGCGCCATGAGGCCGGTTTACTTCAGTACAGCTCAACAGTGTATTTTCTGATCCAACTCACTAAGGCCACTGCCGGCTTAACCTTTACACTGCTGCACCCTGTTCACCACCATCCTGCATTGTCAACCATGCTAGCAAAGCGAATACTTAACCCTCTGACTCCCTCACCCTGTCCACCAGGTTCCTGTAGGAGGCTGATGGATAGAACGAGGGAATCAATGATGGATAGAATGAGGGAGTCAAAAGGTTAAGTTTTTGCAGTTGGTGGATAGATGTGGGAGTCAAAGGGTTAATTTTTTTTGCAGTTGGTGGATAGGGTGAGGGAGTCAAAGGGTTATTTTTTTTTTGCAGTTGGTGGATAGGGTGTGGGAGTCAAAGAGTTAAACCGCCCACTAATGATCGTAATCGCTCAGTAGAAAGGACTGACTGAGTGACCCATGGATGAAGAAACCAACGCATGGCCACAGCAACAACAGCTTCCATACACCACTAACACCTAGGACCCCAGCTTGGATTTAATTAACCCTTTGACTCCTGCACCGTATCCACCAGCTGCAAAAACTGTTTATTTTTTAATTTTTATGTTTTTATTTATCTATTCATCTCTTTATCCCTTTGATTCCCTCATCCTATCCACCAGCTTCCTGCACGAAGCTGGTGGATAGGTAAGGGATCAAAGGGTTAATTTTTTGCTTTACTGTCATGGCTGACCATGCAGGATGCTGGTGGACAGTGCGGGGAAAGTCAAAAGGTTAAACCGTTCACTAACGATCGTAACCGCTTAGTAGAGCCGGACTGAGTGAATGACCTAGCGGTAAAGAGACCAACGCCGTGGCCACCACAATGACAGCCTCCGTGAGCCACTAACACACTAGATCCCAACTTGAACTTAATACAACACTTTGACTCCCCGCAACGTATCCGGATACCAGCAGCAAAAACTAAACCCTTTGACTGCCTCACCCTATCTACCTGTTTCCTGGATAAAAGTGAGGGAGTCAAAGGGTTAAGTTTTTGCTTTGCCGTCATGGCTGACCATGCGGGATGCTGGTGGACAGGGTGTGGGAGTCAAAGGGTTAAATTAAATTAGCTCAGGCGTGGAACAGAGAGAGAGGAAACCGAAACTGAGATCATCACGTGATCACGGCATGAAAAGGTTCCATGATTCTTAGCTTGTAGTGTTTCAGGATTCCGAAACTTAGGTGGAAAAGTGATGCAGGAAAATATTTAAAAAAAAATGGACACAGAGCAGGTCAGTTATTATGTTGTTGAGACATTATCCTGTCTTTGTGTACTGTTCCATCAACTAAGTCAAATCAGTTCATAGTGGACTGAACGTTTTTATCAGACTATGAACATACATTATCGCTTGATTTATCATTTCATCTGAAAGACTTGCAACCACGCTATCACTAGGGTCTAAAGTAGAGGGAGGGGGGGGGGGGGGAGAGAGAAAATTGCTGTTTGACCCGGAATTGAACTTAGGTTGCTCACATCATGGGGTGGTGGTGGTGGTGGTGTTGTTTAATTTATC
>JAPXFY010000020.1:36475026-36480026 GCA_030674185.1 Monoplex corrugatus | reverse complement strand
GTTTGTGTGTGTGTGTGTGTGTGTGTGTGTGTGTGTGTGTGTGTGTGTGTGTGTGTGTGGTGTGTGTGTGTGTGTGTGTGTGTTGAATTTGCGTTCTCTTTCTATTCTAGTATAATTCTTGTACTAAAGAGATTATTTCTTCTCGTTTCGAGATGCTGAATAAAATGAGGAGAAGAACAAAAATAAATAAATAAATAAATAAATAAAATTATGTAAAAAAAAAAAAAGAAGCTGTTCTTTAATGTCTGTTCACAAATTTTTGTGATTTGAAGAGGATACAAGAGTTCCACACAACAGTTTGATTAATCCTTTGACTCCTGCACCCTGTCCACCAGCATCCTGTATTGTCCGCCATGCTAGCAAAGCAAAAACGTAACCCGTTGACTTCCTCACCCTATCCACCAGCTTCCTGTATGAAGCTGGTGGATAGGGTGAGGGAGTCAAAGGGTTATGTTTTTGTGGTTGGTGGATAGGCTGCTGGTGGGAAAGAGAGCACCAGGCAGACCCAAGGAGAAAATATTGGACGGATGTGCAGGGTGGCTGAGGACAGAGAGGGTGGGAGATGTGCTTGCAGCGACAAGGGATAGATTCGTGTGGAGGGCCAGGATCGTCAACGCCACGCGACAGGGCACATGATGATGAATGGGGTGTGGGAATCAAAGGGTTAACTGGTTAATTGGATCATCAACATCAAAGGGGCAAAGTGACTGCAGCATCAAAACAACAACAACAACAACAACAAACAACAACAACAAAAACAACAAACAACAACAATGAAAAACAATCCTAGTCTCATAGTGAGTCTTATTACAAATGATTCTGGAGAATGGCACCATGTAAGAATATCACAGTAGCCTCTGCAGCGCTGTAGAGACAAGCTTTAAACAATACATGTAATGATCACATATTCACTTGTTTCATTACCTAGGTTAATTTAAGAGAGGAGATCCCCCCCCCCCCCACCCTGTCCGCCCGACGCAATGGTTAAATAGCGTAATGATTACCACAAAGAGAGGGATAATAATTAAACTTAAAATTTTGAGCTTGAAAACGTTTTATTACTCAAGAATAGTAGCATTAGATCCCGCTGGATCTGTCTTACATCTAGTTCTTGCTGTTCTTCACATATTACATAAGTATCATCATCATCATCAGGTGCCCTGCCGCATGGCGTTGGCAATCATGGACTTCCACCTGTCTCTATCTCTTGTTGCCCCAAGCATCTCCTCCACCCTCCTCGTCTTCGGCCACTCTGCAAGTCCGTCTAGCATTTTCTTCCTGGGTCTACCTGGTGCTCTCTTTCCCTCCAGCTTTCCCGTTGTGACCAGGTGCTCCAAATCCCCTTTCCTCATAAAATGGTCGATACATGTTGCCTGTCTTTTCCTAATCTTCCTTTTAAGTTTTAAGTTTAATTCTTCTTCTTCTCCTTGTGCTAATCATTACGCTATTTCATCCAGAAGTATACAAATATAAAAACGAAATGCCTGGATCAAAACTGGTGAAATGAAATACAAAACATACACACACAACACACCACACACACACACACACCACACACACACACACACACACACCACACACACACACACACACACACACACACACACACACACAAAATGGAAAAGAATAAAGAAATACAGAAAAGGTGTAAGTGCTCAAACAAATACAAATCAAAACAGCAAAAATCAGCAATGACGACAACAAAACAAAACAATCACCGTCACTACCACCAACAACAAAGAAACGAGAGTATCAAAGGGGGGTAATAAAATGGCAATGCGGTGATGTAGCTATACACTGTTGTTGACCACGTTGTCTGAAAAGCCTAGTTTGTGCCTACTCTTTTAGAGAAAATGTCGATGTCTGCTTTGCTTAGCAGTATTAAACAGCAAAGATGGTAATATAATTATATCGTAATGGTACCATTTTTTTTCTTTTCTTTTGCCTTTTTCTTTCTTTCTTTTTGGTTTGGTTTGTTTGTTTGTTTGTTTGTTTTGTGTGCGTGCGTGTGTGTGTTTGTGTGTTTGTGTTTGTGTGTGTGTGTGTGTGTGTGTTTGTGTGTGCGTGTGTGACACGGTATTCATGTCAATATTTCATTATTTGTATGTATCATATATTTTACATTAAGAATATACAATCCTGAACGTCGTTAAGAGGCTGGAGGGCTCCCTGAATCGTGATGAATCATCATCACTACCATCATTACCATCATCATCGTCGTCGTCGTCATCGTCGTCGTCATTGTCGTGGTCGTCGTCGTCATCATCATCATCATCGTCGTCGTCGTCATCGTCGTCGTCGTCATTGATATCATTACTAGTAGTAGTAGTATCATTATAGTATCATCATCATCATCATTATCATCATCATCGTCATCATCTTATTATTATTATATTATTATTATTATTGTTATCATTCTTATCATCATTATTATTGTTATGTGTTATTCTTATTATTATTATCACTTGTGTTGTTGTTGCTGTTATTATTATTATGTTGTTGTTATCATTATAAAAACATTAATTTAATGTTATTATTATAAGCATAATTATTATTATCATTATCATCATCATTATTACAATCATTATTATTATTCCTGTTGCTGTTGTCGTCGTCATCGTCATCACATCATTACCACCACCATCATCATCAACGTTATCATTAGCATCATATCATTATCATTCATATTATTGGTAACCGCGCAGTTCATCAGCATGAACTCCCCATGTTTGATTCTATCAGACAGAGCGCATAAGCACCAGAGAAGGGAGGTGCTGAAGAATCTGCTGCGTGATCCCACGTTTGTCGACTATTTCAACGTGTTCCTCAACTTGCCGGTAAGCCTGCTGGGTGTGGCTGACCACACAGTGTGGTATATGGAACAGGTTTCCATGTGTTAATGTTGTTGTTGTTGTTGTTAGTAGTGGAGGTGTTGTTAATGTTGCTGTTGTTGTTAGTAGTGTTGTTGTTGTTACTGTTATTGTTGTTGTCGCTAATGTTGTTGTTGTTAGTGGTGTTGTTGTTAGTGTTGTTGTTAGTGTTGTTGATGTTAGTGTTGTTGTTACTGTTGTTGCTAATGTTGTTACTGTTGTTCTTGCTAATGTTGTTGTTGTTGTTAGTGTTGTTGTTGCTAGTGGTGTTGTTGTTAGTGGTGTTGTTGTTGTTGATGATGGATGTTGCTGTTGTTACTGTTGTTGCTGTTGCTGCTGATGTTGTTGTTTCAGTTGTTTATTGTTGTTGTTGCTAATATTGTTGCTGTGTTGTTGTTATTGTAAGTGTTGTTGTTGTTGTTGCTGCTGCTGCTGCTGCTACTGCTGTTTCTAATGTTGTTTCTGCTGCTCGGAAGCAATTTTAGATAATTTAGGCCCGTTTTTTATATGTTTTGGTGTCTTTAGGTATGCTTGAATTTGTATTCGAGTGTGTTTTATAAATCCCCTGTGCGATAAATTGGAGTGTTCAACGCCAGAGGCAAGTCCTTATGTGCACGAATGCATTGATATGTGTACTTAATTTTCTTTTCTTATTTTTTTCCTGTTGAAGTTTTGACGCGGTCATAGCCCTGATATGGCTCTCTGCAGTCGGTGGGCTTTAAACAACAATAACGATGAAATTTCGATGTTGCTGCTGCTCTGCTGCTGTTGTTGTTGTTGTTGTTGTTGTTACTGTTGTTGTTGTTGTGAAAACAGAATCAGAACGCGTATTTAATACAACCAGACCAAACAGGCGCAAATTTTCGGCCAACTGGCCTTTGTCAAGCGTAAGCGTAAGATCACAAACGAATAAACACACACACACACACACAACAAAACACACACACACACACACACACACACACACTCACTCACCACACACACACACACACACACACACACATCACACACACACACACACACACACACACAACACACACACACACACACACACACACACACAACACACACACACACACACACACAAATTAGGAGAAAAAGACTAAAACTTCCTTGCTGCTTCGTATCGCTTTTGTTGTTGTTGTCGTTGTTACTGTTGTTGTTGCTAATGTTGTTGCTGTTGTTGTTGTTATTGTTGTTGTTGATGTTGGTGGTGGTAATGATGATGTTGTCATGTGCTCCTAACAGATCGTGATGCTGTTGTTGTGTGCATGAAAAAATAGCTGTGATGTTGATTGGTGTTTTCGTTGAAGTGGAAACTGTTGCTGTTTGTTGTCGTTGCTGTTGTCGTTAATGCTATTGTTTGTTGTTGTTGTTGCTGTATTTCTTTCCCTTGTTGATATTTTTTGTTGTGGTTGTTGCTGTTTCTGTTGTTCTTATTGTTATCTTAAGTGTCGATGCTTTTGTTGATGTTGAAGTTAACCAACACTGTGGCTGTTACCGTTGTTTTGGATATTGTTGATACTGTTGGTGTTGCTATTGGTTTCGTTACTGTTGTTGTTGGCTTTGTTGATAGAGTGCTAGGACTCAAAATCTGATGTCTGGAGTTCAATTCCAGCCCGTAACATGCAGGTAGGTAGTGTTAGCTGCCCTCTTTTCCTATTCCCAACCATTATGATGATGTTGGCTTGCTAACTGCTTCATATTAGCCCTGATATGGCTCTAGTAGTCGGCTGGGCTATAAGCAATATGAACTGAACTGTACTGCTTCATAGGTCCTCCTCCTTGTCTTCCTTTTCATTTCAAGACCTTTGCCAGTGTGTACAGATTTTTTGCGTAGGCTGGAGGAGTCTGCCACAGCATCACTGTAAATTTGGACGGGGTGCATGTGGAACTGTCATGGCGCCACGATAAAAAAAATCCGTTTTTGAACAATTTGAAAATTAATTCGTATCAAAGCGAGGAGTGCCTGTGGAATTTCGAGAACAGTGAACCTGGTTTGAGCAAATTCTCAGAGCCATGAATTCATGATTTGATGTCTCGAGTTCAATTCTAGAGCCGTACACACCCCCCCCCCCCCCCCCCCCCCCCTGTCTCCCCAAACAAAACAAAACAAAACTTTCAAACAAA
>JAPXFY010000020.1:36447526-36472526 GCA_030674185.1 Monoplex corrugatus | reverse complement strand
CAGTTTCAGTTTCAGTTTCTGCCCCTCTCTCTCTCATTCCCCTCTCTATTAGATTTCAAGTGGTAATTGTAATGCTAGTCGTTTGGATGAGACAAAAAACTGAGGTCCCATGACAGCACGCACTTTAAGCGCACGTTAAAGATCCCACGGCAATGGAAGTGTTGTCCCAGGCAGATTTCTGTGGTGAAATCCACTTTCATACCAAAGCAGATATACACACACACAGAACAAAAATTGGTGACGCTGCGCTTCGACGTTGTGCCCTCTCTAGAAGGTGCAGCCCCAATTTTTACTTGGTAAATCAACTGTGATAAGGGAGGAATGAATAATCATCATCATCATCATCATCATCATCATCAACATCATCATCATCATCATGTGCCCTGCCGCATGGCCTTGGTGATCATGGCCCTCCATACCAATCTATCACTTGTCGTCGTACGTCCATCTTCCACCCTTTCTGTCCTCAGCCACACTGCAAGTCCGTTCAATACTTTCTCCCTGGGTCTACATACATGGCGATTTTTAACCTCCAACCTTTTTGTTGTGACCAGGTGCTCTAATTCCCCTTTCCTCATAAAATGGCCTTTACTTGTTGCTTGTCTTTTCATCATCTTCTTCATTAATGCTCTTCTTGTGTTTGCCTCCTTCATGACTGTCTCGTTCGTTTTCTTTGCTGTCTGTGGAACTCTCAACATTCTTCTTAGAAACCACATTTCAGTTGCCTCAATCTTGTTCTGACTTTGCGTGTCGGCTGTCCACGCCTCACATCCGCACAACAGTATCGGTTCTATAGAACATTCAAGAACTCTTTTCCATGTCACTTCTCCTAGTGGAGAAATGAATACAAATACAAACAATATTTCTTTCGGTTTCTTTCTGTTCACTTTTGAACTAACTGTAGAACACCAAACCAAAAATCAACGTGTGTTACACTGGAAACAAGAAGAGCTATACAAAGCCTTTACAAAAAGTTCAGACTTGCGCATGGGTTTATCATCGTTATTGTCATCATCGTCATCACTATTGTTGTTGTTATAATTTATTATTATTATTATCATCATCGTTACTATTTCGTTCTCAAAATCATCGTGTCAGACATTACTATACTTGCTATTATTTATCATTATTACTACCATCATCGTTACTATGTCGTTCTCAGAATCATCGTGTGTTGGACTGGATCATCGTCATTACTAGTGTTGTTATAATTCATCATTATTATTATCATCATGGCTACTATTTCGTTCTCAGAATCATCGTGTGTTGGACTGGATCCAAGAGGAACGCTATAAAGCCTTCATGAAAACCAGACTGGCCACGAGTTTCAGCTGGTCCACAAACTGTTGAAAGTGTCCCTGTCCTTTCGGTTGGCTGGGAAAGGTAATCAGACAGTTGTGATACTACATGATCATCAGGGGCTGTTTTACCTTGTCGTGTATGCAGTCTTCTGTGTGTGTGTGTGTGTGTGTGTGTGTGTGTGTGTGCGTGGTGTGTGTGTGTGTGCGCGCGCGCGCGGGTGTGTGTGTGTGTTGTGAGTGTGTGTGTGAGAGAGAGTGTGTGTATGTGTGTGTGGTGTGTGTGTGCATGTGTGTGTGTGTGTGCTGTGTGTGTGTGTGTGTGTGTGTGTGTGTGTGTGTGTGTGTGTGTGTGTGTGTGTGTGTGTGTGTGTGGTCATGTGTGTGTGTGTGTGTGTGTGTGTGTTCGTGTGTATGTGTTTGCGTGTGTGTATGTGTGTGTGTTGTGTGGTGTGTGTGTGTGCGCGCGTGCGCGCGTGCCCTTGTTCATTGCCCATCTCAATTGTTCAGTCATTCTGAAAGTGTCCTTTTTTCTTTAAGTCCCTCACCCCATCCCACCCCCACCCCCACCCCTCCCTATTTCAAGACCTTGCCAGCGCATAACGTTTTGTGCAGGCCTTAGGCCTTGTTTCTTCAAGAGGAATATTTCAATATTGCAATCGGACAGTTCCATGAGAACTCTACCCAAATATGATAAGAATTATATGACAGACTCCTTGAGCTTGTGCAAAACCTTATGCGCTAGGATTGCTCAAGGAAGTCTGCCAGTTGAAATATCGCCTGTTTGCGCTTTTTCCAATCATCCTGATGGTGTCAGCTCAGCATTCCATAGTTCTAGAGCCCCCACCACCTTGACTCTCCCGTCTCTTCCATTTCAAGACCTTGCCAGAGCACAGGGATTTGCGCAGGCTCGAGGGGGTCAGCCAGACAGCGGATGGGGGGGGGGGGGGGGCATAATTATGGAATATTCCCAGTGCAGTCAATCCTTCTTGAATAAACTCCCAAACTCACAGATGCGAAATCCAAGACAAGTGTGACTGCCCGCGTTCAGACAAACAGGAACGAGAAAAAAACACGAAAAAAAAAAAAGAAAAAAAAGAATAAGAACGCGTATTTAATACAAGATAAGACAGGCGCAAATTTTCGGCCAACTGGCCTTTGTCAAGCATAAGAGCACAAACGAACAAACACCAGATACAAAAATTAGGAGCAGCAGGGAAGTTTCAGTCTTTTTCTCCTAATTTTTGTATTTGTTGTTTGTTTGTTTGTTTGTGATCTTACGCTTGACAAAGGCCAGTTGTCCGAAAATTTGTGCCTGTCTTGTCTCGTATTAAATACGCGTTCTTATTCTTTTTTCGTGTTTTTTTTTCTACTGGTTTCACAGATGCGAACAAAGGCAGCGAAGACAAAGAACTGGACAAAGACGGCACGGACAAAGAAGCCCTTGCTTCGTCGCCCCCATCCGTGGATCTACTGCACGTGCTCTGCCGGAACCTGGTGGGGAACGTGGCCGGCATGTACCTGTTCCGGGAGTACCTGCGCGGCACGAGTGGCGCGCGCGTCGTCGCGTGCTGGATGCACGTGCAGGCCTTCCGCAAGACACGTGACCCCGAGCGGCGCGTGGAACTGTTTCGCTCCATCCGTCGTTTCTACCTGCACCCTGTGACTCTCCTGAACCTCAACGGTGATGGGGATGATGATAGGGATGGTGGTGGTGGCGGTAGTGGTGGTAGTGAAAAGTGCTGGACGGATATCGTGGCTCCGGGTGAGTTGTTCTTGTTTTTTTGGGGTGTTGGGTTTTGTTGTCTTTGTTGGCTGTTGTTTGGGTGTTGGGTTTTGTCTTGGGTGTTGGGTTTTCTTTGTTGGCTGTTGTTTGGGTGTTGGGTTTTGTCTTGGGTGTTGGTTTTCTTTGTTGGCTGTTGTTTGGGTGTTGGGTTTTCCTGTGTTGGTTTTTGTTTGGGTGTTGGGCTTTTCCTTTGTTATTTGTTGTTGGGTGTTGGGTTTCGTCTTGGGTGTTGGGTTTTCTTTGTTTTGTTTTGAGTGTTGGGGTTTTTCTTTGTTGACTGTTGTTTGGGTGTTGGGTTTTGTCTTGGGTGTTGGGTTTTCTTTGTTGGCTGTTGTTCAGGTGTTGGGGTTTTCCCTTTGTTGGTTTTTGTTTGGGTTTGGGTTTGTGTTGGCTGTTGTTTGGGGGTTAAGTTTTCTTTGTTGGCTTTGATTTGGGTGTAGGATTTCGTCTTTGTTGGTTTTTGTTTGGGTGTTGGGTTTTTCTTTGTTGGCTGTTGTTTGGATGTTGGGTTTTGTCTTGGGTGTTGGGTTTTCGTTGTTGGCTGTTGTTTGGGTGTTGGGTTTTCTTTGTTGGTTTTTGTTTGAGTGTTGGGTTTTTCTTGTTATCTGTTGTTTGGGTGTTGGGTTTTGTCTTGGGTGTTGGGTTTTCTTTGTTGGCTGTTGTTTAGGTATTGGGTTTGCCTTTGTTGGTTTTTGTTTGGGTGTTGGGTTTTCCTTGTTGGCTGTTGTTTGGGTGTTGGGTTTGTCTTGGGTGTTGGGTTCGTCTTGGTTTGGGTTTTCCTTTGTTGGCTGTTGGGTTTCTTTGTTGGTTGTTATTTGGGTATTGGGTTTTGTCTGTGTTGGTTTTTGTTTGGGTGTTGGGTTTTCTTTGTTGGCTGTTGGGTTTTGTCTTTGTTGGCTGTTGTTTGGGTGTTGGGTTTTCTTTGTTGGCTGTTGGGTTTTGTCTTTGTTGGCTGTTGTTTGGGTGTTGTTGTTTTTCTTTTTTGGCTGTTGTTTCGGTGTTGGGTTTCCCTTTGTTGGCTGTTGTTTGGGTGATGGGTTTTTCTTTGTTGGCTGTTGTTTGAATATCGGTTTTTTTCTTTGTTGACTGTTGTTTGGGTGTTTAGTTTTTTGTTGGCTGTTGTTTTGGTGTTAGGTTTTCCCTTTGTTGGCTGTTGTTTGAGTGTTGGTTTTTTTCTTTGTTGACTGTTGTTTGGATGTTGGGTTTTTCTTTGTTGTGTGTTGTTTGGGTGTTGGGTTTTTCTTTTTGGGTGTTGTTTGGGTGTTTATTTTTTTGTTGGCTGTTGTTTGGGTGTATGGTTTTTTCTTTGTTGGCTGTTGTTTGGGTGCTGGGTTTTTCTTTGTTTGCTGTCGTTTACAAGTTGGGGTTTTCTGTGTTGGCTTTTGTTTGTGTGTGGGTTTTGTCTGTGTTGGCTGTTGTTTTGGGTGTGGGGTTTTCTGTGTTGGCTTTTGTTTGGGTGTGGGGTTTTCTTTGTTGGCTTTTGTTTAGGTGTGGGGTTTTCTGTGTTGGCTGTTGTTTGGGTGTTGGATTTTTCTTGTTGGTTGTTGTCTGGGGGTTGGTTTTTCTTTGTTGGCTGTTATTTGGGTGTTGGGTTTTCTTTGTTGGCTTTGGTTTGGGTGTTGGTTTTTTTGTCTGCGTTGGCTGTTGTTTGGGTGTTGGGTTTTGTCTTTGTTGGCTGTTGTTTGAGTGTTGGGTTTGTCTTGGGTGTTGGGTTTTGTATTGGGTGTTGGATTTTTCTTTGTTGGCCGTTGTTTGGGTGTTAGGTTTTGTCTTGGGTGTTGGGTTTTCTTTGTTGGATGTTGTTTGGGTGTTGAATTTTTCTTTGTTGGCTGATGTTTTTGGTGTTGGGTTTTGTCTTGGATGTTGGGTTTTCTTTGTTGGATGTTGTTTGGATGTTGTTTTTTTCTTTATTGGCTATTGTTTGTGTGTTGGATTTTGTATTGAGTGTTGGGTTTTCTTTGTTGGCTGTTGTTTGGATGTTGTGTTTTCTGTGTTGGTTGTTGTTTGGGTGTTGGGTTTTGTCTGTGTTGGGTTTTCTGTGTCGGCTGTTTTCTGTGTTGGCTGTTGTTGGGGTGTTGGGTTTTCTGTGTTGGCTGTTGTTTGGGTGTGGGGTTTTCTGTGTCGGCTGTTGTTTGGGTGTGGGGTTTTCTGTGTTGGTTGTTGTTTGGGTGTTGGGTTTTGTCTGTGTTGGGTTTTTTGTGTTGGTTGTTGTTTGAGTGTTTGGTTTTCTGTGTTGGTTGTTGTTTGGGTGTTGGGTTTTCTGTTTTGGCTGTTGTTTGGGTGTTGGGTTTTGTCTGTGTTGGGTTTTCTATGTTGGCTGTTTTCTGTGTTGACTGTTGTTAGGGTGTTGGGTTTTCTGTGTTGGATTGTCTGTGTTGGCTGTTGTTTTGGTGTTGGGTTTTCTGTGTTGGTTGTTGTTTTGGTGTTGGGTTTTCTGTGTTGGTTGTTGTTTTGGTGTTGGGTTTTCTGTGTTGGCTGTTGTTTTGGTGTTGGGTTTTCTGTGTTGGTTGTTGTTTTGGTGTTGGGTTTTCTGTGTTGGTTGTTGTTTTGGTGTTGGGTTTTCTGTGTTGGCTGTTGTTTTGGTGTTGGGTTTTCTGTGTTGGCTGTTGTTTTGGTGTTGGGTTTTCTGTGTTGGCTGTTTTTTGGTGTTGGGTTTTCTGTGTTGGCTGTTGTTTGGGTGTTGGGTTTTCTGTGTTGGCTTGTTGTTTTGGTGTTGGGTTTCTGTGTTGGCTGTTGTTTTGGTGTTGGGTTTTCTGTGTTGGCTGTTGTTTTGGTGTTGGGTTTTCTGTGTTGGCTGTTGTTTTGGTGTTGGGTTTTCTGTGTTGGCTGTTGTTTGGTGTTGGGTTTCTGTGTTGGTGTTGTTTTGGTGTTGGGTTTTCTGTGTCGGCTGTTGTTTGGGTGTTGGGTTTTCTGTGTTGTTGTTGTGTTGGTGTGTTGGTTTTGTGTTGGTTTTGTTTGGGTGTTGGTTTTCTGTGTTGGTGTTGTTTGGTGTTGGGTTTTCTGTGTGGCTGTTGTTTGGGTGTTGGGTTTTTTGTGTTGTTGTTGTTTGGTGTTGGGTTTTCTGTTTTGGTGTTGTTTGGGTGTTGGTTTTCTGTTGTTGGCTGTTGTTTGGGTGTTGGGTTTTCTGTTTTGGCTGTGTTTGGGTGTTGGGTTTTCTGTGTCGGCTGTTGTTTGGGTGTTGGGTTTTCTGTGTCGGCTGTTGGTTGGGTGTTGGGTTTTCTGTTTTCGGCTGTGTTTGGGTGTTGGGTTTTCTGTGTCGGCTGTTGTTTGGGTGTTGGGTTTTCTGTTTTGGCTGTTGTTTGGGTGTTGGTTTTCTGTGTTGGCTGTTGTTTGGGTGTTGGGTTTTCTGTGTTGGCTGTTGTTTGGGTGTTGGGTTTTTGTTTTGGCTGTTGTTTGGGTGTTGGGGTTTTCTGTTTTGGCTGTTGTTTTGGTGTGTTGGTTTTCTGTGTCGGCTGTTGTTTGGGTGTTGGGTTTTCTGTGTCGGGTGTTGTTTGGGTGTTGGGTTTTCTGTGTCAGCTGTTGTTTGGGTGTTGGGTTTTCTGTGTGCTGTTGTTTGGGTGTTGGGTTTCTGTGTCGGCTGTTGTTGGGTGTTGGGTTTTCTGTGTCGGCTGTTGTTTGGGCTGTTGTGGTTTTCTGTGTCGGCTGTTGTTTGGGTTTGGGTTTTTCTGTTTGGCTGTTGTTTGAGTGTTGGGTTTTCTGTTGTTGCTGTTGTTTGGTGTTGGGTTTTTCTGTTGTCGAGCTGTTGTTTGGGTGTTGGGTTTTCTGTGTCGGTGTTTAGTGGTGACTTACGGGTTTACATTTTGTGCTGTTGGTATGTGGAGTGGGAGTCAAGGTAGTTTTTGCTGTTGGTGATAGGGGAGTGATCAGGGTTAAGTTTTTGCTGTTGGTAGTAGGTGTGGGAGTCAAAGGGTTAAGTTTTTGCTGTTGGTAGATAGGGCGAGGGATCAAAGGGTTAAGTTTTTGCTGTTGGTAGATAGGGTGAGGGAGTCAAAGGGTTAAGTTTTTGCTGTTGGTAGATAGGGCTGAGGGAGTCAAAGGGTTAAGTTTTTGCTGTTGGTAGATAGGGTGAGGGAGTCAAAGGGTTAAGTTTTTGCTGTTGGTAGTAGGAGGGAGTCAAAGGTAAGTTTTTGCTGTTGTAGATAGGGGAGGGTCAAAGGGTTAAGTTTTAAGATGTTGGAGTAGGGTGAGGGTCAGTGTTATATTACACGGCAGGCAGTGTTGAAACTGGGAACATCATGTCTTGAGTCCATGGCTCTGTTGGAAAAAAATAAAGAAAAGAACACACACATACACACACAAACAGGCACAGCACACACAACACACACACACAACACAACACACACACACCACACACACACACCCCACACACACACACGCACGCACGCACGCACGCGCCGCGCGCGCACACATATCACCACACACACACACACAGCACGCACGCACCCCACACACACACCCCACACATGCACACAAACACACACACACATACACACAAGCATGCGCGCGCGCGCACGCACACACACACACACACACGCGCGCGCGCGCGCGCGCGCACACTCTCTCTCATTGACATACACACACACAACTCTCTCTCTTTCTCTCTCTCTTTGTCTGTCTCTGTCTGTCCCTCTCTCTTTCTCTCTCTCTTTCGTTCGCTCGCTCGCTTTCTGTCTCACGTGTGTGTGGGGAGGGGGGGGGTATTCGCGTGCAAGCATGATCTTTCTTACCTTTTATATTTATCTTTGTGTTCTTTTCTTAGTCTTATTGTGCTTCATCATATCATACTATGCGGTATCATACCGTGTCATGTTACAATGCACCGTATTGTACTGCAATGTAACCATTTGTATTACATGGTAATGTAATGTATTGTTTGTTTGTTTTTTATTTCATGGTATTTTGTTTTACGCAAATGTACTGTAGCATATAGTATTGAGTTCTGTTGCAGTGTATTCCATTAGTTAAGACCATAACAGCGCATTGGGTTTTTACGCGGGTTAGGACTTCTGGCACGATCATTTTGGATGTTTTTTCGATCACATGGCACCCGTAGCGTTCATGTATCGTCATCATCATCGATCATCATCATCATCATCATCATCATCATGTGCCCTGCTGCATGCCGTTGGCGGTCATGGCCCTCCATATGCATCTATCTCTTGTCTCTGCAAGTACATCTCCCACCCTCTTTGTCCTCAGCCACTCTGCAAGTCCGTCCAGTATTTTCTCCCTGGGTCTACCTGGTGTTCTCCTTCCCTCCAGGTTTCCTGTTGTGACCAGGTGCTCTAATTTCCCTTTCATCATAAAATGTCCCATAAATGTTGCTTGTCTTTTCCTAATCTTCTTTATTAATGGTCTTCTTGTGTCTACCTGCCTCCTTGAAGACTGTCTCGTTTGCTTTCTTTGCTGTCCATGGAACTGTCAACATTCTTCTTAAAAACCACAATTCAGCTGCCTCGGTCTTCTTCTGACTTTGTGTGTTGACTGTCCACGCCTCACAATCGTATAATATTATTGGTTCTATATAACACTCAAGAACTTTCTTCCTGAAGTTAATTGATAGGCATTTGTTGAATGCTGTTTTGGCTTGGCCGATTCTGCTGGCTATTTCTGATGTGCATCTGCCGTCTGGTGAGATGATCGTTCCCAGATATTTGTACTTATCAATCTGTCTCAAGGTTGTGCCGTTTGCTGTTATTTTGCATGAGGGGATTTCATGTTTTTCACTGATTACCATGACTTCAGTCTTCTTGCTATTTAGCTCCAACCCCTTATCTTTGCTTTCTATTTCTATTATATTCTCAAGGTTTTGTGGGACCCTTCATTTTCTGTTATTAGCACGGTGTCATCTGCTTAACGAATGTTGTTTATCATTTTTCCTCCATCCTTTAATCCAGGGCATTCTTCTAGGTTTCTCATGATGTTTTCGCTGTAAAGTGAAAACAGATATGTTGTTGTATATGGCATTTATATTGTGACTGCAAAAAGACTGCCGTATGAAAACTGCTAACTGTATTGCATTGCACCGTAGTGTAGCACAATGGATCCAAGAGTACGGCAATATGTATTATTTCCAGATTTGCCGAATTTTTCCAGATTTGCTGATTGAATTTTTCCAGATTTGCTGAATTTCTCTGTGGTGCCAGTCCAAGACCGTGAATGGAGATGGAGAATCAGGAGCAGCAGGGAACGTCCCATGACTGCCCAAGAGTTGGACCCCAGGTCGCGCAAAGCTCTGGCGCACGTGCAGCACGTGCTGGTGCTGGGCCTGCAATCCTATTGGCTGCCTTGCTACATCCTGCACGTGCTGGCTTCGCAGAAGCTTTCCATTTTGAAAGTGAGATATATATATATATATATATATTATATATATATATTATATATATATATATATATATATATATATAGAGAGAGAGAGAGAGAGAGAGAGCGTGTCTGTACGTGTGTGTGTATTTGAGCGTGTGTGTGTGTGTGTGTGTGTGTGTGTGTATGTGTGTGTGTGTGTGTGTGTGTGTGTGTGTGTGTGTGTGTGTGTGTGTGTGTGTGTGTGTGTGTGTGTTTTCTACCTGCAATATTGTTTGTTCGTGTACACACTTGTATACTATACATTTCCGTGTGTGTGTGTGTATGTGTGTGTGTGTGTGTGTGTGTGTGTGTGTGTGTGTGTGTGTGTGTGTGTGTGTGTGTGTGTGTGTGTGTGTGAGTGTGTGTGTGTGTGTGTGTTACAGTGGGATCTTTAACATGTGTTACTGCACCCACAAACTCGATTTATTGTTTCATCCGAAAAACTGTCACCTAATTTAGTGTTTAACCCCGTGGGAATGCTGGGGACTATTTCAGTATGAATAATATCCCCACCTTCTGGAAATTCTGTGCAAGAAATTTTCTCTTTTTCTGTCACTTTGTTTGTTTCCTTCTCCCTACATTGCTTTCTGTCATTTCTTCCTATCATTTTCTGCCTTGCTGGTCCATTTACCTGTATGTGTTCGATAAAGTCTTACGTCCTTCCTCTAGGATTGATAATTGGGGACATGTATTATGTGCATTTTTGGCTCTAGGGAAGTGAGATATGCGGGGGTAATTTTAGGTAATTTAGGCCTGTTTATATAATTATATATATATATATATATGTTTTAGTGTCCTTGGTCGTGTTTAGATTTGTATTCAGGCATGTTTTTTAAATCCCTTGTGTGATAAATTGGACGGAGTGGTCAACGCTCGGGCTATCTCCTTGGACTATGTATGCAAATGCATTGTGATGTGTACTTGATTTTCTTTTCCTTTTATTTTCCTGTTGAAGTATTGTGTATGTTTTGAAACGGTTAAAACACTTATATATCTTTACGTAGTCGGCTGGGCATTAAACAAAAATAGCAATAGCAATATCAATTTCCCTAGAGCCAAAAATGCACTTAGTACATGTACCCAATTATCAAGCCAAAGAGAAAGCACTTAAGACTTTATCGAAGACATACAGGTGAATGGACCAGCAAGGCAGAAAATGGATAGGAAGAAATGACAGAAAGCAAATGAGGAAGGCAGAAACAAAGAGAGTGACAGAAAAGAGGAAAATTCTAGCACAGAATTGGCAGAAGGTGGGGATACTATTTATAAACTGAAGGATCCCCCGGCATCCCCACAAGAGTCACTGTTGTCTGAATGGGGCCAGTCTCTGTCTATAGTACTCAGTTGTGTTTGAGGACCTGAAGGTCTGCTGTTGTTCGTCACCAAGTGTTCTTGGGTCTTCTTCTGTCATGTCTTTTTTTTCGGGGGTGTTATGTCTCTTCTTGTGTGTCCCAGTGGAGGGCAGTGTGGATGATGTCATCCTGGTCTTGTGTCATGTCTTCTTACTGGTGTCCAGTGGAGGGCAGTGTGGATGATGTCATCCTGGTCTTGTGTCATGTCTTCTTTCTGGTGTCCAGTGGAGGGCAGTGTGGATGATGTCATCCTGTTCTTGTGTCATGTCTTCTTTCTGGTGTCCAGTGGAGGGCAGTGTGGATGATGTCATCCTGTTCTTGTGTCATGTCTTCTTTCTGGTGTCCGGTGAAGGGCAGTGTGGATGATGTCATCCTGGTCTTGTGTCATGTCTTCTTTCTGGTGTCCAGTGGAGGGCAGTGTGGATGATGTCATCTTGTTCTTCTGTCATGTCTTCTTTCTGGTGTCCAGGTGGAGGGCAGTGTGGATGATGTCATCCTGGTCTTGTGTCATGTCTTCTTTCTGGTGTCCAGGTGAAGGGCAGTGTGGATGATGTCATCTTGTTCTTCTGTCATGTCTTCTTTCTGGTGTCCAGTGGAGGGCAGTGTGGATGATGTCATCCTGGTCTTTTCGGATGATGTGCCCGATCCGTCCCTATAGTCTTTTCATCCATCCGAGAATAATTTGATGATAATAATAAGAAGAAGAATGATAATAGTGATAATTATAATGATAGTAGTGATAATGATAGTAATAATAATGTTGAAGATGATACCACTACTACTACGTAACAAATGTGATAATAATAATAATGAGGTGATGATACTACTACTACTATTAGTATTACGTAATAATACTAGTAATAATAATGATAATAATAATAACATTAATAATCGTAATAATGATAATGATAACAATGATGGCAACAATGGTAGTAGTAGTAGTAATAGTACTACTACTACTACTACTAATGATAATAATAATTATAATGGTAATAGTAATACTACTACTCCTACATGATGATGATGATACAATGTTAATAATAATAATAATAATAATAATAATGATGATGATGATAATAATTATGATAATCATGATGATGATGATAGTACTACTGCTACCACTACTACTGCTACTGTTACAACAACTCCTCCTCCTCCTACTACTACTACTACTACTAATGATAATAATAATAAATATGTCATTATTATCAAAGAACCCTTCCATGTCAACAGGACCTATTTCGGACATCACTGGACGAGAAAGTGGACACCACGGTTATCCAAAATCTTGTGCGACGATGCACACTACTTCACTTCCCGGGGAGGGAGAAGGGAGAAGGGAGTGGCGAAACGTACGAGACCTCCTCCGCCCTCCAGCCCCTCCCTTCCCCCTTCACCTCCAGTAAGGAGTCGGTGTCGACCCCGCCGTCCACCCCCACCTCTCTTGTTCCCCAGGCGGATGAGGAAGTTCCTGGTAAATTGGCATTTCTGATTTTTTTTTCTCTCTCTCTCATTATAGATTTTTCCCTATGAAATTCCCGGGTCTCATTGCCCTTTGGAGGATATTGAGGTGAGAGCAGATTGTATTGAGAGTCCCTGGCTTTTCGTGCACACTCTGATTACAAGATATAAGATTACACATATCATATCACTAATGAACAAGAGCACCATACTGTCAAACATCACACTGGGCCATATAGAGATCTGCTGACTACAGGTAATAAGAAGAAGAAGAAGAAGAAGGATGATGATGATGATGATGATGATGATGATGATGATGATGATGATGATGATGATGACGATGATGATTTATAGGACATTTTATGAGGAAAGAGAAATTAGAGCACCTGGTCACAACAGGAAAGCTGGAGGGAAACCGAACACCAGGTAGATCCAGGGAGAAAGTATTGGACGGACTTGCAGGGTGGCTGAAGACAGAGAGGGTGGGAGATGATACTTGCAGCAGCAAGGGATAGATTCGTGTGGAGGGCCATGATCGCCAACGCCATGCCACAGGGCGCATGAATAATAATAATAACAACAACAACAACAATAATGATAACAACAACAACAATAATAATAATAATAACAACAATAATCATCATCATCACCATCATCATCATCATCATCATAATGATAACGATAATAATGAAGATAATAATAATAACAGGAAGCTGGTGGATAGGGCGAGGGAATCAAAGGGTTAAGTTTTTGCTCTGCTAGAGTGGTTGGCAATGCAGGATGCTGGCGGACAGGGCGCGGGGGTTAAAGGGTTAAACATCGTCGTTTGTTTTGGGTTACGACCCCTGGGTCACTGCGATATGGGGTTGACATCATGTTTGTTGTGCCTGTGTTCGCCTCTGACACTTTGTGCTGTTGTGAAGCATTTAGGGCCCTTGTGCAGGTAATCATTATTATTATTATCACTGTTTTCAATCGTGTTGAAATACCGGTTTATCTCTCCTTTTTTTCTGTGTGTTTACCTTTCCGTTCGTGAACATTTTTAAGCCCTGCTACACATTCGTTTATATGACAAATAGCAAAACTACTTTTTAAAAGAAGCCTTAAAAATAACCACCACCCCTTCCATGGGGATGCCGGGGGCCCTTGCAGTATAAGTAGGTATCTCACCTTCTGGAAATTCTGTGCTAGAAATTTCATTTTTTCTGTCACTCTCTTTGTTTCTGCCTTGTTCCTTTGCTTTTCTGTCTTTCTTCCTGTCATTTTCTACCTTGCTGGTCCATTCACCTGTATGTGTTTGATAAAGCCTTACGTATTTTTTCTTAGGACTGATAACTGGGTACATGTATTAAGTGCACTTTTGGCTCAAGGCAGGTGAGATATGCGGAAGCAATTTTAGGTAATTGGGTTTTCTGTGTGTCCTTAGGTATGGTTAAATTTGTAATCAGGTGTGTTTTTTAAATCCCCTGTGTGATAAATTGGACGGAGTGGTCAGTTCTAGGGGCATGTCCTTGGATTATGTGCGCGAATGCATTGATACGTGTACCTAACGTTCTTTTCTTTTGTCTTTTTTCATGTTGAACTTTTGTATGTTTTGAAACGGTTATAGCTCTAATATGGCTCTACGTAGTCGGCTGCGCTTTAAGCAACAATAACAAATAAAATAAGCCTTAAAAATGTCCACCACCTCCAACCTGTCTCCGAAAACGCTATGTACCTGTAAAAACTACTCTATTGTTTACGACTTCCCTTTGATTCCTAGTGACTTTACAATATAAGACAATGTATTTACACAGGGTGTCCAGTCGACCTGTAAAAATAACTCTATTGTTCACGACTTTGATTCCTACTGCCTTTACAGTATAAAATAAACAATGTGTTTACACAGGCAATTCAATCGACCTGTAAAAATAACTCTATTGTTCACGACTTTGATTCCTACTGCCTTTACAGTATAAAATAAACAATGTGTTTACACAGGGTATCCAATCGACCTGTAAAAAGAACTCTATTGTTTACGACTTTGCCTTTGATTCCTAAGCCTTTACAGTATAAAATAAAACAATGTATTTACACACGGTATCCAGTCGACCTGTAAAAATAATTCTATTGTTTACGACCTTGATTCCTAGTCCCTTTACAGTATAAAACAAACAATGTATTTACACAGGGTATCCAATCGACCTGTAAAAATAACTCTATTGTTCACGACTTTGGCTTTGATTCCTAGTCCCTTACAATATCAGACAAACAATGTATATACACAGGGTATCCAATCGACGTGTAAAAATAACTCTATTGTTTGTCTTTGATTCCTAGTGCCTTTACAGTATAAAACAATGTATTCACACAGGGTATCCAGTCGACCTGTAAAAATAACTCTATTGTTTACGACTTTGCCTTTGATTCCTAGTAGGCCTACCTTTACAATATCAGACAATGTATTTACACAGGGTGCCCAGTCGACCTGTAAAAATAATTCCATTGTTTACGACTTTGCCTTTGATTCCTAGTAGGCTTACCTTTACAATATCAGACAATGTATTTACACAGGATACCCAGTCGACCTGTAAAAATAATTCTATTGTTTACGACGTTGCCTTTGTTTCCTGGTACTTTTACGATGTAAGAAAAACTATGTATTTACACAGGGTACCCAGTCGACCTGTAAAAATAACTCATATATATTGTTTAAGACTTTGCCTTTGATTTTTAGTATCTTTACAATACAAGACAAACTATGTCTATACACAGGGTATCGAGTTAACCTGACCCCTTTGAATTTCTTCGGCGGTACCCCAGGGTCCAGCAACAACTCCGCTTCTCCCTCTCCGGCGATCACCCCTGAAAGCCAGGAAGCCAGGGCACTGGAGGAAGGACAGTCCTTGCAAGAGATTTCTAACAGCTCTCCCAGCTCAGTCTGTAATGCTCGGCCAGAAACGTCTGCTTCCGGAGCGATTCATGATGATGATATCGATAGAACGAATAACAGCTCCCCAGCTCATGGTGAAGGCATCGTCCCCTCTCCTTCGGCTGAAGCTGACGTCGATCCTGAGGGTGTTGTGAGGAGGTCGGGCAGTGGCGAGAGTTTGCTGAGTCCCACAGACCCTGAAGGTGTCAGTGAGGCGAGTTACAGGTCTGCCGGTGAGAACAGCGATGACGGTGTGGAGAACGACACCACAGGACTGGATACCAGTTGGAACAAAGCCGTCATCGACACTTCATCCACACACTCCACCCACCCCACAGAACACACCCAGGGCGGTCTTTGTGACGAATCTCGATCATGTCAGGAAGAATTTGAGCAGAGGTGTCTGAGTGCCAGTCAGATCAGTTTATCGCAAAAGACAGACTGTTCTGTATCTTTGGGCGGCACCGGTTCCGCACACTCCAGGAAAGGGTCGGCTGAGAGCGTTAACAGTTCTTCCAGCCCTTGTCCGCAGACCTCGTCTGAACTGCTCGGAGGCAACGCGAAAGAAAGGTCCCTGAGTGTGTCCAGTTCTCCGCTAGAGTCTTCAGCTTTTAGACCGCACATGTTAGAGACAGAAGGGATCAGCGATGGATCGGAACACCATAGCCTGTACACGTCAAGTACACACCCTGACGATGACAGCAGTACAGTTAGACAGAGGAGCTCCAAACATCGAGGTAGCCAACCACCCGGCACAATACCCCGAGGTGGTCAGCACTGTGAGGTGGTGTCACTGTCTTCAGATATCTCTACCACCGTAAAAGATCCAGATACTTCCAGTTCCCACCCTGACGATGACAGCAGTACAGTTGGGCAGAGAAGCCCTAAACATCGAGGCAGCCAATTGTCTAGCACAAAAACCCGAAGTAGTCAACATTGTGAAGTGGCGTCCCCCTCTTCTGATAACTCTACCAGCATAAAAGATCCAGACACACCCAGTTCACACCCTGACGATGAAAGCAGTACAGTTGGACAGAGGAGCTCTACACATCGAGACAGCCAACCACCCAGCACAAAACCTCGAGGTGGTCAGCACTGTGAGGTGGTGTCACTGTCTTCAGATAACTCTACCACCAGAAAAGATCCAGATACTTCTAGTTCCCACCCTGACGATGACAACAGTACAGTTAGAAAGAGGAGCTCTAAACATCGAGGCAGCCAACTACCCAACACAAAACCTCGAGGTAGTCAGCACTGTGAGGTGGTGTCACTGTCTTCAGATAACTCTACCACCAGAAAAGATCCAGATACTTCTAGTTCCCACCCTGACGATGACAACAGTACAGTTAGAAAGAGGAGCTCTAAACATCGAGGTAGCCAACTACCCAACACAAAACCTCGAGGTAGTCAACACTGTGAGGTGGTGTCACTGTCTTCAGATAACTCTACCACCGTAAAAGATCCAGACTCTTCTACGTGTGACACGCACGACAAAACCACCGTGGACAATGAGAGTGTCGACCATGACAGTAGCCTCTCCTCCCGTTGCAGCGGACTCACTGTGGCCGACATCGCATGGGACAGCGATGTTGACCACAACACTCAACAATCCACGCCTCAGTCTTCACACAGACCACGAAACCCTGAGCAAAACGCGTACGACCAGAACTCGCACTGTTCGCCTGAAAACAAAACCAAGAAGAGCTCACAAATCGCCAGAACTAGCGTAAGGAAACAGGAACAGGCGGAAGAAGACTTTAAACGAAGATCGTCCGAGGACGTGTCCTCATTCAACGAGGTGTCTTGTAGTAGCGCCGGGTCGGACCAGCGAGTGTCTGATGGGTCCGGAGAGATAAACAAAAACTACAACAAATCCACAAGGTCCGTAGGCAGAGTTCAGAACCCTCTTGGCCTTCTCCGATGCGTCTTCAGCGACACCAGCTCCTCCACCTTGTCCACCGATGACGACGATGACTTAGGATCCGAAAAGGGCCTCACCCTGGACACCAAAGACGAAGATTTCGAGACGGACAAGTTCGAAAGGGCCAACAGGCTGGAGCAGAAACGAGACTGGAGGAGAAGAGAACGGAAAGAGCGGAAACTGAAAAAGATGAGGAGACAGGTGGCGCTCCCCGCCCAGTGGGCGAAGGAGGAGTATGAGCAGTGGAAGGGGAGGAACTCAGGCTGGCCAATATCGCTAACCTCACTAAGGTGGCGCTGCACGACATGGCCCTGAAGCACGAGGAGGTGACCCAACTCAATTCCCTGCTTATCCACTACATCTTTGGCGCCAGGGACATTGTCCGTGAGGATCCCAAGACAGACAGGTCAGTCACTGTGTTGGTAAGTCTGTATCTCTGTGTAGATGTTGGTCAGCCTGTATCGATGTTGGTCAGTCTGTATCTCTGTATCAATGTTGGTCAGCCTGTATCGATGTTGGTCAGCCTGTATCGATGTTGGTCAGCCTGTATCGATGTTGGTCAGCCTGTATCAATGTTGGTCAGCCTGTATCAATGTTGATCAGTCTGTATCTCTGTATCGATGTTGGTCAGCCTGTATCGATGTTGGTCAGCCTGTATCAATGTTGGTCAGCCTGTATCAATGTTGGTCAGCCTGTATCTCTGTATCAATGTTGGTCAGCCTGTATCTCTGTATCAATGTTGGTCAGCCTGTATCTCTGTATCAATGTTGGTCAGCCTGTATCAATGTTGGTCAGTCTGTATCTCTGTATCAATGTTGGTCAGTCTGTATCTCTGTATCAATGTTGGTCAGCCTGTATCGATGTTGGTCAGTCTGTATCTCTGTATCAATGTTGGTCAGCCTGTATCTCTGTATCGATGTTGGTCAGTCTGTATCTCTGTATCAATGTTGATCAGCCTGTATCGATGTTGGTCAGCCTGTATCTCTGTATCAATGTTGATCAGCCTGTATCTCTGTATCAATGTTGATCAGCCTGTATCTCTGTATCAATGTTGATCAGCCTGTATCTCTGTGTCAATGTTGGTCAGCCTGTATCTCTGTATCAATGTTGGTCAGCCTGTATCTCTGTATCAATGTTGGTCAGCCTGTATCTCTGTATCAATGTTGGTCAGCCTGTATCTCTGTATCAATGTTGGTCAGCCTGTATCGATGTTGGTCAGCCTGTATCTCTGTATCAATGTTGATCAGCCTGTATCGATGTTGGTCAGCCTGTATCTCTGTATCAATGTTGGTCAGCCTGTATCGATGTTGGTCAGCCTGTATCTCTGTATCAATGTTGGTCAGCCTGTATCTCTATATCAATGTTGATCAGCCTGTATCTCTGTATCAATGTTGTTCAGTCTGTATCTCTGTATCAATGTTGGTCAGTCTGTATCTCTGTATCGATGTTGATCAGCCTGTATCTCTGTATCAATGTTGGTCAGTCTGTATCTCTGTATCAATGTTGGTCAGCCTGTATCTCTGTATCAATGTTGGTCAGTCTGTATCTCTGTATCAATGTTGGTCAGTCTGTATCTCTGTATCAATGTTGGTCAGCCTGTATCTCTGTATCAATGTTGGTCAGCCTGTATCTGTATCGATGTTGGTCAGCCTGTATCTCTGTATCAATGTTGGTCAGTCTGTATCTCTGTATCAATGTTGGTCAGCCTGTATCAATGTTGGTCAGTCTGTATCTCTGTATCGATGTTGATCAGCCTGTATCTCTGTATCAATGTTGGTCAGCCTGTATCTCTGTATCAATGTTGATCAGCCTGTATCAATGTTGGTCAGTCTGTATCTCTGTATCAATGTTGGTCAGCCTGTATCAATGTTGGTCAGTCTGTATCTCTGTATCGATGTTGATCAGCCTGTATCTCTGTATCGATGTTGGTCAGCCTGTATCTCTGTATCAATGTTTGTCAGTCTGTATCTATGTATCAATGTTGGTCAGCCTGTATCTCTGTATCAATGTTGGTCAGCCTGTATCTCTGTATCGATGTTGGTCAGTCTGTATCTCTGTATCAATGTTGGTCAGTCTGTATCTCTGTATCAATGTTGGTCAGCCTGTATCAATGTTGGTCAGCCTGTATCTCTGTATCGATGTTGGTCAGCCTGTATCTCTGTATCAATGTTGGTCAGTCTGTATCTCTGTATCAATGTTGGTCAGCCTGTATCCCTGTATCGATGTTGGTCAGTCTGTATCTCTGTATCAATGTTGGTCAGTCTGTATCTCTGTATCGATGTTGGTCAGCCTGTATCTCTGTATCAATGTTGGTCAGCCTGTATCAATGTTGGTCAGCCTGTATCTCTGTATCGATGTTGGTCAGTCTGTATCTCTGTATCGATGTTGGTCAGTCTGTATCTCTGTATCAATGTTGGTCAGTCTGTATCTCTGTATCGATGTTGGTCAGCCTGTATCTCTGTATCAATGTTGGTCAGTCTGTATCTCTGTATCGATGTTGGTCAGCCTGTATCTCTGTATCGATGTTGGTCAGTCTGTATCGATGTTGGTCAGTCTGTATCTCTGTATCGATGTTGGTCAGTCTGTATCTCTGTATCAATGTTGGTCAGCCTGTATCTCTGTATCGATGTTGGTCAGTCTGTATCTCTGTATCGATGTTGGTCAGTCTGTATCTCTGTATCAATGTTGGTCAGTCTGTATCTCTGTATCGATGTTGGTCAGCCTGTATCTCTGTATCAATGTTGGTCAGTCTGTATCTCTGTATCGATGTTGGTCAGCCTGTATCTCTGTATCAATGTTGGTCAGTCTGTATCTCTGTATCGATGTTGGTCAGCCTGTATCTCTGTATCGATGTTGGTCAGCCTGTATCTCTGTATCGATGTTGGTCAGTCTGTATCTCTGTATCAATGTTGGTCAGCCTGTATCTCTGTATCGATGTTGGTCAGTCTGTATCTCTGTATCAATGTTGGTCAGCCTGTATCTCTGTATCAATGTTGGTCAGTCTGTATCTTTGTATCAATATTGGTCAGCCTGTATCTCTGTATCAATGTTGGTCAGCCTGTATCTCTGTATCAATGTTGGTCAGCCTGTATCAATGTTGGTCAGCCTGTATCTCTGTATCAATGTTGGTCAGTCTGTATCTCTGTATCAATGTTGGTCAGACTGTATATCTGCGTAGATGTTGGTCAGTCTGTATCTCTGTATCGATGTTGGTCAGCCTGTATCTCTGTATCGATGTTGATCAGCCTGTATCTCTGTATCAATGTTGGTCAGCCTGTATCTCTGTATCGATGTTGGTCAGCCTGTATCTCTGTATCGATGTTGGTCAGCCTGTATCTCTGTATCGATGTTGGTCAGCCTGTATCTCTGTATCGATGTTGGTCAGCCTGTATCTCTGTATCGATGTTGATCAGCCTGTATCTCTGTATCAATGTTGGTCAGCCTGTATCTCTGTATCAGTGTTGATCAGCCTGTATCAATGTTGGTCAGTCTGTATCTCTGTATCAATGTTGGTCAGCCTGTATCTCTGTATCAATGTTGGTCAGCCTGTATCAATGTTGGTCAGTCTGTATCTCTGTATCGATGTTGGTCAGCCTGTATCGATGTTGGTCAGTCTGTATCTCTGTATCAATGTTGGTCAGCCTGTATCTCTGTGTAGATGTTGGTCAGTCTGTATCAATGTTGGTCAGTCTGTATCTCTGCATCGATGTTGGTCAGCCTGTATCGATGTTGGTCAGTCTGTATCTCTGTATCAATGTTGGTCAGCCTGTATTTCTGTGTAGATGTTGGTCAGTCTGTATCTCTGTATCAATGTTGGTCAGTCTGTATCTCTGTATCAATGTTGGTCAGTCTGTATCTCTGTATCAATGTTGGTCAGCCTGTATCTCTGTATCAATGTTGGTCAGTCTGTATCTCTGTGTAGATGTTGGTCAGCCTGTATCAATATTGGTCAGCCTGTCTCTCTGTGTAGATGTTGGTCAGCCTGTATCAATGTTGGTCAGCCTGTATCTCTGTATCGATGTTGGTCAGTCTGTATTTCTGTGTAGATGTTGGTCAGCCTGTATCAATGTTGGTCAGCCTGTCTCTCTGTGTAGATGTTGGTCAGCCTGTATCTTTGTGTAGATGTTGGTCAGCCTGTATCTTTATGTAGATGTTGGTCAGCCTGTATCTCTGTATCAATGTTGGTCAGCCTGTATCTTTGTGTAGGTGTTGGTCAGCCTGTATCTCTGTGTAGATGTTGGTCAGCCTGTATCTCTGTGTAGATGTTGGTCAGCCTGTGTCTCTGTGTAGATGTTGGTCAGACTGTATCTCTGTGTAGATGTTGGTCAGCCTGTATCAATGTTGGTCAGCCTGTATCTCTGTGTAGATGTTGGTCAGCCTGTGTCTCTGTGTAGATGTTGGTCAGACTGTATCTCTGTGTAGATGTTAGTCAGCCTGTATCGATGTTGGTCAGCCTGTAACTCTGTGTAGATGTTGGTCAGCCTGTATCGATGTTGGTCAGCCTATATCTCTGTATCGATGTTGGTCAGCCTGTATCTCTGTATTGATGTTGATCAGCCTGTATCTCTGTATCGATGTTGATCAGCCTGTACTCTGTATCGATGTTGGTCAGCCTGTATCTCTGTGTAGATGTTGTCAGCCTGTATCTCTGTGTAGATGTTGGTCAACCTGTACTCTCTATCGATGTTGATCAGCCTGTGTCTCTGTGTAGATGTTGGTCAGCCTGTATCTCTGTGTAGATGTTGGTCACCTGTATCTCTGTGTAGATGTTGGTCAGCCTGTATCTCTGTGTCGATGTTGGTCAGCCTGTAAATCTGTGTAGATGTTGGTCAGCCTGTGTTCTCTGTAGATGTTGGTCAGCCTGTATCTCTGTGTAGATGTTGGTCAGCCTGTACTCTGTGTAGATGTTGGTCAGCCTGTATCTCTGTATCGATGTTGGTCAGCCTGTGCCTCTGTATCGATGTTGGTCAGCCTGTATCTCTGTGTAGATGTTGGTCAGCCTGTATCTCTGTATCGATGTTGGTCAGCCTGTGCCTCTGTATCGATGTTGGTCAGCCTGTATCTCTGTGTAGATGTTGGTCAGCCTGTATCTCTGTATCGATGTTGGTCAGCCTGTGCCTCTGTATCGATGTTGGTCAGCCTGTAAACTCTGTAGTCAGATGTTGATCAGCCTGTATCTCTGTAATCATGTGGTCAGCCTTGTCTCTGTATAGATGTTGGTCAGACTGTATCTCTGTTCGATGTTGAGTCAGCCTGTATCCGATGTTGGTCAGATCCTGTGTAGACTTGTCTCTGTGTAGATGTTGGTCAGACTGTATCTTGTTGGTCAGATTTATCATGCCTGTATCGATGTTGGTCAGCCTGTAAACTCTGTGTAGATGTTGCAGCTGTATCTCTGTATCGATGTTGGTCAGCCTGATATCTCTGTATCGATGTTGGTCAGCCTGTATCTCTGTGTAGATGTTGGTCAGCCTGTATCTCTGTACGATGTTGGTCAGCCTGTATCTCTGTATCGATGTTGTCAGCCTGTTCTCTGTAGTAGATGTTGGTCAGCCTGTATCTCTGTGTAGATGTTGGTCAGCCTGTGTCTCTCTGTATCGATGTTGGTCAGCCTGTATCTCTGTATCGATGTTGGTCAGCCTGTATCTCTGTGTAGATGTTGGTCAGCCTGTATCTCTGTGTAGATGTTGGTCAGCCTGTATCTCTGTGTAGATGTTGGTCAGCCTGTGTCTCTGTGTAGATGTTGGTCAACCTGTATCTCTGTATCGATGTTGGTCAGCCTGTATCTCTGTATCGATGTTGGTCAGCCTGTGTCTCTCGTGTAGATCTGTCCTGTATCTCTTGTATCGATTGTGTCAGCCTGTCTCTGTACGATGTTGGTCAGCCTGTATCTCTTATCGATGTTGTCAGCCTGTATCCTGTGTAGATCTTGTCAGCCTGTATCTTGTAGTAGATGTTGGTCAGCCTGTTCTCTGTATCGATGTTGGTCAGCCTGTGTCTCGTGTGAGATCTTGGTCATCCTGTATCTCTGTGTAGATGTTTGTCAGCCGACACTCGTACCGATGTTGTCAGCCTGTGCTCTCTGCTATCGATACGATCATCTTTCATTCATTGCTATCATCGTAATCAGAAACATATCTAGCCTAAGACATCACCACGCCGCGAGCATCCATCACTAACCATCACACATCACTATCACTTATACAATGATTATTATATTATCATAGTTAACGATAGGTAGAATAGTTTTAGCTATAGACACACCGATTCGCGACGTTCAAAGCAAGATCAGGGCTGAGAGCTCAATCTATAAATGAAACTGATCTGAATGAATATGTGTAGTCAAATACAACAGAAGTAGGAAGTCTTCATCATGATATGTGTGTCTATCACAAATTACTCATCAAACCCTGAAGTTCATATAATGAAGAATCATGCATAAATGAAACAAAGTTGTTAGGGCTTAAATGAAATTGGTAATACACATGAATATGTGATAGTCTTCAATACACATGAATATGTGATAGTCTTCAATACACATGAATATGTGATAGTCTTCAATACACATGAATATGTGATAGTCTTCAATACACATGAATATGTGATAGTCTTCAATACACATGAATATGTGATAGTCTTCAATACACATGAATATGTGATAGTCTTCAATACACATGAATATGTGATAGTCTTCAATACACATGAATATGTGATAGTCTTCAATACACATGATATGTGATAGTCTTCAATACACATGAATATGTGATAGTCTTCAATACACATGAATAGTGATAGTCTTCGTCGTCTAGGGGAAGGGAGGTGCTTACATTAATGCAGCATAAACACATATGGACGGGCAAAGGTTGAGGGAAACCATTTCATTGAATGCTGTCGTAGAAATGATAGCGTGAAGTTCGTGTTGAAAAAGTTGCTGAATACCTTTGCATTATGAACATGTCCGTTCTATCACCAAAGCGCAACATTCTATCACCAAAGCGCAGCATTCTATCACCAAAGCGCAACATTCCATCACCAAAGCGCAACATTCTATCACCAAAGCGCAACATTCCGTCACCAAAGCGCAACATTCTATCACCAAAGCGCAACATTCTATCACCAAAGCGCAACATTCTGTCACCAAAGCGCAACATTCTGTCACCAAAGCGCAACATTCCATCACCAAAGCGCAACATTCTATCACCAAAGCGCAACATTCTATCACCAAAGCGCAACATTCCATCACCAAAGCGCAACACTCTATCACCAAAGCGCAACATTCTATCACCAAAGCGCAACATTCTATCACCAAAGCGCGGCATTCTATCACCAAAGCGCAATATTCTATCACCAAAGGGCAACATTCTATCACCAAAGGGCAACATTCTATCACCAAAGCGCAACATTCTATCACCACAGGGCAATATTCTACCACCAAAGCGCAACATTCTATCACCAAAGCGCAACATTCTATCACCAAAGCGCAACATTCTATCACCAAAGCGCGGCATTCTATCACCAAAGCGCAACTTTCTATCACCAAAGCGCAACAAGACCTGATAATGCCCCCATCCAACAAGACAAATGGTACGTACCATGTGAAGAATACACAGCAGCAGTGCATTAACTTAATGAAGTAAAAATCATGCTTCTTGGTAAAGAAAAACAGTTCGGTGTTTCCGTTCGTTTGCACAAAACAGTGGTAAAGCGCTCAGATGATTCCATATGCGCTGACAGCATAGTTGCAATCTGATAGAAGGATTCAAAATAGTCTGTGGGAAGAACAAAATTATAGCTGCTAATTATGCCATTGTTCTATAGAGCAGCAACGAAGACACGCTATTCCTGTCTGCTCTGGGGCATCCTCTGTATGTTATCAGGTGTGTGTTTTTGGGCCGTGAGGTCTTCTACGGCTCGTCGCCAGCTGCT
>JAPXFY010000020.1:36350026-36442526 GCA_030674185.1 Monoplex corrugatus | reverse complement strand
CTTCTGTTTCTTTCTTCCTCTTTTGTTTTCTGTCATTTCTTACTATCATTTTCTGTTTTGCTGGTCCATTCACCTGTATGTGTTCGGTAAAGTCTTCGTACTGTGTACTAAGTGCATTTTTGGCTCTAGGGAAATGAGATATGCGAATGCAATTTAGGTAATTTAGACCCGTTTTTGTATATGTTTTAATGTCCTTAGTTATGTTTAAGTTTGTATTCAGGTATGTTTTTAAATTCCCTGTACAATAGATATGGCGGAGTAGTCAGTGCCAGGGGCATCTCCTTAGATTATGTGCGCGAATGCATTGATATGTGTACTTAATTTTCTTTTCGTTTTAATTTTCCTTTTAAAGTATTGTGTATGTTTTGAAACGGTCATAGCCCTGATATGGCTGTACGCAGTCGGCTGGGCTTTGAACAAAACTAACAGTAACAATCTTTTCTCTTTATACCCTTTCTATTGATCAAATTAATGGTGTTTGTCCATTTATGCTTCGCTTCATCATCATCATCAGGTGCCCTGCCGCATGCCGTTGGCGACCATGGACTTCCAACCATCTCTATCTCTCATTGCCCCCAGCATCTCCCCCACCTTCTTCATCCCCAGCCACTCTGCAAGTCCGTCCAGCATTCTCTCCCTGGGTCTACCTGGTGCTCTCTTTCCCTCCAGCTTTCCCGTTGTGACCAGGTGCTCCAAATCCCCCTTTCTCATAAAATGGCCTATAAATGTCGCTTGTCTTTTCCTAATCTTCCTTATGAGTGATCTGCCTCCATCAAGACTGTCTCGTTCGTTTTCTTTTCTGTCCATGGAACTCTCAACATTCTTCTGAGAAACCACATCTCAGCTGCCTCGATCCTGCTCTGGCTTTGCTTGCTGACTGTCCACGCCTCGCATCCGTACAACAGTATTGGTTCTATATATCATTTAAGGACTCTCTTTCTGATGTTAATTGATAGGCACTTGTTGGTAAGAATGCTTGTCATCTTCTTGAATGCTGTTTTGGCTTGGCCGATTCTGCCAGCTATTTCCGATGTGCATCTGCCGTCTGATGAAATGACCGTTCCCAGGTATTTGAACTTAATAACCTGTGTCAAGGTTGTGCCATTTGCTGTTACTTTGCAGGAAAGGATTTCATGTTTTTTACTGATCACCATGACTTCAGTGTTCCTGCTGTTTAGTTCCAACCCCTTACCTTTGCTTTCTGTTTCTAGTATATTCACAAGGTTTTGTAGGTCCCTTTCATTTTCTGCAATTAGGAAGGTGTCATCTGCGTACCGAATGTTGTTTATCATTTTCCCTCCAGCCTTTAATCCAGTGTCTTCTTCTAGGTTTCTCATGCTGTTTTCGCTATATAATGAAAACAGATCTGGTGACAAAACACAACCCTGTCTGACTCCTCTTTTGATGTTTTGAAAAGAGCTTATATTGTTTTCTATTCTCATTGCAGCTGTTTGTTCCCAGTACATATTCCTGATTATTCGTAGATCTTTTCCATCGACATTGAGTCTCTCCAGTTGGTTGATCAATTCATCATGTCGTACCCGATCGAAAGCCTTGGGATAGTCAACAAAGCATAAATACAAATCCTTATTCATCTCAACTGACCTCTCTATGATAGTTCTTAGGATGTCTATGGCATTAATAGTTCCTTTCCCCTCCACAAATCCACACTGTTCTTCTGCTATTTCTCTTTTGATTCTATTCCTTGTCCTCATCATGATTATTCTTAACAGGATTTTTGTTACATGACTCATCAAACTGATTGTGCGATGGAGTTTGCATTCTATAGCCCCTGTCTTCTTTGAAAGTGCAGTGAAAATTGATTTTGACATATCTTTGGGGATTTTTCCAGTGTCATAAATTTCATTTAGGAGGACTGTTATTTTTTCTATGCCAAATTCCTCCAGGGCTTCAAGCAATCATCTCTGTAGTAATGTTGTCTGGTCCTGGGGCTTTTCCTGGTTTCATCTTTTTCAGTGCTGCTCTAACTTCATCTTTCATTATGGGTGGTCCTTCAAAGTTCTTTTTTATAATGTGTTCTTCGTTTCTGTCATCCTCAAAAAGGTCTTTAATGTACTCTCCCCATCTGTCTAATATTTTGTCTTTTTCCATGATAAGCGTACCATCTTTCAATTTTAAGCAACCAGTTGATGTGCATGTATTTTTCCTGTGGACAATTTCTTCAATTCGTCTGTACATACCCTGTGGATCCATTTTGTGTCGTTCTTCTATCTCTTTGCATTTTGTGTTCAGCCAAGCTTCCTTAGCTTCATTGCATCTATACCTGATTTCTTTGTTTATCTTCCTGTAAATCTCCTCGTTTCTCTTTGCCTTCCTCCTTTCCTCCATCAGGTCCAAAATTTCATTAGTCATCCAACTCTTTTTTGCTTTTCTATTTGCCTTAGGGATTTCTTCACAAGCTTCATTTATAGAACTTCTCAACTTTGTCCATTGTTCCTCACTGTCACCAACGTCTTCCAGAGCACTGAATTTGTTTTGAACATGTACATTAAATTTTTGACGTATCATTAAATTTTTGACGTATCATTTCATCTGACTTTAAGAGTCCAAGGTTTAGTTTGATGTTGCTTTTGGTCTGTTTCCTTTTCCTCAATTTCAGCCTAAACCTTCCCACTACCGGATTGTGGTCACTGTTGCAGTCTGCGCCTGGTAGTGTTTTTACTGACAGTAAAGAATTTCTAAATGTTTTGTTGATCAGGATGTAGTCAATTTGATTTTTGGTATTATCTCTTGGACTCATCCAAGTCCATTTTGTTCTGTTAGGCTGCTCAACCTTAACATATACAACAGTTAAGCGAAGCAGCATGCTTCGCTTAACTGTTGTATATGTTAAGTTTCGTCTGTTTTAATCGCAATGTTAAGAGCTGACATGTTACCTGCCCCCCCCTCCCCCCCCTACACACACCTACCCCCACCCCCAGCCCCTGCCTTGTCTGTTCTTTATTACTTCGTTTACTTTATTCTTCTCGTAAGTTTATGTGGGTAAAATTAAAATAGTGTGCTAAGGGTTGACATGTACTTGCTTTATGTGTATCTGCCTATGTCTCATGCTGTTCTTTTTGTGCATTTGATCGATTGACAGATATGTAGAAATTGATAGAATTAGATTAGATTAGAATGATTTTTTTTTTGTAACTTATTTGGCGTGGAATGTGTTAATCTATTTTCATTATTACAGTACAGGAACTTTTGTTTCTTAATTTTTTTTTTTAATAGTTTTTTTCCTTTTTTTGGTGTGTGTGTCTGTGTGTGTGTGTGTGGGGGGGGGGTGTCTTCGCACTCATGGAGGTTATCTTTGTGCTCACCTTTTTTTTCGTCCCATTTTCTACGCCACCTTAATGGCCACAGAAGCTGGAACAGTTTACTGCAGTGCGATGTTGATGATATCTCGATGAGGATGATAATCATGATGCTATGGATTTCCACATAGGATTGAGACTGTGTGACAGGGCTGTACTCTACGGTTACTATTATAACATATCCTGACGTCAACCAGGCCCGAGAGAGATACAGACACCTGCGGTGCTGGTCAGAAGATTTGAGCAACACCCCCAGTAACGCATCCGTGAAGTGGATGAGACTCGACTGTGTGGTCCCAGTCTTCCCAATGAGCCCATAGCACACACAACTCTGGGTAGGAGCCGGTTAGAGCCGAAAAATCCCACACTGATTTGTGAAGGGACTGATGGGCTTTCGAACCCACAACCTTCCAGTCGGTAGTCCGTTGCGCTAACCACTACACCACGGCGACTGGTGGAAATCGATATTTCATTAGAATTCTTCTTTTTTTTCAACTTTTTGGTGTGACATATATTCATCTGTTTTTATTGTTACAGAGAAAGGAGCTTTTGTTTCTTCATTTTTGTTGATAATGAATACATGTTTGACTGCTTTTTGTTTGTTTGTTTATATCTGAGCTTTCCAGGTGTTGAGTATACCGGTGACGCAGTACATTCTACATGATCTTCACGTTTTTCACTCTGTTGTGGTGAGTCCTTACTAGTTTAGATAATGATGATAATAATGGCGTGACAAACTAGTTTTTAAAACTTGTTTTGAATCATTTAGGAATACGTAATTTCACATTTACAATCATCTTGAAATGTCAACAGGGTACAATCAATAGATATGATAGACAAATACTCACCGTAGTGTACACATCTATCGAAATATACTTCCTCAAGACGACGTCTTGGAATGAATTCCATATACGTATACACTAACATAACAGGTACCATGTCATGGAAAAGATCCAGAATGACCATGGCATAAGCCTTAAGCCTGCACATAAATCCATGAGCTGGCCAGGTCCCGAGGTCCTATCTAGCCTATGATTTTTTTTATCTTATACTATGTTAAGAATTATAGCTGAATGAATACTGTAACAGAATGATATACGAACGTATAAAACTGTACAACAACAAATAAAACAAACAAACAAACAGATGGCATAGTAGTTAGCGTAGAGGACTACTGACTAGGTTCGAACTCCTGCAAGTTCAATAATGATAGTGGGACTTCTTTTGGTCTTGACCCTCTCTTTCCCAGTGTTGAGCGTGGGAGCTATAGGATCGTTGGAAAGGCTAGCGCTCTACAGGGTCGAGTTTCGTCCATTTTGCAGATAAGTTACTGACTGAGGGTTTTGCTCAAATTTCTTGACTAACACCGAATGTGTCTGTATATCTTGGTTGATTTTGCTCTTTCCAGGCAAAGCCCTCGACCGCAGTATGATAATCATCTGTGTGTGTGTGTGTGTGTGTGTGTGTGTGTGTGTGTGTGTGTGTGTGTGTGCGCGCGCGCGCGCGCGCGTGTATGTGTGTGTGTGTTTGAAATCATTTGTTTTATAACGAGGGCAACTATTCTGTTACCGTGCGTTCTCTAGCATGCAATGCATGCACCACCACCACCATCACCACCGCCACCAGCACCATCACCACCACCACCACCACCACTGCCACCACCACCGCTACCGCTACTACTACCACTACTACTACATCTACTACTTCTTCGTCCACTTCTAACACTACTACTGCTACAGCTCTTACAAGCACTACCACAAATACTACTACATCTACTTCTCCTGCTATCACTACCGCTTACCCTACTACTATAATTACTTCTTCTACTACTAATACTAGTACTACTGCTACTTCTGCAACCACGGTCGTTATTATCACGATCATGATGACGAACATCATCATTATCATCATCATCATAATTACCATCATCACCGCCATCATCATCATGTTACAGCTGAGAGCAGCAACCCCAGAACCACCAAAAGACACCAGGCAGCCAGCAGAGATAGACATGGACTCGGTAAGTCTGGTACTGGTGTTGTATGTACGGTTATTATCCAACATTTACAAACCCGTTTCCGTGAGCACATCAGCAACACTGGGCCTGTAAAAAAGCATCTCGTGCAATGTAATGTTACGATGGGGTCAGACGATGTTGAGATTTTGGCTTCAACCACAAGGGGCACTGTGGATCAGAGATATCGACCCGGGGATAAACGTAAAGGATGAGTGTAGGCGTGGGGAACTGACCATTAAGTTGTAGTCTGGGTTTTCCTTGACCGCTTATGCTTGTCCTCATTTCATGTTTACCTTTTCCTTAACAAAAGGTGTTTTGTTTCTATTTTTAGAATATTGATATGGTCCTGATGATGCCATTTATTGGCGAAAATTACACACTGCAGTGATAATTCGAGAAATCATCGTTGGCTCACACCAGCATCGTATATATATATATATGCCTATATATATATATATATATATATATATATATATATATATATATATATATATATACATATACATATATATATATGTATATATATATATATACATATATGTGTGTGTGTGTGAGTGTGTGTGTGTGTGTGTGTGTGTGTGTGTGTGTGTGTGTGTGTGTGTGTGTGTGTGTGTGTGTGTGTGTATGTGTGTGTGTGTGTGTGTGTGTGTGTGTGTGTGTGTGTGTGTGTGTGTGTGTGTATTTAGTCAAAACACCCGTCCAAGAAAAAGCTAGCTGCAAGTGAGAAGTCATAAACGCAGAGGTTCGAATCCCGACCAGCCAGTAAATAACATTGTCAGTTTTTTTTTTCGTTTCTACATCCCCCTCCCCCCCCCCCCCCCCCCACCAACATTTCCACGGGGACTACATCTTTGGTGGGCGTGCATGCTGGGTGTTTTCTTGTTTCCCTGAACCAGCCACTGATATGATTTACAGGAACGTGCATATTTGATATTCTGCCTACGTATCCACACGGAGGGAGTTTAAGCATCTGCTCCCCCCCGTGGGTATGCCGGGGCATTTTTCAGTATAAATAGGTATCCCCACTTCTAGAAATTCTGTACTAGATATTTCCTCATTCCAATTTCTCTCTTTGTTTCTGTCTTGTGTGTGTGTGTGTGTGTGTGTGTGTGTGTGTGTGTGTGTGTGTGTGTGTGTGTGTTTGTGTTTTGTGTTCTGTCATTTCTTACTATCAATTTCTGCCTTGCTGGTCCATTCACCTGTATGTGTTCGATATAGTCTTACATACTGTCTCTTAGAATTGATAATGGGGTACATGTGTTAAGTGCATGTCTGGGTCTAGGGAAATGAGATATGCGGAAGCAATTTGAGGCAATTTAAGCCCGCTTTTATATGTGTATTTTCTTGTCCTTAGTTATGTTTAAATTTGTATCCAGGTATGTTTTTAAATCCCCTGTGCGATATATTGGACGGAGTGGTCAGCGCCAGGGGCAACTCCTTAGATGATGAGTCTCTTTGTTGCTGTTCTTTGGTGTAGATCCACAGCCCCGAGCATCGTGTTCATGATTTAGTGTTAAGAGGATTTCTTGGCGTTGTGGTTTCCTTTTCATTCCAGCGTCTACCTGCAATGCGAGTGCCATCGGCACTGTTCAAACTGGCCCATCGTCGCAAAACGGCCTGGGGGTTCAAAACCTTCAAAGACCGACGGTGCCTCTCTGACCCTTGGGCGGACGAACTGGAAGCAGAAACGGCCTTGAAAGATAAGCCGGAAGCGAAACATGCAGAGGAAGAGAGTCTTGGCGAGCCACATCGTGTGTTGGCTTTCCAGTACCTTGTCATGGTCACTGAAGGTTGGTAGATTTGTTGGACGTTAACACCAGAGGGACTGGGCTTTTTTTGTTTTGTTTTGTTGTTGTTTTTTGTTTTGTTTTTAGGGGAGGGGGGGGGGGTTCGGGTCGTGTTAAGGTGACACTAGAATAGCTTGGGTAAGGTCATGCTTGGCTTTTGTTAAGGCTGATTGGGCTGGACAGGGTTGGGTGAGTTGTGTTGTTAGGTTAGGTTGGATAGTGAACATGTCATTTCAGAAGACATGGTTTTCTACCTGCATGATTGACAATTCAGGATGCTGGTGGACAGGGTGCAGGAGTCAAAGGGTTAACGCAGATCAGTGGTGTCAAGAAACCTGATCGGCAATCAATACCCTAGAGCACAGGTACTGTTCTGCACCCTTGATAACAAAGCAGCGAGCAAAAACATTCCACCAGTTACGTTCAGAGGAAACCAACATCGACGAACAAACAACTTACGCTACCTTGGCATCAGTTTTGATAGAATGCTAACCTTCGGAAAACATGTGAAAACCTCTACGCTCAGATGTAAAAAGGGTATTTCAATCCTTAAAACAATAGCGGCTAAAGGTATTGAACAACGTCATCTCTGTCGGTTATACCAGGCTGTAATAATGAATGTGATCAGCTGTAGACCTGGCCTCATTACGTTGTCACAACAAATCTTTTGAAACTGGACAGCATACAAAATAAAACAAGTGAGATTGATCCAAATGAATGTAATCGACTGTGGACTTGGCCTGACTACGTTGTCACAGACAAATCTGATGAAACTAGACAGAATACAAAATGAAGCAATGAGAGTGATCCACTGAACCACAGAACACACACCCACGGAGACTATGCGATACCTGCTTGACCTTCTTTCAGTACACAGTCAAAATATAAAATAGAACAAGTGAAGGCACATTTTAGGACTTTGGAAAAGCCGGAAAACACACTCCTCGAGATGGTCGGAAAATCAAAAGCAGCAGACTCCAACGTGGAAAATCATGGATGGGACAGGCACAAGAATCCACTCAGCACGTATGTCAACTGACAGAACTCAAAGAGACAAGTGAATGGGGAAAGCGTCTGAATCTTTAAAAAATCTATGAAAAAAAAATCATACCAAAAAATCTAGAAAGACACTGTCGCAAATGGCCAGAAGGGAAAGCTAAAGTAGAAAATTGAACATATCGTGAAGCAACTAAGCTGTAACCCCAAAAATGTAATCATATGCACGGATGTGTGCTTGTGTGTGTACGTGCGTGTGTGTATGTGTGTGTGTGTGTGTGTATGTGTGTGTGTGTGTTTGAGAGAGAGAGAGAGAGAGAGAGACATCAATACGTCAGAACTGTGTGACATGAGCGATCTGACAGAGATGAGTGTGTGTGTGTGTGTGTGTGTGTGTGTGTGTGTGTGTGTGTGTGTGTGTGTGTGTGTGTGTGTGTATGTGTGTGTGTGTGTATCAGACATCAATACGTCAGAACTGTGTGACATAAGGGACCTGACTGAGATGATCTGGTCAGACTTTGGCAGCTTACACATACGTACGAAGCCTCGGGTGCGAAATCGTGAGTATCGACATACGTGTGTGTGTGTGTGTGTGTGTGTGTGTGTGTGTGTGTGTGTGTGTGTGTGTGTGCGTGTCTGTGTGTGTGTGTGTGGTGTGTGTGTGTGTGCGCGTGCGTGTGTCTGCGTGTGCATGCGTATATGTGTGTCTATCTATCTATATCTGTCTCTCTATCTCTCCATCTCTCTATCTATCTCTTATCTCTCTCTCTGTCTATCTATCTGTCTATCTATCTGTCTGTCTGTCTGTCCGTCTGTATCTATGTATGTATGTATGTATCTATCTATCCGTCTATCTGTCTATCTATCTATCTATCTCTATCTATCTATCTATCTATCTATCTGTCTGTCTATCTATCTATCTACAGCTATCTATCTATCTGTCTGTTTGTCTATCTATCTATTAGTATCTATCTATCTATCTATCTGTCTATCTATCTATCTATCTATCTGTCTGTCTGTCTTATCTATCTTCCCATCTATCTATCTATCTATCTATCTGTCTTCTGTCTATCTATCTATCTATCTATCTATCTATCTATCTATCTTCTGTCTACTATATATGTATGTATGTATATATGTATGTATGTATCATTTCTTGCTATCTGTCTCATCTATCTATATCTATCTATCTGTCTATCTATCTATCTATCTATCAGTCTTGTCTGTCTGCTGTCTGTCTGTCTGTCGCTGTCTGTCTGCTGCTGTGGCTGGGCTGTCTTTATGTGTGTTGTGTGTATGTACACTTTAATGTATTCATAATAAGATGTCTTACTTTATGTGTTTGTTTTTTTAAGTAACTTAATCTCTATTATTTCAATATGTGTAGATCAGCAACGGCAGAGACACACATTGACCTGTGTGTTTGATATCAGTAGTGTTGAAAAAAACAGCTGGTTTCCTTTCCTTTCCTTTCCTTTCGTTTCAGCCATCCTTCGCAGCCTAATGCCATTCCGACGCCTGACCTGCAAGCAGATTCAGACGTTGTCCCGCATCACGCGGACCATGCTGAACGTGGAGGTGGAGGAGGCCGACATACCAGACGACCAGTATGACGAGACGGAAGACACCCTGGGTGGCCACCACAAGATAGCTTTTGGCTTCTCTTACGACATGCTGATGCGTCTTCGGCAACGCCGTGCGGCTGTGGATATGAATCGTCCTCCAAGACCCAGGTTCGAATGGAATTTTTTGTTTGTTTTTTGTTTTGGTTTCTTTTCAATAGGCCCTGTCATTGTTGTCATTGTTGTTTAAAGCCCAGCCGACTGCGTAGAGCCATATCAGGGTTACAACCGCTTTAAAACGTACAAAACTTCAACAGGAAAAAAGAAGGAAAAAAAAAAGAAAATTAAGTATACATATCAATGCATTCGCGCACATAATCTTAGGACACGCCCCCGACGTTTACAACTCCGTCCAATTTATCGCACAGAAGATTTTAAAAACACACCTGAGCACAAATTTAAACATATGTAAGGACACCAAAACATATATAAAAACGGGCCTAAATTACCTGAAGTTGCTTTCGCATATCTCACCTCCCGAGAGCCAAAAATGCACTATATAGATGTACCCAATTGTCAATCCTAAGAAAAAGTACGTAAGACTTTATCGAAGACATACAGGTGAATATAGCAGCAAGGCAGAAAATGATAGGAAGAAATGACAGAAAGCAAAGGAGGAAGAAAGAAACAAAGAGAGTGACAGAAAAGAGGACATTTCTGGCACAGAATTTCCCGAAGGTGGGGATACTATTTATACGGAAAGAGCCTCCGGTTCGATACATTATGTCGTCATTGAAGTTTAGTAGTCACCCATCTCTCGTATATAATATAGTCAAAATTTGTAATTGTCAATACAACTGACACGGAAATAAAAGACATATCAGCCATCTCACATATTATATGATAAGGTCCCAAATTTAAACATATCTATATGATGAACATATATAAATGATGAAGACATGCATTGTAAATTTGAAGGCATGCTTTTTATGTGCTTGCATGCGTGTGTGTTTGTGTGTGTGCTTGGGTTTGTTTGTGTGTGTGTGTTTGTGTATGTATGCGTATGTGTATGCATTTGCGTGCGTGTGTGTGGGTTTGTGTGTTTTTGAAGAATTAGATAAAAGGAACGTTTGAGAATATTTGGGCAAGATAATTGCATTGTTAGTTATAGTCAACTTTAAGTAATACTCCAAATACATAACAATGTACTGGCTATTTTTTATGGTAAAGATCTAACAGTGCAACAAATGTAAATGTAATAAACTCTTAATCTTGTGTCCATTTTCTGATTAAATATTCCGTTTTAAATAGCCGGATAAGATATTTGCATCATTAGTTATAAACAGTCTTAATTCGTGGGTAAAATTATGGTACAATCTTCTGGCTATTTTTAAAGATTTGGCAGTATGACATAATGACAATGATAAAATTGATCATCTTGTTACTGAAATTTCAGTTTTAAATGAATTAGCCAAAAACAAATTTACATTATTAATTTTCAACAATTTTAATTGGCCGTCTAATCCTTTGACTCCTACATCCTCTCCACCAGCATCCTGCATTATCAACCATTCTAGTGTAGCAAACACTTAACTCTTTGACTCCCTAGACCTATCCACCAGCACCTTGCATTATCAACCATTCTAGTGTAGCAAACACTTAACTCTTTGATTCCCTAGACCTATCCACCAGCACCCTGCATTATCAACCATTCTAGTGTAGCAAACACTTAACTCTTTGACTCCCTAGACCTGTCCACCAGCATCCTGCATTATCAACCATTCTAGCGTAGCAAAAACTTAACTCTTTGACTCCCTAGACCTGTCCACCAGCTTCCTGCATTATCAACCATTCTAGCGTAGCAAAAACTTAACTCTTTGACTCCCTAGACCTGTCCACCAGCTTCCTGCATTATCAACCATTCTAGCGTAGCAAAAACTTAACTCTTTGACTCCCTAGACCTGTCCACCAGCATCCTGCATTATCAACCATTCTAGCGTAGCAAAAACTTAACTCTTTGACTTCCTAGACCTGTCCACCAGCACCCTGCATTATCAACCATTCTAGCGTAGCAAAAACTTAACTCTTTGACTCCTTAGACCTGTCCACCAGCATCCTGCATTATCACCATTCTAGCGTAGCAAAAACTTAACTCTTTGACTCCCTAGAACCTGTCCACCAGCTTCCTGCATTATCAACCATTCTAGCGTAGCAAAAACTTAACTCTTTGACTCCCTAGACCTGTCCACCAGCATCCTGCATTATCAACCATTCTAGCGTAGCAAAAACTTAACTCTTTGACTCCCTAGACCTGTCCACCAGCATCCTGCATTATCAACCATTCTAGCGTAGCAAAAACTTAACTCTTTGACTCCCTAGACCTGTCCACCAGCACCCTGCATTATCAACCATTCTAGCGTAGCAAAAACTTAACTCTTTGACACCCTAGACCTGTCCACCAGCATCCTGCATTATCAACCTTCTAGCGTAGCAAAAACTTAACTCTTGACTCCCTAGACCTATCCACCAGCACCTGCATTATCAACCATTCTAGCGTAGCAAAAACTTAACTCTGACTCTCTAGACCTATCCACCAGCACCCTGCATTATCAACCATTCTAGCGTAGCAAAAACTTAACTCTAACTCCCTAGACCTATCACAGCCAGCTTGCATATGACATCAGCGACAAAAGTCTCATTAGACCCCAGATTTTGCAGACGGCAATATGTACAGTCAAAGGGCAACGTTTTTGCAGTTGTTGGACAGAGTGCGGGAGTCAAGAGGTTAAACATGATTAAAGGGACAGGTTATTTCTGTAAACATATCGCAATGGGACACATGTAAATAGTGATTTGATTGTCCAGAGTTCATTCATCTGATAACAGTTTGAGTTTGAAAGAAGTTGGTCGAAATAATTGCATTATTAGTATTACTTACAACTATTTTAACTAGTTATTGAAATTGGGGGAAAAAGTCTGAGGGCTTTTTATACATTGGCAAAAACTTTGCTTGTCCTATTTTGATGCTGAATGGAACAACTGTATGCCAGTTTTTTTTTCTCAAAAGACATGTACTTAAACTTGATGTTCATAGTAAACCTTTAACTGTCCATAATATTATTTTAGGCCTATATGTTTTTGTGTTCTTTGTACTTAACAGTATTTTTTTTCTTTTGTACGACAAACAATTATACACCAATCGTTATATTACGATGCAATCTGCAGGCTATGTTTCTAAAGATATAACAGAATATAACAGTCGGACCCATGCGCCTTCTGGCCTGCGCACGCTAAGGAGCCTACGGCAATTTAAATTCGTGAAGAGCAGGGCATTGCCTGGGTGCCTTGGTATAAACCATTGGAGAGATAGGTTGATTTGCCATGTCCCTCCCCTTAAAGACTGCCCGGCTGCCTTGGCATAAACCATTGGAGAGACAGGTTGATTTGCCATGTCCCTCCCCTTAAAGACTGCCCGGCTGCCTTGGTATAAACCATTGGAGAGACAGGTTGATTTGCCATGTCCCTCCCCTTAAAGACTGCCCGGCTGCCTTGGTATAAACCATTGGAGAGATAGGTTGATTTGCCATGTCCCTCCCCTTAAAGACTGCCCGGCTGCCTTGGCATAAACCATTGGAGAGATAGGTTGATTTGCCATGTCCCTCCCCTTAAAGACTGCCCGGCTGCCTTGGCATAAACCATTGGAGAGATAGGTTGATTTCCCATATCCCTCCACTAACAGACCAATTCGACTTCTTGCCTTTTTGAAGTCTTGGTAAAAAAAATTTGGGTGGCGCTGCACTGTGGCGACGCGCTCTCAAAAAGACGAGCATCCCGAGTTTCACATGGTAATTCCACAGTAACAAAAGAAATGAATGTGGAGATGAATTGCACATGTAATCATAATGATTTTTTTAAAATCAGAGTTTGCTGAAGAGAAAATATGACCAAAATAATAACATTATTGCATTATTGATTACAAACGATATGCATAAAGTCATCAAAATACAGTAGAGCTCACAGGCTTTTTTCTTTTTTTTTTTCTTCTTCTTCTTTTCTTTTCTTTTTCTTCTTCTTCTTTCTTTTATCTCGTTGATCCAAGACGAAAGTTGAGAAAAAACAAAACAAAACAAAACAATTGAACCATGAAAAGTGCTGAACTCAGCATTAGGCGTCTAAAAATCTTTTATTGTTATTATTATTGTTATTGTTGTTATTATTATATCACAATTATCATTATTATTAGTAGTAGTATGGTTGTTGTTGTTGTTATTGTTGTTGTTATTATTATATCGTCATCATTATCATTATTATTATATCATCATCATTATCATAATCATCATCATCATCATCATCATTGTTATTATAATGATTGTTGGTCGTGGTGGTGGTGGTGGCGGTGGTGTTTTTAGTAAGTAGTAGTAGTAGTACTGGTGGTGGTGCTTCTTTTTTGTTGATATTGTTATTGTTGTTATTGATACTATTATTGCTGTTATTATCATTTCATTTTTTCAGGTGCTTCAACGACCTTCTGTATGACGACTACCAGCACTCTTTTTTCCGCCTGTACCTGATCAGCCAGGGTCCGGGCCATATCGACGCCCTTAGCTTCTGGAAGGCCTGTGAGAAGGCCAAGAACACCTATGATGTGGAGGAGAGAGGTCATCTCTTTAATGTCATCAAGTTCAGATATCTGCTTGGACACCGTGAGTCTTTCAGGGTTGCAGGAGAGGGAAGTGAGAGAGTGTAGGGGGACAGAGAAACTCAATTTCATCATCATCATCATGGGCCCTGCCACATGGCGTTGGCGGTCATGGCCCTCCATACGAATCTATCCCTTTATCGCTGGAAGTGCATCTCCCACCCTCTCTGTCTTCATCCACTCCGCAAGTCTGTCCAATACATTCTTCCTGGGTCTCCCCCGTGGGGATGCCGAGGCTCTCAGTATGAATAGTATCCCCAATTTCTGGAAATTCTGTGCCAGAAATGTCCTCTTTTCTGTCACCCTCTTTGTTTCTGCCTTGTTCTTTTGCTTTCTGTCGTTTCTTCCTGTCATTTTCTGCCTTGGTGGTCCGTTCACCTGTGTGTGTTCGATAGAGTCTTGCATACTTTTTCTTGGTATTGATAATTGGATGCGTGTGTTGGGTGCGTTTTAGGCTCTACGGAGATGAGATGTGCGGAGGCGATTTTGGGTAATTTGGACCCGTTTTTATATATGTTTTGGTGTCCTTAGGTATGCTTAAATTTGTGTTCAGATGTGTTTTTTGGATCCCCTGTGCGATAAATTAGACAAAGCGGTCGGCGCCAGGGGTATGTCCTTGGAGTATGTGCGCGGATGCATTGATGTGTGTGCTTGGTTTTTTCTTTTCTTTCCTGTTGGAAGTTTTGTGTGCTTTGAAGCGATTATAGCCCTGATATGGCTCTACGCAGTCGGCTGGGCTTTAAACAACAGTAACAACAGCAGTAACTCTCCCTGGGTCTACCTGGTGCTCTTTTTCCCTCCAGCTTTCCTGTTGTGACTAGGTGCAATCTACTAGTCAGTGGTTTGTTGAGATAACCACTGCACCATATCGACTAGTGGAAAAGGATTTTATCATGGATCACATTTGTCACTATCTCATCTGGTCAGTTAGAGATCGGAGTTGTTTGGAGTTTTTTTTCCAAAAAAAGATCCATCGTTTTCAATTCTGCTAGTGATAAAAAAAATGCCAGTGGTTTATTGGCAGACTCGTAAAAAAAGCCTATGCCTTGACAAAGTCTTTGAAAATGGGATGGAGAGGAGAGTGAGAGAATGGGCGGTGGTGGTGGTGGTGGTACTTATGGTGATGGTGATGATAATGATGACTGCATTGTTTATGGCGATCATGGTGGTGATGATGATGGCCATCATGATGATTGTTGCTGATTTATAACAATTATGATGATTGTGGTGTTCATAATGGGATAATGATGGTGGTAATGATGGTGGTGATGGTGGTAGTGGTGATAATGATGATGATGATGGTGGTGGTGATGATGATGACAAGGGTGATGATGATGATGATGATGGTGATGTGATGGGGAGGATGGTTGTGATGATGATGATAATGGTGATGATGATGATGATGGTGGTGGGGGTGGTAATGCTGCTGCTGCTGCTGCTGATGATGAATGTGATGGTGGTGGTGAAGATAGTGATGATGATGTGATGGAGATGACGATGATGACGACAACGACGATGATGATTATGGTGGTGACGACGATAATGATGAAGATGACGACGACGACGATGATGATGATGATGACGATGACGACGACGACGCTGCTGCTGCTGCTGCTGCTCATGATGATGATGATGATGATGATGATGATGATGATGATGATGATGATGGTCACAATCCCACTCGGTGGGTTGCAGGCCACCACAACCTGCTGTTGGACCCAGAGTACGTGTTCTCAGTGGGCATGACGTGCCACGAGAACCCTGACGCTCTACTGCACCTGCATAATCAGGTCAAAGAAGAACTGGAGAAGAAATGGCGAGTCTCTGTCCTTCTCTATCTCCCTCTGTCTCTCTCTATCTGTCTGTCTGTCTGTGTCTGTCACTCTCTCTCTCTCTCTTTCTCTCTCTCTGTCTGTGTCTCTCTCTGTCTCTGTCTCTCCCTCTGATTCTTTCTTTCTGTCTGTCTGTCTTTCTATCTGTCTCTCTTTCTCTCTGTCTGTCTGTCTGTATGTGGCTCTGTCTTTTTCATAAGTATACAGTGTGTCATGTCGTCAGCGGTTGGCATATGGAAACAAGAACGTACCCAGCATGCAAACAGCGGCAATTCTGAAGAAAGCTAAAGAGATATCCTTTTAGCTGATAACTTCCACCGCTGGAGAGTAAAGTATCCCTTATCGCTGCAAGTACATCTCCCACCCTCTTGTGTTCTCTTTCTCTCCAGCTTTCCTGTTGTGATCAGGTGTTCTAATTTCCCTTCCCTCATAAAATGTCTTATAAATGTTGCTTGTCTGTGAGGGGATAAGGCGGGTAGAACAACGAGGGAGAGGAGATGGGGGCAACGCCTTCATGATGCTGACTCGGAGAAAATTACACTCCTCTTACTTCACACCCCTACGATCTTACGGTTAGGGGACAGTTTTCGTGTGTCTGTTCAAAATATCAGTTATGCACGTTAAAGACATCCGCAAGTTATGTCCTTGGCTGGCCTATTCAAACATCAAATCGCCCAGCACATCAGTCCGTTTTGGCTGGCCATGATTGATGAGGGTGGAAGATGTACTTGCGGCAACAAGGGATAGATTCATTTTATGCAGGGCCATGATCGCCAACGCCATGCGGCAGGGCGCTTGATGATGATATTGGTATCAGTCTGTCAGTCTACAGCATCACTCCTTGGAATGTTGGCTGCCCGCACTGCTCTCCGAAGTCTCTGTCTGTCTTCCACATCTGTCTTTCCCTAACCAGGTTGAAAGGAAATCTCTGGGGCTGTTAAGACCTGTCCACTGTTTGATGTTTCACCACATCATTTGTTCGTGGTCTTCCCCTTCCTCTTTTGCCCTCGACTTTTCCCCTGAATGACATCTTTCGCGATGACCTTACAATTTTTTCTTTGGGTTTTCAGCTCGTCGAGTATGCTCTTTGTCACTTGTCTCGTCTTTCCAGCTCACCCTTAAGAGATGTCTATAGAATCACATTTCAGTTGAGCATATTTTCTTTATGTTTTTCTTTTTGAGGGTCCATCCTTCAGCTTCGTATGTCATAATGGTCCAGATCAGACATTTCATTATTTTTCATTTTTACATGGAGAACAAGCCGTACATATTATGCACCCTGCAAAGATGCAGACTGCGCACACCACACAGTGGACTGTGGTCAGCTCGTCTTACAGCTTCAGCTGTCCGTGCTCCACACAAAAAATGTCTGATCGTGTGTAATGCGTGGTGAGTCTATACAATTTGGACGAGGAAGATCTGATAAATCTCGAGTTCAGTTCCATCATCATCATCATCATCATCATCATCATCATCATCATCATCATCATCATCATCATCATCATCATCACCACCACCACCACCACCACCACCACCACCACCACATCACGGGCCGTGCCGTGCCGCATGGCGTTGGCAGTCATGGCTGTCCACACGAATCCACGAATCTCATATCCCCTGTTGCTGCAAGTATATCTCCCACCCTCTCTGTCTTCGGCCACCCTGGAAGTCCGTCCAATATTTTCTCCCTGGGTCTGCCTGGTGTTCTGTTTCCCTCCAGCTTTCCTGTTGTGACCAGGTACTCTAATTCCCCTTTCTTCATAAAATGTCCTGTTAATGTTGCTTGTCTTTTGCTAATCTTTTTTCTTAATGCTCTTCTTGTGTATGCCTCCTTCAAGACTGTATCATTCGTTTTCTTTGCTGTCCACGGAACTCTCAACAGTCTTCTTAGAAACCACATTTCGACTGCCTCATATTGTTCTAACTTTGCGTGCTGACTGTCCACGCCTCAAAACTGTACAACAGTACCGGTTCTACATAATATTCAAGAAATCTCTTCCTGATGTTAATTGATAGGCATTTTTTGGTAAGAAAAGCTTTTCATCCTCTTGAATGCTTTTTTGGCTAGGCCGATTCTGCTGGCTATTTCTGATGTACATCTGCCGTCTGGTGAAATGACCATTCCCACATATTTAAACTTATCAATTGTTTCAGATTGTGCCATTTGCTGTTATTTTGTATGAGAGGATTTCATGTTTTTGACTGATTACCATGACTGACTTCAATCTTCTAGCTATTTAGCTCCAGCCCTTTATTTTTGCTCTCTATTTAATAATAATAATAATTACAATATTTTATAGCGCAAAATCTTGATAAAATCAAATCTAAGCGCTGAAACAGACACATACGCACGCACGCACACACACGCACGCACACACACACACACACACACACACACACACACACACACACACACACACCACACACACACACACACACACACACACGCATGGCTATAAATGGGGAGAAAGAATAAAAGCAATGGAAAATTATAGAGAGCATATTATATACAATTATATATTACAATGTTATTCCCCTTCGAGTGGAGACAGGCTGCAGAGGCCGAGGGGATTGAGTGAGGTCAGGGTTTTATGCAGAGGAGAAAAGGTGAGTTTTGAGAGCGGACTTGAAGGAGACAAAAGTAGGTTGCTGACGGACTGAGAGAGGAAGTTTGTTCCAGGAGAGTGGACCAGAAACAGAGAAGGCTCGTGGACCATAGGTATTGAGCTTAGTGCGTGGAAAGCGAGAAGTCAGAGGATCAGAGGCAGAGCGGAGGGTACGTGAGGGAAGATAGATCTCAAGTAGGCTTGACAGGTAATGGGGGGCTGCGTTATTGAGGCTTTTGTAGCACATGGTGTCTAGTTTGTACTGTATACGCTTTGATACAGGGAGCCAGTGAAGTTGTGACAGGAGAGGAGATATTATGTTCACAAGGTTTTGCAGGTCTTTTTCATATTCTGCAATTAGCACGGTGTCATCGGGTAAATAGCGCTATACAAATGTTGATTTATACCGGTAAGGTTTATTTGTCTATAACCAGGTGGACAGACTATATTATCAAGTGGCCCACCCTGGAGGAGCTCCTGAACAGCCGGGTGGGGTATGACGATCTATGGGTGAAGCAGCTGATCGCGAATGAGGGCGGGAAGGACTATATTCCGACCGAACAGGGTCAGTTGGCGGAGAGCATCCAGCCCACAGACATCAGAGGGGAGGAGGAAGATTTGGGAGGAGACGGTGAGATTTGTGCGCGCTACCTGTGTGTGTGTGTGTGTGTGTGTGTGTGTGTGTGTGTGTGTTTGTGTGTGTTTGTGTGCGTGTGTGTGTGTGTGTGCGTGTGTGTGTGTGTGTGTGTGCGTGTGTGTGTGCGTGTGCGTGTGCACGCATGTGCGTGTGTATATGTGTAGGTAGTGTGATGTTGTGTGGTGTGGTGTGTAAGAGAGAGAGAGAGAGAGAGAGAGAGAGAGAGAGAGAGAGATTCTGCGCATTTGTACTTTCAAAGGCGTTTTTTTTTTTTTCGTTGCATCACCGTCTCTCTGTTTGACTGCGTGTGTGTGTGCGTGTGTCCGTGTCTGTGTGTTTCTGTATGTCTGTGTATGTGTGTGTCTGTATCAGTATATGTTGCCTCTATGTAAGTGTGTGTGTATGTGTGTGTGTGTACGTGTGTGATGTGTGAGTGTGTGTGTGTGTATATATGTGTGTGTATGTGTGTGTGTGTATGTGTAGTGTGTGTGTGTGTGTCTATGTGTCTGTATGTATGTGTATGTGTGTGCCTATACGTTGCCTCTGTGTGTGTGTATGTTGCCTCTGTGTGTGTGTATATGTGTGTGTTTCTGTATATGTGTATGTTGCCTCTGTGTGTGTATGTGTGTGTGTGTATGTGTGTGTGTGTGTGTGTGTGCGTGTGTGTGTGTGTGTGTTGCCTATAATAAAAAATGTCAGCAGCAAGATTTTTTCAGCTGTTCGTGGACAGATCTTTATACAATAAAGTGTGGGTTAAAGACCCGGATCGTTGAGGAGTCACAAACGCGTAAGTTGAGAGGTCATGTCGCCAAGGTCAAGGTCACCATGCCATCAGAGCATCTGGACTTGTCACGCTGTGAAGAAGATATGCATGAACAGCACTTTTCCGAAAAAAACATTTCTGACAATATTGATGTTCTGTTTTTACTGTTAGGGCAGTTTACCATTGTCCTCGTTGCACGCCACGTGGTATTTCATATTATACGTTATTTTTTTTTCCAAGGTTACAATGATCTTGAGAAGTACAAAGTCTGGAATTGCGTTAAGAATTTATCTTTTGTATCAAAAAGTGATATTGTTAGAATAGATTGACCATGTTGTTGTCGATATTATTATTGTTATCATCATCATCATTCTTCTTATTATTATTATAATTGTTATTATCGTTGTTGTTGTTATTATTATTAGTAGTAGTAGTAGTAGTATTATCATTATCATCATTGTTATTATTTGTTGTTATTGTTATTGTTCTTACTATCATTGTTAGTAGTAGTAGTAGTAGTAGTAGATCATCATTATCATCATTATCATTTATCATTATTATTATTATTATTATTATTATTATTACTATATTATTATTGTTATTATTATTATTATTCTCATTGTTGTTGTTGCTGTTATTATTATCATCCTCGTCCTCATCTTCATCCTCATACTCCTCCTCCTCCTCGTTGTTGTTATCGTCGTCGTCATCATCATCATCGTCGTCGTCATCATCATCGTCATCCTCCTCCTCTTCTTCATTATTACTAATTATTATTATCATTATCATCATCATCATCATCATCATCATCATCATCATCATCATTACTATTAATATCATTACTATTATTATTACCTTGCTGTTGTTATTGTTGTCGTCGTTGTTGCATGGTCATTATTTTGTTCTTTGTGAACATGCAGATCCTCTAGACGCAAACAACAGTCAAGATTGGTTTCAAAAGATGCGTTGTTGTCTTTTAGTAATTGTTTGTCTGTTTTAGTGTACATTTTTTTAGTTGTAAAGGTAAGCCTTTTTTCCCCTAAAAATGTAAACATTTCTGATTTTTTTCTGTTTTTAGTGTACATTTTCTAGTTGTAAAATTTCTTTAAAATGTAGTAATTTTTTTATAATCTTTTTATGTTTTTAATGTACATTTTCTTGTTGTAAAGGTAAGTCTTTTTTTCCCTAAAATGGTTAATTTATAGTTTTCAAGTATATGGACATGTGTTATTATTCAAAAGTTTGTTTTTTCTCAGTTTAGGGTTGGATTGGATTCTTGTTTTGTCACAACGGAATGGTCACATGTGAATGAGGATTGGTTTCCCGGAGAAGTCATGGTACCATCTTTTTTCCTGTGTAGATAAAGAAATAGATAGATAGATAGATAGATAGATAGATAGATAGATAGATAGATGATAGATAGATAGATAGATAAGATAGATAGACAGATAGGTAGATAGGTAGGTAGACAGATAGATGATACATACATACATACACACTACATACATACATACATACATACATACATACATACATACATACTCGTACATACATACATACGCACATACATACATACATAAACAGACAGACAGACAGACAGACAGAGAGAGAGATAGACAGACAGATAGACTGACAGATATATACAATATTTTGCCGAAGAGAACTCTTGTGGCCGTGGGATGTTTTACGTGCACAAAATGTCTGAACCTTAATTCTATCATATAGACTGAATACTACATGTATTTGTGCTAACTTTCTTAATGCATTGGTAAAAAAATTGCTATTTTATTTGTCTTACGCCGTGACTATTTACGATCTATTGCCATCATGACATGTGCAGTTTTGGTGCATGTGGAATCATTCAGAGACATTGTGTTGAGAAAACTGAAAATGTTGTCTTTTTTCTCAACCTAATTTGACTCGTGTCAGGAAAGACACCCTCAGAGATGCCAGAAACGCCAGCCCTACGACCACTCCAACCTGGTGGAACCAGCAGCAAAGCCGCCGGTGAAGACAAAGAAGAAGGTGAAGGTGGTACCAGAATGCCCAAGCCCGGTTCGACCTCTGGAAAGGACCAAGAGGAGAGACAGAGCAAGAGTCTCGCGTTTAAAGACAGTTTGGACAATGAGGGAGAAGAGCTGGAGGAAGGGAAAGATGGCCAGCGTCGTAAGAGTCCAAAAAGCAGCCAGGCCAAGAGAACAGCTGAAGAAGATCGCCGCACCCCCCACATACTAATAGAAAGCCCTGACGGAGACCAGAACCTGAAAGCTGCTCAGGTCAGCCCCGAAAAGAAGGCCAAAGACCAAGAAGAAGAAGCGGAAGCCCCAGCCGGACTGGATATATTAAGACGGCTGAAACGTACCCCCTCTCAGACAGACGAGAAGACGGCAACCGCTCGCTCTGATGGTGCCAGTGGGGAAGGTACGCCTGTTTGTGTTTTTTGTTTTCAGTTTCTGTGCCCATCAATTTCAGTAGCTGTCCTTACGATTTGTGTCATAGCTATACTCAAGAAATATGTTTATTGTGTGCAGACATAACCGAAATTTCAGTCTCAGAATTGTTTACACATCGTACTTAATTTTTGTCTTCATGGTAATTATTTAAAATGTGTTCCCCCGTGGGTATGCCGGGGGCTCTTTCAGTATCAATAGTATCCCCACCTTCTGGAAATTCTATTCTGGTAATTTCGGCGTTTCTGTCACTGTCTTTGTTTCTGCCTTGTTCCTTTGCTTTCTGTCATTTCTTCCTTTCATTGTTTGCCTTCCTGGTTCATTCACCTGTATGTGTTCCATAAAGTCTTACATACTTCCTGTTAGGAATGATGATTCGGTTCATGTATTGAGTGCATTTTTGGCTTAGTTATGTTTAAATTTGTATTCAGATACTTTCTTTTTTAAATATCCTGTGTGATAAATTGGGCGAAGTGGTCAAGCCCTGGGGCATCTCCTTAGATCATGTATGCGAATGCATCGATATGTATACATCATTTTCTTTTCCTTTTTTTTTTTCCTGTTGAAGTATTGTGTATGTTTTGAAACGGTTATAGACCCGATATGGCTGTACACAGTCGGCTGGGCTTTAAACAGAAATAACAATTACCATTATGATCATCAGATTATTATTATTATTTTAATTATTATAATTATTATTGCTATCACAATCATCATTATCATATTATTATTGTTATTTTTATTGTTATTACTCATCATCATCATCATCTTCTTCATCATCATCATCATCGTCGTCGTCGTCATTGTTATTATTATTATTTAACTGACAGAGGGAGACAAAGAGGAGGCGAAAGAGAAAGCGAAAAAACCAGCCAGCAAAAAATCCACGGTCGAGAAGAAAGGCAAGACCTTATCCGCCGGCAGACACAAGAAAGGGAAACAATCCACCGAGCCCGAAGACGAGAAGACCAGAAGGAAACGCAGACGACGAGTTGTGAGTGATTTGATTGGCTGTTACTGTTATTGTTATTTTTTGTTTAAAGCCCAGCCGACACTGGGTAGAGCCATATCAGGGCTATAACCGTTTCAAAACATGCACAATACTTCAACAGGAAAAAAGAAAAAAAAAGAAAAAGAAAATTAAATGTACATATCGATGCATTCACAGCGCATAATCTAAGGAGATGATGCCCTTGGCGTTGACCACTCTGTCCAAACCTGCTTGGCTGGCTGTTTAGCGAGTTTATTTTGTGTGTGTGTTTTTGTTTTGTTTTTTGTTTGTCTGTTTGTTTGTTTGTTGGTTGGTTTGTTTGTTTGTTTACTTCGTTACTTCATCAGTCCCAATTTCTGATTCAGCTAAAAACCTTGGTGTCTGCATTGACTCTACCCTGTCCATGAACAACTTTGTTTCTCAAACTGCCAGATCTTGCTACTATCATCTCCATCGTATAAGCCTGATCAGGAAGTATCTCTCTGTCGAAACAACTGCAAAACTCGTTCTCTCCTTCATAATGTCTCGCATTGACTATTGCAATTCACTCCTGTCTGGTCTTCCTGCCTCCACCATTCACATCCTACAGCGCATTCAAAACAATGCTGCACGCCTTGTACTCAAAAAGAAAAAAGCTGACCACATATCTCCTCTCCTGGCACAACTTCACTGGCTCCCTGTATCAAAGCGCATACAGTACAAACTAGACACCATGTGCTACAAAAGCCTCAATAACGCAGCCCCCGATTACCTGTCAAGCCTACTTGAGATCTATGTTCCCTCACGTACCCTCCGCTCTGCCTCTGATCCTCTGACTTTTCGCTTTCCACGCACTAAGCTCAATACCTATGGTCCACGAGCCTTCTCTGTTTCTGGTCCACTCTCCTGGAACAAACTTCCTCTCTCAGTCCGTCAGCAACCTACTTTTGCCTCCTTCAAGTCCGCTCTCAAAACTCACCTTTTCTCCTCTGCATAAAATCCTAACCTCACTCAACCCCCCTCTGCAGCCTGTCTCCGCTCGGAGGGGAATCACTTTGTTTTAATATATAATTGTATATGATGTGCTCTCTGTGGTTTTCCATTGGTTTTATTCTTGCTTTTATTGCTTTTATTCTTTTCTCCCCATTTGTGGCCATGCATGTGTGTGTGTGTGTGTGTGTGTGTGTGTGTGTGTGTGTGTGTGTGTGTGTGTGTGTGTGTGTGTGTGCGTGTGTGTGTGCGTGCGTGCGTGTGTGCGTGTGTGTCTTTTCGGCGCTTGGATTTGATTTTGTCGAGAGTTGCGCTATATAAATATTGTAATTATTATGTATGCATGTGCGTACGTATGTATGTATGTATGTATGTATGTATATGCTTAGATTTATGTATGTATGTATGTATGCATGTATACGCTCAGCTTAGATTTATGTATGTAAGTATGTAAGCATGTATATATGCATGTATACGCTCATATGTATGTAGGTATGTATGCATGTATACGCTCAGCGCTTAGATTTGATTTTATCAAGATTTTGCGCTATATAAATAAAATATATTATTATATATTGTTCAGGTTGGTTTGGTGTGGGACGGGGGCGGGGGGGGCTGGGCGTTATTTGCTGCCTCATTACCTGCGCTTTACAGAAAGTGTAATGCATGAAAATAAAAGTCATTAGTAAATAGTCATGTAGGCCTAATCATGATATGATATAAACAAAACAACAACAACAACAACAAAAACAACACCCAGCCAACCAACCAACCAAATAAAAACAATAGCAACAGTATTGCATGCATATTGTACAGGAACACGCTTCAGTGCAAACAACACCAGACACACCCACACAAATAAACAGATGCACATGTACACACTCACACACACAACACGCGGGCCCCAGTAGCTCAGTTGGTTTGAGCGTCGGATTCACATGCTAATGGTTGTGGGTTCGAATCCCGGGGTGCGCTACATTAAAACTGGCCTTCTCACCGTCCCATCTTAACATCATTGTTGTTCTGGTGGTGTCGGTATAGAATTAGATAGGTCCCACTTCCCTGGGATGCTTATTCCCGTTGGCCATATCACCTGAGGTGAGTGTCGATGTAAAAATTGAACCAAATCAACACAGCATGTACGCAGGCACTTACGCGTGTACGAAAGCCCACGCAGACAGATACGAACCACTTACACAGTGACTAATTCTTTCTTCGCTCCTTTCATTTCTGTGTTTTTTGTCTGTTTGTTTGTTTGTTTGTTCGTTGACCAGATGTACCGTTGGGCTCGGGTAGCCAAGGTGATCAACGCTTTCACTTCTGCTGTCCGCGATCCCATAAAGATGCGACTGTTTGAGGATTTCCTGAGGCGGGAGTTGGAGCAGGCTCAAGCTAGTCAGTATCCTGTGGTGGTGTTTGATGTTGGGATGGTGGTGTAAAAAGAGGGATTATTTTACATTGACATGAAGAAAAGAAAGCACGCGCGCGCTCGCTCGCTCGCTCGCTGTGTGTGTGTGTGTGTGTGTGTGTGTGTGTGTGTGTGTGTGTGTGTGTGTGTGTGTGTGTGTGTGTGTGTGTGTGTGTGTGTGTGTGTGTGTGTGTGTGTGTGTGTGTGTGTGTGTGTGCTTATATGTGTGCGCTTCTGTTTGTCTGTCATCATCATCATCAGTATCATGTGCCCTGCCGCGTGCGTTGACAATCATGGCTGCCCATTCCAATCTATCCCTTGTCGCTGCAAGTACATCTTCCACCCTGTCTGTCCTCAGCCACCCTTCAATTCCGTCCAATATTTTCTCCCTGGGCCTACCTGGTGCTGTCTTTCCCTCCAGCTTTCCTGTTTGTGTGTGTGTGTGTGTGTGTGTGTGTTGTGTGTGTGTGTGTGTGTGTGTAGAGAGAGAGAGAGAGAGAGAGAGATCGGGCACTTTTCATCCGGACAACTTCATAGCATTGAATGATATAGTGTGTATGTGAGCGTGCGTGCGTGTGTGTTTGTGTTGTGTTCCACGTGCGCGTACATACGTATATGTGTGTATTGTGTGTGTGTGTGTGTGTGTGCACGCGCGTGTGTGTGTGTGTGTGTGTGAGTGTATGTGTGTGTATGTGTGTATAATTATGTGCGCATGTGTGAGTATGTGTGTACGTGTGTGTGTACGTGTGTGTGTTTGTGTGTGTGTGTGTGTGTGTGTGTGTGTGTGTGTGTGTGTGAGAGAGAGAGAGAGAGAGAGAGAGAGAGAGAGAGAGAGAGACACCATTAATCGGACCAGGCACGCTCAACGAAAGAAATAGTCTGATAACTCTGTGTGTGTGCGTGAGAGACAGACAGACAGACAGACAGACAGACAGAATCGGGCACGTTTAACTCAGAAACTTCATAGCATTGAATAATCTAGTGTGTATGTGTGCGTGTGTTTGTGTTGTGTGCCGCCCGTGCGTGTATGTGCTGTGTGTGTGTGTGTGTGTGTGTGTGTGTGTGTATGTGCGTGTGTGTATGTGCGCGCGTGTATGTGTGTGTGTATGTGTGTGTGTATGTGTGTGTACATATATATATATATATGTGTGTGTGTGTGTGTGTGTGTGTGTGTACATATATATATATATATTGTGTGTGTGTTGTGTGTGTGTGTGTGTGTGTGTGTGTGTGTTTAGAGAATGGGTCTGGCCCGTTCTGTCCGGAAAAGCCAACGTACACACGCCTGGGACTGACCAACATCATGCTGATGGTCAACAAACTGCCCGCTGACCTCCGCTTCTGGGTTGAGGTGGACAGGTAAATATGGACAAAAGAACACAGCACTGTAATGTATGTATTTTGCCAGCCATGATCATCATCTTCATACCCCCCGTGGGGGCTCTTTCAGTATAAACAGTACCCCATCTTCCGAAAATTCTGTGCTAGAAATTTCCTCTTTTCTGTCACTCTCTTTGTTTCTGCCTTGTTTCTTTGCTTTCTCTCATTTCTTCCTATCATTTTCTGCCTTGTTCGTCCATTCACCTGTATGTGTTCGATACACTCTGACGTACTTTTTCTTAAGACTTATAATTGGGTACATGTATTAAGTGCATTTTTGGCCCTAGGGAGGTGAGATATGCAGAAGCAATTTTAGGTAATTTATGCCTGTTTTTATATATGTTTTAGTGTCCTTAGTTATGTTTAGATTTGTATTGAGGTGTCTTTTTAATATCTCCTATGTGATAAATGGTTGAAAATTGTATGTTTTGAAACGGTTATAGCGCTGGTGTGGCTCTAAGCAGCCAGCTGGCCTTTACATAAAATAACAATAACAATAACAATAATGAATCAGTAGAGTTACAAGCGATTCGATGTTTGAATCCCCAACAGAGAAATGTAACAAAGGTGTGTGCTGTGCTGCTGTTGCTGCTGTTGTTGGCGTGTATGAGTGTGAGGGTAGGGAAGTGTGTGTGTGTTTGTGTGCGTGCGTTCGTTCGTTCGTTCCTTAATTTAACGTCTTTTCACTATAAGTGATATTAGACGGGTAAAAATGGCATAAATAACCAATAATCAAAATAATAGCATACACGTGTGCGTGCGTGTGTGTGTCTGTGTGTGTGTGCGTGTGTGTGTTTGCGTGTGTGTGTTTGTGTGTGTTTGCGTGTGTGTGTTTGTGTGTATATGTTTGTGTGTGTCCGCGGACGCGCGCATTCCTGTATTAGGTAGGGAAGTGTGTGTGTGTGTGTGTGTGTGTGTGTGTGTGTGTTTGTATGTGTGTTTGTGTGTGTAGTCTGTGTGTGTGGGTGTTTGTGTGTGTAGTCTGTGTGTGTGTGTGTGTGTGTGTGTGTTGTGTGTGTGTGTGTGTGTGTGTGTGTGTGTGTGTGGTGTGTGTGTATCCGCAGGCGCGAGCACCTCTATTTTAGTACATGGCGGTTTTGCTTTGGGCCTCTGTGTGTGTGTGTGTGAGTGTGTGTATTGTATGTGTGTGTACGTAGTGTGTGTGTATGTGTGTGTGTATGTGTGTGCATGTGTGTATGTGTATGTGTGTGCGCGTAGTGTGCGTGTGTATGGGTCTCTGTGTTAGGACAGGACAGTTTTGTTTTGGGCCAGGTACGTGTGCGTGTGATGGGGTTATCAAAATGACTTTTTGCTGTGAAATGGATGATGTGTGCGTGTGTGTGTGTGTGTGTGTGTGTGTGTGTGTGTGTGTGTGTGTGTGTGTGTGTGTGTGGCGTAGTGTGCATGTGTATGGGTCTCTGTGTTAGGACAGGACAGTTTTGTTTTGGGCCAGGTACGTGTGCGTGTGATGGGGTTATCAAAATGACTTTTTGCTGTGAAATGGATGAGTGTGTGCGTGTGTGTGTGGTGTGTGTGTGTGTGTGTATGTGTGTGTGTTGTGTGTGTGTGTGTGTTGTGTGTGTGTGTGTGTTGAGCGTACACGCGCTCGCGCGTCTGTGTTGTGTGTATGTATGTGTTGTTGAGTGTGTGTGTGTGTGTGTATGTGAATGTGTGTGAGTGTGTGGTGTGTGTGAGTGAGTGTGTGTGTGTGTGTGAGTGAGTGTGTTGTGTGCGTGCGTGCGTGTGTATGTGCGTGCGTGCGTGTGTATGTTTTTGTGCGTCGCACACGTACGTGTGTGTGTGTGTGTGTTTTATGTAAATAATACATATTGTGTGTGTGTGTGTGTGTGTGTGTGTGTGTGTGTGTGTGGTGTGTGTGTGTGTGTGTGTGTGTGCGCGCCTTTGCACGCGCGGGTGGGCGGTATGTATTTGTAACACAGTTCAAGAAACAGCGATGAATGCCCAGATGTCGGCGCAGGAGCACAGATGGGGAATTGGTGGTGAGGACAGCTCCTGTCATGACCACTTCCTCAACATCAGGGCTGGTGCCATCATCGACTGTTTCCTGAGCTCTGTCACCCCGCCTATGGTGCAGGTGAGACTGTCCTCCTGTGGTTTGTTTTCTTTTCTTTTTGTTCGTTTGCTTTTGTTGTTGTTTATAGTGTGCGCTAGCGGGCACGCGCGCATGCGCACACACACACACTTACACACACACACACACACATAATCACACACACATACATACACAAACCTATCTCTCTCTCTTCTCTTCTCTTCTCTTCTCTTCTCTTCTCTTCTTTTCTCTTCTCTTCTCTTCTCTGTCTGTCTGTCTGTCTGTCTCCTCTCTCTCTCTCTCTGCTCTCTCTCTGCTCTCTGTTTCTCTCTCTCTCTCTCTCTCTCCTTTCTCTCTCTCTTTCTCTCTCTCTTGCTTTCTGTCTCTTTTTCTCTCTGTCTCTCTCTTTCTTCTCTCTATCTCTTTCTCTGTCTCTCTTTTCTCTCTCTCTTTCTTTCTTTTCTCTCTTCTCTTCTCTCTCTCTCTCTCTTCTCTGTCTCTTTATCTCTCCCCTCCCTCCCTCTCTCTCTCTTCTCTGTCTCTTTCTCTCTCTTTCTCTCTTTCTCTTTCTTTCTCCCTCTCTCTTCTCTTTGTCTGTCTGTCTGTCTGTCTGTCTGTCATTCACACACATATACATAAACCCATATCTACTAGACTGAAAAGTATGTCATTCTTGCCAACAACTTTAGGACATCTGGCTTTCAAACCAAAGTCCTCGCTGTAGAGGTTGGAGCAAGGGGTTGAAAGGCACATCAGCCTATGACCTCATGAAGCAGCTCCCGACTTCGGGGAGAGAGAGGACCACAACCCTAAAAGCAATGGCAGAAACAGCGGGGAAAAAAAGTTCCAGCTGGATCTAGACCAGGAGGGACAAAAATGAACTTCGTTAGGCTTAAAATTCCCCTGTATTTTGCTGGTGGCCGATAGCTAAGTGGTTAAGACATCTGTTGCGATGGTGACATGGCTTCAAGACGCCTGACCATCTTGGTTGCGCGGGTTCGATTATAGGAGGACATATTTTTTTCTAAAAGAAAGAAAAAAAGAAATATCGATTGCAGGGGGCATCCAAGAGTCATGACCTGGATGTGGCCTGGTCCCCTTAGAGTGTCAGGAATTAAGGACTGAAACACTTGCTTGACGGGTTTCTCCTCTGAGAACCTTCTGTTGTCCGGCTCTCTCCAGAGCTTTTCACTACTACTACCACTCCTACTACTGCTACTGCTACTACTACACACGCACACACACCACACACACACACACACACACACACACACACACACACACACAATATATATATATATATATATATATATATATATATATATATATATATATGTATATACATACATATATATATATATATATAGTATATATATACATATGTATATATAACATATATATATATATATATGTATATAATATATACATATGTATGTGTGAGTGAATATATCCTTTGTTAAAGATGCGGTTGTCTTGCATTTCAACTGCATAAGAAAAAAACAACTTTAGAGTTCGAAGTTTTTTTATGCGGTTGATTTTGCTTTGCAAAGATTTCTTGTTTTGTTTTTGTATCTTGCTAAAAATGAATAAGTTACTAAACATAATATACATACATATAATCTTGCGCGTGCGTGGGTGGACATTAGCGTGCCTGTGCACATGTGCGCTTACACCCGCTCATATTATGTGAGCATATGCATGAATGCACATACGTAGACGTGTTTGTGAGCTTGGTTGCTTCGGCATATGTACAGTGTATGTATTTTGTGTATGTCTGTGTGTTGCAGATCAACATTCCAGACCAAGACGCCTTCCGGATTACCGCCACCTTTACCAAAAGTGGACTTACTCCTGGACTGTTCCACCTTGCCTTCATGCGCCTCACTCCCGTGCTCATCAACTATTGGAAACAGTACTGTATTCTGTATTTTGTATTCTTGTCTCGTATCGATGATTGTAGCTGTCTGCTCTCTGGCTTGCCTACTTCTTCTATCGCATACCTCCAGCGTACTCAGAATTCTGCGGCCCGTCTTGCCCTTCGTAAAAAGAAGAATGATCATATCGTCTCCCTTGCTTCACTCTCTCCACTGGGTGCCTGTTTCTGAAACAATTTCAATTCATATAAAATCAATTCATTATGTTATATGTGTATCAGTGATACTGCACCGTTTTTGTTTTGTTTTTTTTCATTATTTTTGTTTTGTTTCATTTCACTTATTTTATTATATTTCATTTTGTTCTGTTTTTGTGACCTCTTCCAAATGTACATCCCTGCCCGACCTCTTCGTTCCGCTTCTGATAACTACTTGTTTACAGATTCCTCGGAACAGATGTTCCACAGTCGGTTGCCGCTCGTTTTCCGTGTCTGGTCCGTACAAGTGGAACGAGCTTCCCCTGTCTGTTCGACAGCACACACTCTGTATTTCTTCAAGTCTCATTTGAAGGCACACCATTTTGTCCAGCAGTTATTTACCCTTCTGTGTGCCCACCTTTTTGCCTACTCCCCTTCTGTCCTCCCCTTCCCTGTCTGTGTGCATTTTATATCCTTGAGGTTTTGTCATTGCAGGTGAATTTCTTTGATGAATGATGATAGTGAGCGCTTTGATTTGATTGATATATCAAGATTTGGTGCGGTATAAATGTCATTATTATCGTTATATGTCATTATTATCATCATCATCAAAAACCGTTTACGTCAGGTTAACCTAAAAATTGCACTGGCATATCAATATTCATAACTCCGCTTGGAAACGTTCTTTTTTAAATATGTTACGAATTCCCTTCTGACAAAAAAATATCGTTGGAACTTTGGGCCTTGGTTGGCTCCAACTCAGAGAAGAGCGTACTACGGGCTCATTGAAAGACCTGGGACCACACGGTCGAGTTTTGTTCACTGTGCAGATGCTTTATTGTTACTCAATTTCCTAGCCAACACTGCTGGTGTCTGCATCTCTCCGGCCTGGCTAACGAGAGAACATAAGCATTATAATAGTAAGCGTAGAGTACAGCCCTGTCACCAGTCTCAGTCCTAAACCGAACAAAATAGCATCACAATTTCAACATTATTGTCATGAAATCATCCATCTTTAGAGCATCGTAGAAATTGTCCCCTGGTTCTGTGGCCCTTCATGCCTGATCTCATGATGGCCTCAGCTTTCAGTATAACTAGCTTCTGTGCTAGAAATTTCCTCTTTTCTGTCACTCTCTTTGTTTCTGCCTTGTTTGTTTGCTTACCGCCCGTGGGGATGCCGGGGCTCTTTCAGTATAAATAGTATCCCCACCTTCTGCTAGAAATTTCCTCTTTTCTGTCACTCTCTCTATTTCTTGCTTCCTCCTTTGCTCTCTGTCATTTCTTCCTATCATTTTCTGCCTTGCTGGTCCATTCACCTGTATGTGTTCTGTGAAGTCTTCCAAACTTTTTTTCTTAGGATTAATAATTGGATATATGTATTAAGTGCATTTTGGGCTCTAGGGAGGTGAGATATGCGGAAGCAATTTTAGGTAATTTATGCCCGTTTTTATATGTTTTGGTGTCCTTAGGTATGTTTAAATTTGTGTTCATGTGGGGGTTTTTAATCCCCTGTGTGATAATTGGACGGAGTGGTCAGCGCCCGGGGCATCTCCTTAGATTATATGCGCGAATGCATTGATGTGTGTACTTAATTTTCTTTTCCTTTTTTGTTTCTGTTGAAGTTTTGTATGTGTTTCGAAACGGTTATAGCCCTGCTATGGCTCTACGCAGTCGGCTGGGCTTTAAAAACAATAAGAATAACTTCATTTTGGTTTCCTGTAATACCTGAATTAAATTCAGGTTGGGGTCTTGGGTGTCGGTGGTTCACAAGGGTCGTTGTGGTGGTCTCCTTACCGGAGGATCTTACAGAAACCAGAAAAAAAGCAACACAAAAACAGAATCAAAACGCGTATTTAATACAACTAGACAAGACAGGCGCAAATTTACGGCCAACTGGCCTTTGTCAAGCGTGAATGTCAGAACACAAACGAGCAAACACCAAATACACAAACAGGGAGAAAAAGACTGAAACTTCCCTGCTGCTTCTTCGTCAATTGGGAGAAAAGGACAAAAAGTTCAGTCCTTTCCTCCCACTGGACGAAGCAACAGGAAAGTTTCACTCTTTTTCTCCTTATTTTTGTATTTGGAAATCTAATCCTTTTCTCCCGCTGGACGAAGCAACAGGGAAGTTTCACTCTTTTCTCCTTATTTTTGTATTTGGAAATCTTAATCCTTTCTCCCACTGGACGAAGCAACAGGAAAGTTTCACTCTTTTTCTCCTTATTTTTGTATTTGGAAATCTTAATCCTTTTCTCCCGCTGGACGAAGCAACAGGGAAGTTTCACTCTTTTTCTCCTTATTTTTGTATTAAATTGGTAATTTTAATCCTTTTCTCCCACGGACGAAGCAACAGGGAAGTTTCATTCTTTTTCTCTTAATTTTTTGTGTTTGATGTTTGTTCGTTTGTGATCTTACGTTTACGCTCGACAAAAGCCAGTTGGCCGAAAATGTGCGCCTATCTTGTCTGGTTGTATTAAATACATATTCTGATTCTGTTTTCGTGATTTTATGGTTCCTGTTTGCTTGAACGCGGGGAGTCACACTTGTTTTGAAGAATCTTACACTCAGTTTGCCTCTGATCTGAATGATTAATATCGTGAGAATTGGGGAGAGTGGTTCAGACGTTCGCCTGTCAATAACTAAACTCGAGGTTCCAGGGTTCGCTCCCCATAGAGACCTCGACATATCTCCTCAGTTTGACCGGAAAATCGAACTGAACGTCTCGTTCTTTGGAAGGGGACGAAAAACGATCGGACCCGTGTGCCTTCTGGCTGTGCACGCTAAAGATCCCACGGCAGTTGAAAATCGTGAAGAGCAGGACGTTGCCCGGCTGCCTCGGAAAAAACATTGGAGAGATAGTTTATTTCGCAGGTCCTACCCTTGAACACCAATTAACCTTCTTGCCTTTCTAAAGGCTTGGTTAAAAAAGCGAATATGAACATGAATTTGAAACGAGGGAGGGAGGATGGGCGCTGCCCTCGTGTTGCTGGCCCCGGGAAAACTTGAGGTCTCTGCTACCTCACTCCCCTACGAACTCAGGGTTATGGAACTATCTAGGTAGGACCTCAGGACTGACCAGCTCATGGGTTTATGTGCGGGCTTAAGGCTTGTGCCGTGATCATTCTGGATCTTCTCCATTACATGGCACCTGTGACGTTAGTGCATATGGAATTCATTCCGAGCTCAGAGACGTTATCTTGAGAAATTGAAACTGAAACTGAAACTGTAAGCACTGGGGACGGGGGCTTAGTAGGCAGTGTCCTTAGTAAGCTCGATCGAACAGGCACTTTGAACGCCACCTAAGTAAGCATCAGTGCAGGGTGTACTCCGATGAGTTGCCCCATAGCGGAAATACATCTTTGCATTCCGTGGACAACCTGATGCTGAGACTTGGGCTTGAATGAATTTGTAGTTGGTGATGTGGCAGCGTGGTGTCAACGCCATTATGGCGGCGCAGAGATTAGGACAGGAGGTTGGGGGGGGGGGGGGGGACAAACCCAATGAACCTCATACTTTGGGTAAAAAAACAATACTCACCTGTTTTGCCTGTCTCACCTGTCGACGTCATCCGGTTTGGTGTTGACCGCTGCACACCCGGACACCACCATCTCCCTCCAGGCCGCTCTGTCTTGACTTTTGTGGACAATTTCTTGAATATTTAGGCCACTGATGTTGGCTATGTTCTCGATGTATGAGATTGGAGGTCTGCTTTTCTTCCTTTTTGCCTCTGTTTTTCCTTGAAAAATGGTTGCGATGAGGTCTATATTCTTGTTGTGTGACACATGGCTAATATATTTTATTTAGTCTTCTCTTGTTGATGTCTGCTTGTAGTTTTCTGGTGGTATCAAGTTCTTCCAGGACACTTTCATTAATTCTTCTATCTGTTCATTTGACATGTAGAGGTCTCCAATAAAACCACATCTCTGCTGCCTCAATTCTTCTGCAATCAGTTTTTCACAGAGTCCGTGCTTCTCAGCCATAAATCATGACTGGCCAGAACAAACATTTTAAGTCTAACTTTCGGACCATTTGGTATGCCTCTGTCTTTCCAGATGTTGTTGAGTTGGACCGTTTTTTTGCTTTGCCATTTCAATCCTTATTTTGATGTCTTTGGAGCAGGTTCCATCATCAGTTTTTACAGAGCCAAGATATTTGAAATCCTTGACATTTTCCAAAAGAACTTTGTTAATTAAAATGTCATGATTGTTTTCAGTGTCTTTGCCTTTTATATGTAGCACTTTTGTCTTCTTGGCGTTCAAGTTTAGGCCAGCCTTTTTGCCTGCATGCTGCATCAACATCTACCCTGTCTGGAATTACAGAATTCTTTTTATGCTGGTAATGTTGTCTGCTAATGGCTCAGTATCATCGACATAGTGCCAGTTTGTAAGATTTTTTTCCTCCCATCTTTATGCCCATGCCTTCTAAATCAGCATCTCCCATGACTTGTTCCGTGTAGATATTAAAGACACTGACACTGACACATAGTTTATTGTGAAGGCCACCGACCCATACACAAACCAGGGATTGTGGGGAGGGGATTACACTGTTAACATGCATCTTGCATCAGCATCTCTCATGAATTGTTCCGTGCATATGTTAAAGAGATACGTTGAGAGGATAGAGCCTTGTCTGACTCCCCCGTGGATGTTGAAGAGAATAGATCATTGGAGTCCCTTGTCTGTGTTACTGTGACCCCCCCTCCCCCCCCCCCCCCCCAGGTACCAGTTTGAGTGCCTGAAGAGCGACCTGGCCAAGATCAAGTCCAGGCTGGAGGCGCCTCACATATACGTGGGGGACCTGCCCCACCCTCTGGAGGAGACCCCCAGCTACACCAAGTGCACCGTCAAGGACTACCAGAACATCTACGTGGACCGTAACGACACCCACGCGAAGGGGAAGCATGGGCAGGAGGACCAGCTGCAGGGGGTAAGTTTTGATCCAATGATAGATAACGATGATGATGATGACGATGATTGATAATAATGTCAACAATAATAACAACAACAAATTATTATTATCATTATTTCTTTTAATTATTATTATTGTTGTTGTTACTGTTGTTATTGTTGTTGTTATTATTAGGTATTAGTGTTATCATTAGTATTATTGTTATTATTATTATTATTATTGTTGTTGTTATTATTATTATTATTATCATTGTTGTTGTTGTTGTTGATATCATTATTATTAATATTATTATTATTGTTGTTGTTGTCGTCGTCGTTGTCGTCATCATCATCATCAGCAGCAGCAGCAGCAGCATTTTTATTTTTTATTATTATTATTGTTATTATTATTAGCATTAGAAGTAGTAGTAGTAGTAGTATTTTCAGTATTATTATAATTAGTAATAATATTATTATTATTAGCAGTAGTAGTAGTAGTCGTAGTAGTAGTAGTAGTAGTAGTAGTAGTAGTAGTGATCACAATACTAATGATAATACTAACATTAATACAATAACGGTAGCATCAACCATGACAATAATAACAACGATAACACGATAATTATGACAAATGATTATAACCTGGTCCAGTCCAGTGTCAGTGTTTGGGGCTGCTCATCATTACGTGTTACATATCTTGACAGCACCGGGTGCCCTGGCACTCCCAAGAGCCGCTACACCCGGCGCCCAAATGGACACACTGAAAACCCCAGGGCCTGAGAGCGGTCGAACGCACTGTGAGTAGAAATCCCTTATTCAGGACATCTTAAGATGGGAATGTTTTACCTGCGCAAATAGTAGATTAACTGAAAGTATGGTATTATCTGGTGTTGAGCGAAAGTGTGTGCACAGATCGATGTTTTATTTCATCCTCCACTTGGAAAAAAATGTACATGTATAAATGCAAGTAACAAAAGACTACCCCCATCCCATGGGAATGCGGGGGCTCTTTCAGTATATTTTCTCTTTTCTGTCACTCTTTTTGTTTCTTTCTTCCTTCTTTGTTTTCCATCATTTCTTCCTTTCATTTTCTGTCTTGCTGGTCCATTCACCTGTATGTGTTCGATAAAGTCTCCATTCACCTGTATGTGTTCGATAAAGTCTCCATTCACCTGTATGTGTTTGATAATGTCTTACGTACTTTCTCTTAGGATTGATAATTAGATATATGTTATAAGTGCATTTTTGGCTCTAGGGAAATGAGATATGCGAGAGCAATTTGAAATAATTTAGGCCCGTTTTCATATATATTTTGGTGTCCTTAGTTATGTTTAAATTTGTATTCCGGTGTGTTTTTTAAATCCCCTGTGCGATAAAATGGACGGAGTGATCAACGCCAGTAGCATGTCCTTAGATTATGTGCGCGAATGCATTGATATGTGTACTTAATTTTCTTTTCCTTTCTTTTTTCCCTGATGAAATATTGTACATGCTTTGAAACGGTTAAAGCCGTGATATGGCTGTACGCAGTCAGCTGGGCTTTAAACAACAAAAACAATAACAACAACAACAATAACAAATATGTATTTGATTCTTTCAGAAACAGGGATCCGGCACCCTTTCATTAATGAATCAGAAGGACTTAAAACAACAATAACAATAACAACATAACAATAACAGTAACAACAACAACAACACCACCACCACAACAATAACAATCTTGTACTTAATTCTTTCAGAAACAGGGATCCGGCGTCCTTTCATCAATGAATCAGCAGGGCTTTAAACAACAATAACAATAATAACAATAACAACAACAACAACAATAACAATCGTGTACTTCATTCTTTCAGAAACAGGGATCCGGCGTCCTTTCATCAATGAATCAGCAGGACTTTAACCCTTTGACTCCCACGCCTTGTCCACCAGCATCCTACCTGGTGGATAGGGTGAGGGAGTCAAAGGGTTAAGTTTATGCAGTTGATGGATAGGGTGCGGGAGTCAAAGGGTTAAACAACAATAACATTAACAAAAACAATAACAATAACGACAATAATAAGCTTGTACTTAATTCTTTCAGAAACATGGATCTGGCGTCGTTTCATCAATGAAGGGGGTACATCTGACTTGCCATCTGAAACTCACTTTCCAAACTGACTCATCCAGTTCCTCATTGAAATTATTCGATCACCTACCCATCACTCACCCCACCCATTACTAAGTCAGCCACCCACTGGCTCACTGATTCACCCATTGTCTTCCCCTCGTGGGATTGCTGGGGGCTCTTTCAGTATAAATACTAATAGTATCCCCACCTTCTGGAAATTCTGTGCTAGAAATTTCATCTTTTCTGTCACTCTGTTTGTTTCTGCCTTGTTGCTTTGCTTTCTGTCATTTCTACCTATTGTTTTCTGCCTTAATGGTCCATTCACCTGTTTGTTTTCGATGAAGTCTCACGCACTTTCTCTTAGGATTGATAATTGGGTACACGTATTAAGTGCATTTTTGGCTCTAGGGAAATGAGATATGCGGAAGCAATTTTAGGTAATTCATGCCTGTTTTTATGCATGTTTGGTGTCCTTAGGTATGCTTAAATTTGTATTCAAATTATTCGCTCACCTACCCATCACTCACCTCACCCATTACTAAGCCACTCAACCCACTGGTTCACTGATTCACCCATTGTCTCATCTGACAGCGAGGCTGTCCACTGTTCCGAGCAGCGCCCAGGGTATGAAAGATGTGTCCCCAGAGCGGCCAGTTCTCGGTATCGGGACAGCGGTGACATTAAGGGAAGTCCTGAAACAGGTAATTTACAACAACAACAACAACGACGACAACGACAACGACGACAATAACAACAACGACGACGACGATAAAAACAAGAGGAATAATACAACTGTATCGTACAATTGTTGTTTTGTGGCTATCTTACAAACATTTTGTATACTATGCTGTATGCGTGTATTTGCAAAATTTTTAACTGTTTTCTGTGTGTGTGTGACCTGCGAGTATGTATGTGTGCATGTGTTGTCATTTTTTAACTGTTATCTCGGTGTGTGTGTGATCTGCGAGTGTGTATGTGTGCATGTGTTGTGTGTGGTGTGTGTGTGTGTGTGTTGTTATTGTTGTTGTTGTTGTTGTTGTGGTGATGTGGTGTAGTGTGTTGTTTTGTGCTGTGTTGTGTAAGGAGAGAGAGAGAGAGAGATATTCTGCACATTAGTACTTTCAAAGGTGTTTTTTTCTTTTTTCGTTGCATAACCGTTTGACCTATGGAATCAGATCTTTTGTTATAATTCATCATCATTGATGTATTCGCTTTATGTGTATCTTTTTGATATGTTCGTGAAATTAAACGAAGAGTACATCCATGTCACGCAACCTCAATTTGATATGTTCGTGAAATTAAGCGTAGAGTACAGCCCTGCACGCAATCTCAATTTGATATGTTGGTGAAATTAAAGAGTAGACTACAGCCCTGTCACACAATCTCAATTTGACATGTTCGTAAAATTAAGAGTAGACTACAGCCCTGTCACGCAATCTCAGTTTGATATGTTTGTGAAATTAAGCATATAGTACAGCCCTGTCACGCAATCTCAGTTTGATATGTTTGTGAAATTAAGCGTAGAGTACAGCCCTGTCACGCAATCTCATTTGATATGTTTGTGAAATTAAGATAGATACAGCCCTGTCACGCAATCTCAGTTTGATATGTTTGTGAAATTAAGGTAGATACAGCCCTGTCACGCAATCTCAGTTTGATATGTTTGTGAAATTAAGCAGTAAGTACAGCCCTGTCACGCAATCTCAGTTTGATATGTTTGTGAAATTAAGCGTACAGTACAGCCCTGTCACGCAATCTCAGTTTGATATGTTTGTGAAATTAAGCGTAGAGTACAGCCCTGTCACCAATCTCAGTTTGATATGTTTGTGAAATTAAGAGTAGACTACAGCCCTGTCACGCAATCTCAGTTTGAATGTTTTGTGAAATTAAGCGTACAGTACAGCCCTGTCACGCAATCTCAGTTTGATATGTTCGTGAAATTAAGCGTACAGTACAGCCCTGTCACGCAATCTCAGTTTGATATGTTCGTGAAATTAAGCGTAGAGTACAATCCTATCACTCAATCTCAATTTATATTTGTGAAATTAAGCGTCGAGAACAGCTCTGTAACGCAATCTCAATTTGAAACGATGCTCCAAGGCATCGTTTTATATTATCCCTATTTCTCATCACCATATAACTGTGAAAAAAAAGTGTCCCAGATAATTTGATTCTTTATGCTGTGCTTGCTCTCAGGGTAACCTTAGTTTCTGGTGGATTTTGAGGAGGGGGGAGTGGAAGTGTTAGAGAGCCGAAATAAACGGCTTGGGGGATAGCGACACAGGAACGGTGAATAAGACAGCAAAACAGACAACAAAAAACACATTATGGCTTGATCATCTTCTGGTTTTCTCCCCTGATTCAGGCAAAGAGGAACCGACCTCGCGCTTGCCAGAGGGACGCCTCATGTTCTCCATGGTATCGGGCATCCACGTCCTTCAGCCCGTCACGGGCAGGCAAAGGGAGAAAGAAAAGATGGCAGCGGAGAAGACGAAGGTGCCGAAGGAAAAGCCGGGAGAAAAGACGACGGAGAAAGACGGGAAAAAGACGAAGGAGAAGGAGGAAGGGGGCAAGGCCAAGGGGAAAGAAGAGAAAGAGAAGGAGAGAGGAGAGAAGGCAAAGAAGGAGGAAGAGAAGGCGGAGGGGAAGAAGAAGCTAGGGTTTGGAAAAATGGCCAAGGAGACGTCTAGAGGGGAAGCGACCTCCGAGGCCAAGACTAAAGACCAGGACGTCAGTGACGACATGATGGAGGTCAGGGGTTGTGTTTTTCCTTTGGTTATAATATCATACTATTCTGTTATGCTATGCTATTATATGCTGTGGTAGGGTATGCTATACTATGATGTACTATACTACACTATACTAGACTATACTATATTATACTATACTATACTATACTATACTATACTATACTATACTATACTACACTATGCATACACTATGCTATACTATACTATACTAATACTATACTATACTATATTATTACTATACTACACTACACTACGCTATGCTATACTAATGCTCTGCTCTGCTCTGCTCTGCACTACACTACACTACACTACACTACACTACACTACACTACACTACACTACACTACACTACACTACATGTTGCTTGTCTTTTTCAAATCTTCTTTATTAATGATCTTCTTGTGTCTGCCTCCATCAAGACTGTCTCGTTTGCTTTCTTTGCTGTTCATGGATCTTTCAACATTCTTCTCAGAAACCACATTTCATTTGCTTCAGTTGTGTTCTGGCTCTGTGTGTTGACTGCCCACGCCTCACAACCGTACAGCACTATCGGTTTTATATGGTTAGTGATTGAGAATGTAAAAAGACAAGCTTAAACTCAAGATCAACATTAAGGTCCCATCACACGTAAAAGATGAAACAGATTTTTATGAGTTTTATTTATCTCAGGGAAAAAGAAAATATATATATCAGTTAGATTATTTATTTATGGGTTTAAATTGTTCACTTAGGGATATAGGTTACATATTGTATGTGTCATTGTGTGTGTTCAACTTTTGTGTGTAAGTAAAAACACGTTTCAAATGGTATTACCATCATCATCATGTGCCCTGTCTCGTGACGTTGGCGATCATGCCCCCCCCCCCCCCCCCCCCCCCCATACGAATCTATCCCTTGTCGGTGTAAGTACATCTCCCACCTTCTCTGTCCTCAGCCACCCTGCAAATCCGTTCAATATTTTCTCCCTGTGTCTACCTGGTGTTCTCTTTCTGTCATTTGTATAATTCTGTGTTGTGTGTTGTTTGAACTACTACGTTCAGTTGTCGTTGTTTTTGTATTCACTATTGGAAAGCGCTTTGGGTTTCAGAAAGCGCTTTATAAATATCCATTATTGTTATCATTATTTTTACTATTAATGTCTTTATTGTGTACTCTCTGTACGGAACATGTTGTCTTTTCAAGAGGAAGTCATTGCACTGATCCCCGTGGTGATGCCGGAGGCTGTTTCAGTATAAACAGTATCCCCACCTTCTGGAAATGTTGTGCTAGAAATTTCCTCTTTTCTGTCACTCTCTTTCTTTGTTTCTTCCTCCTTTGCTTTCGGTCATTTCTTCTTATCATTTTCTGTCTTGCTGGTCCATTCATCTGTATGTGTTCTGTGAAGTCTTGCTTACTTTTTGGATTGATAATTGGATACATGTATCAAGTGCATTTTGGGCTCCAGGGAAGTGAGATATGCGGAAGCAATTTTAGTTAATTTATGCCCGTTTTTATATATTATGTTTTGGTGTCCTTAGTTCTGTTCAAATTTTTGTATTCCGGTATGTTTGTTAAATGCCCTGTGCGATGAATTGGACGGAATGGTCAACGCCAGGGCATCGCCTTAGATTATGTGCACGAATGTATTGATGAATCATGTGTACTTACTCGTATCTTCCTTTTCTTTGTTTTTCCTATTGAAATATTTTTGTGTGTTTCGAAACGGTTAGAGCCCTGATGTGGCTCTACTACGCAGTCACCTGGGCTTTAAACAACAATAACAAAAAGTCACTGCACTTGGACAATTCCATATGCGCTTCTCCCAAATTTGTCGGCAATTATCTGACAAACTCTGGGTTATTGTGAAACCCTATGCGCTGGCAAGATCTTGAGATGGGGAGCGGGAAGAGGGATCTTTAAAACACTGACACCACCAGAATGATAGAAACATTGAGACAGGCAGCGATTAGGCCAGAATGACAGAAACATTCAGACAGGCAGCGATTAGGCCAGAATGATAGAAACATTGAGACAGGTAGCGATTAGGCCAGAATGATAGAAACATTAAGATGGGCAAAGATTAGGCCAGAATGATAGAAACATTGAGACAGGTAGCGATTAGGCCAGAATGATAGAAACATTCAGACAGGCAGCGATTAGGCCAGAATGATAGAAACATTGAGACAGGTAGCGATTAGGCCAGAATGATAGAAACATTCAGACAGGCAGCGATTAGGCCAGAATGATAGAAACATTGAGACAGGTAGCGATTAGGCCAGAATGATAGAAACATTGAGACAGGCAGCGATTAGGCCAGAATGATAGAAACATTGAGACAGGCAGCGATTAGGCCAGAATGATAGAAACATTGAGACAGGCAGCGATTAGGCCAGAATGATAGAAACATTCAGACAGGCAGCGATTAGGCCAGAATGATAGAAACATTGAGACAGGCAGCGATTAGGCCAGAATGATAGAAACATTCAGACAGGTAGCGATTAGGCCAGAATGATAGAAACATTCAGACAGGCAGCGATTAGGCCAGAATGATAGAAACATTGAGATGGGCAACGATTAGGCCAGAATGACAGAAACATTAAGATGGGCAACGATTAAGCCAGAATGACAGAAACATTAAGATGGGCAACGATTAAGCCAGAATGACAGAAACATTAAGATGGGCAACGATTAAGCCAGAATGATAGAAACATTGAGACAAGCAGCGATTAGGCCAGAATGATAAGAAACATTAAGATGGGCAACGATTAGGCCAGAATGACAGAGACATTAAGACAGGCAGCGATTAGGCCAGAATGACAGAAACATTCAGACAAGCAGCGATTAGGCCAGACTGATAAGAAACATTCAGACAGGCAGCGATTAGGCCAGAATGACAGAAACATTAAGATGGGCAACGATTAGGCCAGAATGATAGAAACATTCAGACAAGCAGCGATTAGGCCAGACTGATAAGAAACATTAAGATGGGCAACGATTAGGCCAGAATGACAGAAACATTAAGACAGGCAGCGATTAGGCCAGAATGACAGAAACATTAAGATGGGCAACGATTAGGCCAGAATGATAGAAACTTTAAGACAGGCAGCGATTAGGCCAGAATGACAGAAACATTAAGACAGGCAGCGATTAGGCCAGAATGACAGAAACATTAAGATGGGCAACGATTAGGCCAGAATGATAAGAAACATTAAGATGGGCAACGATTAGGCCAGAATGACAGAAACATTAAGACAGGCAGCGATTAGGCCAGAATGACAGAAACATTAAGATGGGCAACGATTAGGGCCAGAATGATAGAAACATTAAGACAGGCAGCGATTAGGCCAGAATGATAGAAACATTGAGACAGGCAGCGATTAGGCCAGAATGATAGAAACATTGAGACAGGCAGCGATTAGGCCAGAATGACAGAAACATTAAGATGGGCAACGATTAAGCCAGAATGATAGAAACATTAAGACAGGCAACGATTAAGCCAGAATGATAGAAACATTCAGACAGGCAGCGATTAGGCCAGAATGATAGAAACATTGAGACAGGCAGCGATTAGGCCAGAATGATAAGAAACATTAAGATGGGCAACGATTAGGCCAGAATGATAGAAACATTAAGACAGGCAACGATTAGGCCAGAATGATAAGAAACATTAAGATGGGCAACGATTAGGCCAGAATGACAGAAACATTAAGATGGGCAACGATTAGGCCAGAATGATAGAAACATTAAGACGGGCAACGATTAGGCCAGAATGATAGAAACATTCAGACAGTCAGCGATTAGGCCAGAATGATAAGAAACATTAAGATGGGCAACGATTAGGCCAGAATGACAGAAACATTAAGATGGGCAACGATTAGGCCAGAATGACAGAAACATTAAGATGGGCAACGATTAGGCCAGAACGACAGAAACATTAAGATGGGCAACGATTAGGCCAGAACGACAGAAACATTAAGATGGGCAACGATTAGGCCAGAATGACAGAAACATTAAGATGGGCAACGATTAGGCCAGAACGACAGAAACATTAAGATGGGCAACGATTAGGCCAGAATGACAGAAACATTAAGATGGGCAACGATTAGGCCAGAACGACAGAAACATTAAGATGGGCAGCGATTAGGCCAGAACGACAGAAACATTAAGATGGGCAACGATTAGGCCAGAGTGATAGAAACATTCAGACAGGCAGCGATTAGGCCAGAATGACAGAAACGTTAAGATGGGCAACGATTAGGCCAGAATGATAGAAACATTAAGATGGGCAACGATTAGGCCAATTTCCGTTGATGTGGGCTGGAATGAAAATCGAGGTGTCAGATCTGGAATCCCCGGTTCATCGAGGAACCAACCAGCCCTCATGTTTTCTTGATACAAGTATGACGATTTGATGTTTACAGTCCATCATCATAATTATTATTATCATTATCTTCATTTTTTTTCTCCAGTATCATCTTTATCGAAATTGTCATCATTAACATGATCAACACCACCACCCATCTATAATGTCATTGAATAACGAGTAAAGATAGAAAGACTCCACATTTAGACATTGAGCGTGCAGTTAGCGTCATGATTATGTCCCGTTTGTTTGCCTCGTTCAGATGAGAGACGTGGTCAAAGCCAAGCTGAGCGAGTTCAGGGGCGCCAAAGCCAACCTTAAGGATGTACAGGAATCGAAAAGCAAACCCCCCTCCAAGACTGAACCGATCAAGAGCCCTTCCATAGCCAGCCGAGTCAACTTCTCTAGGGCAGGGTCGCCGGAGAGCAGAGGCCTGTCCATCGCCCCATCCATACACCCCACGGAAGGGTTGAAAAAGAAAGCCGTTAGGGATGTGGAGAAGGCGACGACGCTGCCCGCTTTGGTGGTTGAGCAGAGGCTCTCGCCACGTTCACCTAAGGGGCTAGTGGACCGAGACAGCCTCTTTTTTCCCACCGTGATGGAGCTGGAGAGAGCCTTCCGAGACCCCGCCTTACTGCAGCCAAGGAGCAGGCCAACTGCCGGCGGCATAGACAAGTTGATCCCTGTGTTTGATGACGCCGGGAAAGTGATGCCAGCGAAAAGGAAGGCTAAGCCGGCTTCCGCAGCAGGAAAATCCCCTTCAAGAAAACCGAAAAGCAAGTCGCCTCCCCTCGGCGCCATCCGTCTGAACGACCCCAATGCTGACAAAGGGGAGAAAAAAGAGAAGAAGGCTAAGGCACCAGCCGGCGGGACAAAGGACACGAAAAAGGAGAAGAAGGCTAAGGCACCATCCGGCGGGACAAAGGACACTAAAAAGGAGAAGAAGGCTAAGGCACCAGCCCGCGAGACAAAGGACACGAAAAAGGAGAAGCAGGCTAAGGCACCTGCCGGCGGGACAAAGGACACCAAAGCCAAGAAGGCCAAGGGCCAGAAAGGGTCCAAACAGGACGCCAGCTCCGAAGCCAAGAAGAAACGGTCGGTGTTCGCTCCTGACAAAAAGCTGGCCAAGACGGACAAGTCCATCAGCCAGGATAAAACGTCGGTGTTGCAGGGGAAAAAGGGGACCAAAGACCAACAGGGGATCATGAAAAAGAAAAGCCAGGGGGTTAGAGAGACCCTTAAGAAAGACAAAGACAAACACAAACGTGGGGAAGGTGTGGCGGCGGGTGTGGCCAGGAAGACGCTATCCATGCCCACAGCAAAGAAAGGCTTTTACCAGGCAGATGTGATGGGGGAGCAGATACCCCGTATCGGACAGTTGGTTCACACGTTGGGTCGTCATGAGATCAAGGTATGTGTTACAGAAGTCGGTTTATGTGTGACTCACAGAAATAGAATAAAAGTAGATTGTGTATATGTAGGTGCGTGTTCTATGTGTTTTCCCCAACCACACACAACCTTCCACTCAGTCACTTCAATAACCTCTGTAAACAAATTAGTATATTTAAATATTTATAATTAATCAAATATCATCAGTTCAATTTTCATCCAACTGGATCAACAAACACATAAGACAGAAATAAATGTTCATTGACCACTGTTCAATAAAAAGTAATCAATTCAGGTTTCCGTCCCAAACAGTCCTTTCACAGGAATTCTTTCACTGCATCAGCACTTCAGTCAGTCTGTTTCACAGCGTCGAAATCATTGTTCAGAATTCAGTTCACTATATAAATATAGTTACCACACAATCCTGGGGAGCAAGACGAAACAGAGGCGTCAGTAACCGGACACGCCCACAGCAGGTATTCAGCAGAGTCCTAACAGCTTAGGACCGGGGACTGGATCAGGCATCCACCCCTCAAAACAGCAGGTATTCAGCAGAGTCCTAACAGCTTAGGACCAGGGACTGGATCAGGCATCCACCCCTCAAAACAGCATCACGTACGTATGTGGCTCCCTCGTGAGCTAATCAGACCAGACAGCTCCCCACGTCAGAAGCTGCTAACATAGCAGCTTAAGACAAACAGATTTAGTTCTCTTCAGGTGGCAAAGATATGCGACCGCTCCACCTGGAAATCTCTGTAGAACTCACTTTTTAGTTCACAGATTTTCGACACGCACACAACGCTACACGAATTCCACGCTCCACGCATTCCACGCTCCGTGCACTCCACGCTTTTGCTTCACAGCCAATCAGAATAAAGACACCAAAACCAACACTGGGTGCTCCAGTCCACAAAAGCAAAAATGAGCCAAAACTCTATACAAAAGTGAAAATGTAAAAACACTATGAAAGTATATACAACACATCCGCCACAGTATGGTTGTCTTCTCTCTGTGTGTGCCGCAAAGTGAAGGGGGGGGGGGGGGGGGGCTGGGGGTAGTTGGTGTCATCTCTTGCTATTGTTTCTGTTGTATGTATAGGCTTTTTGTCTATCATGCTTTCCGTTGGGTTCTGCATGCGTTAGTCTGACCCAAGAAAAACTGTTGTGTGCAACCTCCAGTCCACCCAGCCTCCTGTGAATTGATACCTAACCCTTGTTCATGATTGGGGAAGGTAAAACGATATAGGAGAGGAGATGGGCACCGTCCTTAAACTACTGGCTGTTAGATAAGTTGGGGTCGTTACCATTGTACTACGACGTGAAGGCCAGGGGACAACTTTTTGTGTTTCTGTGGTTTTTGGTTTTGTTTTGTTTTGTTTTGTTTTGGTTTTGTTTTATTTTGTTTTGTTTTGTTCCTACGTGTGGATTCTCGCATGTGTCCACTTTTTAAGCTGATACTTTGTGTGGGACGTTTTCCTGTTTTTGTACATAAATATGGGACTTTCTTCTGTTTTTGTTCATACATTCTTCAAAAGATGAACATATTAATAAGAAGAGACTCATTTGTTTCCAATTTCCCTGCAGAAACTAGGCATCTTTTTTCAAACCCTTTGCCCCCAAGAGGTAAAAAATTAATATCTACCGAGTAAATTGAATCCATTTTCCTAACAAAAGACATCAACGTTAACGATGAGGTTCAAAACTAAACAGTATAGTGCAAAGGTAAACTTTGGCTTGTCCAATTTCGGTAGAAAAACCAAACTCATCAGTTCTGCTCATGTGTTCATCCCCACCACGACATGCCGATGCCATACCTAGACCCTGACCCAGCCCTTGGAGCACAAAATTAATAAATGTGAAATGCGCCCCCCCCCCCCCCCCCCAATTATCTGGCAGACTCCTTAAGCCTACACAAAACCCTGTGCTCTGGTAAACTATTGAAATGTTGTGAGGGAGTGGGGAGAAACGGGACAGTGAAAACACTAAGCTGACAGCACCAGGATGATTGGGGCATTAAGATGGGCAGTGAACAGGCCAGTTTCTGTGTTTGTGGGTCGGGATTGAACACGAGGCATACAATCTGTTGTCCATGGCTCTGTCAAGACAGGCAGTCAGCCAGCTCGATTAACAAAAAGTATCACTTTGCATCTATTGGGAGTCTAATGTGGGTCACCTGTGTGGTAGGTGAGAATGATCTACAACGAGACCTCTTTTCTTAAATCTTCGTCAGCGAAGATATGGCATGAATTAGAAACCAGAAAAAAACGACAGCACGAAAATAAAATCAGAACACATATTTAATGCAACCAGACAAGACGGCACAAAATTTTTCGCCAACTGGCCTTTGTCAAACGTAAGATCACAAACGAACAAGCACCAAATACAAAAAATCAGGAGAAAAAGACTGAAACTTCTATGCTGCTTCGTCCAGTGGGAGAAAACGACTAAAATGAAATTAAAATGTCTTCGTGAATAATGGTAAGAACTGGCAAGAGGGGAGGCAAATATGATGTCAGAGGGGAAGTGAGATGAATTCTGCAATTCTGCATCTATTGTTGTTGTTATTGTTATTGTTGTTTAAAGCCCAGCCGACTGTGTAGAGCCATATCAGAGCTATAACCATTTCAAAACACACAATACTTCAACAGGAAAAAAAGGAAAAGAAAATTAAGTACACATATCGATGCATTTGCGCACATAATCTAAGGAGATGCCCCTGGCGTTGACCATTCCGTCCAATTTATCGCACATGGTATTTAAAATACATACCTGAATACAAATTTAAACACAACTGAGGACACTAAAACATGTATAAAAACGGCCTAAATTACTTATAACTGCATCCGCCTAAATTACTTAAAACTGCATCCGCATAGCTCATATCCCTAGAGCCAAAAATGCACTAAATACATGTACCCAATTATCAATCCTAAGAAAAAGTACGTAAGACTTTATCGAACACATACAGATGAATGGACCAGCAAGGCAGAAAACGATAGGAAGAAATGACAGAAAGCAAAAGAGGAAGAAAGAAACAAAAGAGAGTGACAGAAAAGAGAAAATTTCTAGCACAGAATTTCCAGAGGGTGTGGATACTATTTATACTGAAAGAGCCCCCTCATCCCCACGGGGGATCTGCATCAGTTAGATGTAATATAAATTAGTCATTATGATATGATTATTGATCACGACTTTAAGACCTTTGTAAACAACGCTTTTCCCCCCATTTCCATGTCCAAACACACAGCTGGACCAGATCCTGGGACCAGCTGCCCTGACCATGGCCATGCAACCTCTCCCAGGGGCCGTGCAGGCCTCGTGGGGTGTGTGGGGCGGGGTGGTAGGGGGCCACCCCAAGATGGGCCAGGAAAGTGAGGGGGAGGTAGTGAAACAAGTCAGCACCATGGTGGAGCAGCTCCTGAGGAGCCGTTTGCAACGGCAACGAAAGATGAAAAAGAAAGGTGAGGGTGAAGAATTCGATGCCACCTCCATTCTTGCGGAGAAAGACGAGGAAGAGGAAGAAGAGGAGGAGGAAGAAGAAGCAACGGAGGAATACTTACGAGTTCTTCGGCGTCTTCGAGAGCAGGAGGAGACCGGGAAGAGGATTCTTCAGGTTGGTGTAAAGATCTCGCCGGAGGACATTCGGGGACGTCTCAGCTTGGAGGGCGAAGGTTCTTTGTACTCATCGACAGCTTTTTACAAAATGGGTAAGTGTTTTTGAAATGTCTTGCTGCAGTTTCTTTTTTCATTTTTTTTGTTTTGTTTTTGTTTTTGTGTTTGTTTTATATATATGTATATTTTTGGGAAACGTCTTGCTGCAGTGTTTTTTAAAATGTCTTTGCTGCAGTTTTTTTTAAAGTCTTGCTGCAAACAGTTTCTTTTTTGTTGAAAATGTCTTGCTGTAAAGTTTTTGTTGTTGAAAACGTCTTGCTGTAAACAGTTGTTTTTTTTGGGTTTTTTGGAAACGTCTTGCTGCAAACAGTTCGTTTTTGTTTCGTTTTGTTTTGTTTTTGGAAACATCATGCTGCAAACAGTTTTTTGTTATTGTTGAAATGTCTTGTTACAAAGTTGTTGTTGTTGTTGTTGTTTTGAAACGTCTTGCTGCAAGCAGTTTTTTTTAAACGTCTTTCTGCAAACAGATTTTTTTAAACGTCTTGCTGCAAACAGTTTTTTTGGAAACGTCTTGCTGCAAACAGTTTTTTTGGAAACGCTGCAAACAGTTTTTTGAAAACACTGCAAACAGTTTTTTTGGAAACGTCTTGCTAAAAACATATATATATATATTTGTTTTGGAAACGTCTTGCTGCAAACTTTTTTTTTTAGATATGTCTTGTTGCAAACAGTTTTTTTTTTAAATCGTCTTGCTGCAAACGTTTTCTTTTTTTTTTTTTTTTTTTTTTGAAACGTCTTGTTGTAAACAAAAGACGTCCGAATGGCCTGGAGGAACAACCTCTGCCTTCCAGCTGTAGTGCATCAGTTCGATTCTAGCTCGAGAAGAACTTTGTGCGTACTGCCTCCAGTCCGCTCTGCCAGCTTCCACCAAGCTGTGAATTGGTATCAGACTCTGTTCAGGAATGGGCGTTGGAGGGGGGGGGTTGGAGAGGAAGGTGGGGGGGGGGCGGTTGGAGAGGAAGGTGAAACAAAAAATGGATAGGAAATGGGCACCACTTACGTAGCGCAGGTCCACAGAAAAATTGAGATCTCTCCCAACTTGCTCTCTAGAACCTTAGAGGTCATCATCATCATCATCATCATCATCATCATCATGTGCCCTGCTGCATGGCATTGGCGATCATGGCCCTCTATACGAATTTGGAGGTAAAGGATGGTTATGAGACAATTTCAACCGCACACATACACAGGGCGACCACATCCATGCAGGATTTCTAGGTCGACGTGAGCTAAACATTAAAAAAGCCCCAGACATCCAGTAGTATGTGAAATGTAAGCTGTTTACTTTCGGCAGTTCAATTTGAGACCTCTTGAGGGATGTAGATTCCATGACTGCAGTTGCACATAACAGGCCGATGTGTGTTGTTGTACCATGATTTTGCGCTATTATTTTGCTTTGTACAGAATAGCCTTTGCTTTTGTTCTGGGAAAAGGTAATGTCTGTGCTACTTAATTCAACTCTGTGTGTGTGTGTGTGTGTGTGTGTGTGTGTGTGTGTGTGTGTGTGTGTGTGTGTGTGTATGTGTGTGTGTGTGTGTTGTGAGCGTTTATGTTTATATATTTATATATATATATATATATTGTGTGTGTGTGTGTGTGTGTGTGTGTGTGTGTGTGTGTGTGTGTGTGTGTATCTGTATACATATATATGTATGTATATATGTATACATACATATATATATATATATGTATATATATATATGTATGTGTGTGTGTGTGTGTGCGTGTATCTGTGTGTGCGTGTGTGTATTTATGTATGTATATAATATGTATATTACATAGATATATATGTGTGTGTGGGTGGGTGTGTAGGGGAGGTGTCCAGAGCTCTTCTCTCCCGCCACTTTTCTCTGTCTTTCCCGCCACTTCTTCTCTTTTCCCCATACCTACATTCTTTTTGTTTTACTCTTTGTGTATAATGTACGAGTGTGTGTGTGTGTGTGTGTATGTGTATGTGTGTGTGTGTGTGTGTGTGTGTGGTGTGTGTGTGTGTATTTGTGTGTGTGTGTGTGTGTGTATGGATGAACTAGAACAAAACAAGAGAGAACAAGAAGAGGAAATACTTGTTTTTTTTTAATTTTCAAGGGTAGTGGTATAAGCAGTGTAGTGCTGTTTTACATCCAGCTTTTGCCCATAGAAGGTCAATACCAATACAAATAAAATGTAACAGCATGAAGCATTAAAATGATGCAGAATTCGAATATCGCAGAGAGAGAGAGAGAGAGAGGGGGGGGGGGGGGGGGAACAGTATTTTATTTTCGATGAAGTCGCATAAATGATATACAATTTTGCTACATCCAGCCCTCGCCTTTAGGAGGTCTGTGCTAATGCAAATACATGTACACTATGACAGCATGAAAGTATCAAAACGGTGCAAACTTGGAATATCGGAGTTTTTTTGTTTGTTTGTTTTTTTGTTGGGGGATGGGGTGGAGATCGGATCTGTGTATATGTATTTGCGTGTGTATGTACTTGTGTATGTGAGTGTGTATGAATGCATGTGCATTGCGTGTGTGTGTGTGTGTGTGTGTGTGTGTGTGTGTGTGTGTGTGTGTGTACATGTGTGCACGTGGACACATATGAAAGAGTCAAAACTGTTCATTATAAAGACAAAAGCAAGTACTAATATTTAGAACTTTGTGCAGAAGAAAGACGGGTGAGTGCGCGAAGCAGACAGGCGGTATATGGAGGTAAGTCTTCTGTTTGCCTGTATAATTATTTTAGACAACCCTTTTTTCTGTTTCATTTTCTGCGCCACATGAGTGATGGGACATTTTTCTTTTTTTACAATACGCCGGTATGAAAAGAATACTACACAGGATGGATGCAGCGGGCAAAAAGGCTGGCCTAAACTTCAACACCAAGAAAACAAAAGTGCCACATTTCAAAGACAAAGACACTGAAAACAGTCATGACATCTCAATTAACAAAGTTCCTTTAGAAAATGTTAAGGATTTCAAATATCTTGGTTCTGTAAAAACTGATGATGGAACCTGCTCCAAAGACATCAAAGTAAGAGTTGGAATGGCAAAGCAAAAAAAAAAAAAAAAAAAAAAAAGTCCAACTCAACAACATCTGGAAAGACAGAGGAATACCAAATGGCCTGAAAATTAGACTTCTGAAATGTTTGATCTGGCCAGTCATGGTTTATGGCTGCGAAGCCTGGACTCACAGAAAACCCGATTGCAGAAGAATTGAGGCAGCAGAGATGTGTTTTTATCGGAGACCACTTCGTGTCAAATGGACAGATAAAAGAACTAATGAAAGTGTCCTGGAAGAACTTGATACCACCACAAACCTGCTTGCAGACATCGACAAGAGAAGACTAAAATACATTGACCATGTGTCATGCAAGAAGAACACAGATCTCATGGCAACCATCTTTCAAGGAAAAACAGAGGCAAAGAGGAAGAAAGGCAGACCTCCAATCTCATACATCGAGAACATAACCAACATTGGTGGCCTAAATATTCAAGAAATTGTCCACAGAAGTCAAGACAGAGTGGCCTGGAGGGAGAGGGTGAAGTCAAAGAGTGCAGCCATCACTGAACCCGGTGACGCCGACAGGTGAGACACCAGTTTATTCGAGAGGAATTAATCGCGATCGGACGATTCTATATGCGCCCAATCCACAATTTGCCATTAGTGATCTGACAAACTCGTTGAGCCTGCTCTAAATTCTGTGCTCTGACAAGGTATTGATTGAAATTGGAAAGGGAGACGGGTGAAAAGGACCTATGAAACGCTAATCTGACACTGCCAAAATGATCGAGAGTTAAGATGGACAGTGAACGGGCCAGTTGTTCATGTTGCAGTCCGGAATTGAAGTCGAAACATCAGATGTAGAGTCCACGGCTCTTTTTCGAGAGCCCGCCTTCTGCTCTGTTATCAGAGAGTCACCAGAAACGTATTGTGGTTGTCTTGTATTGTACTATATTGCGTTGCATTGTGTTGTATTGTCTTGACCTGCATTTTTCTGCGTTGCGATATTGCATCGTTTCATGTCATACAATGATGTGCGTGCTAGTCGCGTAGTTAGGATTCTGGTCTTCCAGTTCGAAGGTCTGTTTTGTTTGTTGTTTTGTTTTTTGTTTTTGTTTTGTTTTTCTTCAGCCTGCTTGGGTGTGTCTGGTGGATAAAGAGTGGAGATCCCCCCCCCCCCCCCCCCAATTTGCCAAGTCAGCACGCGTGCAGACCTGCTGTTACCTGAACCCCTTTCTTGTGTATTCATACACACGCACAACTTCACACGTTAATCCAAAACAAGTACGACTACCCGCGTTCAAGCAAACAGGAACCAGAAAAGCACGAAAATAGAATCAGAACGTGTATTTAACCCTTTGACTCCTGCACCCTATACACCAACTGCAAAATCTTAACTCTTTGACCCCTTAACCTACAACCAGCTTCCTGCAGGAAAATGGTGGATAGGGTAAGGAAATCAAAGGGTCAAGTTTTTGCTTTGATAGCATGCCTGACAATGCAGGATGCTGGTGGACAGGGCGCGAGAGTCAAAGGGTTAATATAACAAGACAAGACAGGCGCAAATTTTCGACCAACTGGCCTTTGTCAGACGTATACGTAAGATCATAAACGAACAAACACCAAACACAAAAACTAAGGGAAAAAAAGATTGAAACTTCCTTGCTGCTTTGTCCAGTGGGAGAAGAGGACTAAATGAAATCATAATGTGTTCGTGAGTAATGGTAAGAAACGGGGAAAGAATCTGTCAACCTTGTCATTGTTTGGTGGCTTATGGAAACACGAAAACACCCAGCCTGCACTCTGCAGAAAATGGAGTAACATTGCCTTTAATGGCAGGATTAGGACAGAAAAAGGAAAAACAAAATAAACAACAACAACAACAAATGGCCATGGACGCAAAAGCCCACTGGTATATTCGCGTGCATTTAAGAGTTGCAGCCCACAAACGAGAAAAAAATCCTATGATTTCTTATCCCATTTTATAACCAGTAAAAAAAACCCAAAAGAACCGAAACAAACATACACACACACACACACACACACACACACACACACACACACACACACACACACACACACACACACACACACACACACACACACACACACACACACACACACACACACGAAAAAATATCAGAACGCGTATTTAATACGATAGACAAGACAGGGCGCAAATTTTCGGCCAACTGGCCTTTGACAAGCGTAGACGTAAGATCATAAATGAACTAACACCAAACAGAAAAATTAGGAGAAAAAGACTGAAACTTCCCCGCTGCTTCGTCCAGTGGGAGAAAAGGACTAAAAACATGCGCCTGTCTTGTCTGGATGTATTAAATGCGCGTGCTGATTCTATTTTCGTGTTTTTGTCTGGTTCCTGTTTGCTTGAACGGGGGCAGTCACATTTGTTATGGATTTCCATTTTATAAGATCTGTCTTTTGCACTGTGTCACCAGACACCTACCAGAGGGCCGAGAACCCGGGTAACAACGCCGGACATGGCGGAAACGCAGAAAGTTGGCAAACGGAAGCGGAAGCGACCATTGAAATGCGAACTCCAGTGCACGGACTAGAGAAATTATTCAAAAGCAGCGACAAGTTTTACGGAAGACGTTTTTACCAAAAGCCTAAGACAGATACCAAGGCTAAAATATCCTGAATGCTGCCCCAGCCTTCTCTGTCTCTGTCTGTCTGTCTGTCTATCTGTCTGTTTCTGTCTCTGTCTCTCTGTCTTCTGTCTGTCTCTGTCTCGGTCTGTGTGTGTATGTGTGTGTGTGTGTGTGTGTGTGTGTGTGTGTGTGTGTGTTTCTGCTGCCTGCCTGCCTGTCCCGCCTGCCTGCCTGCCTCTCTCTCTCTCTCTCTCTCTCTCTCTTTCTCTCTCCGTGTGTGTTGTGTGGGGTGTGTGTGTGGGGTGTGTGTGTTTTAAATAGATACGGAGAGGAATACAAACTTTGTTTCATATTTTCCCACACACATTTTTCATGGTTAGGTCCAAAGTTTTTTTTGTTTTTGTTTTTTATATATATAATCTAATTTTTACTGAAGTACTGTGAATGGAAGGGAAAAGTGGAACAGAAATTTTATTGTCAGCTATTTAAGAAAGTCAGCTTATAATGCAATCAGCTAAATAGGCTTTGGTGTATTTCTTTATCTTAAATCTATGCACGCAGTATTTGTTTTGACATATATTGTGTATGTGCACTAAATCCTCCTTCCAATATTCATTTCCTCCAATTCTTTTTTCAACGACAGAAACAGAGCCATGAAAAAAAATATTATATTATATTTATTATATTAATTAATTATAATAATATTATTTATATTATATTATATATATTATATTTATATAATTATTTATTATATTAATATTATACACTTCGACAATATAGTTCTGACAAAAAAGAATCCTCGCGAAGATGAAAAATGTTTATGCCCTTTCAGTGATTCATTACTACGGGTTGTCCCTAAATCCATTGTTTCAGTCTCTCATTTAAATTGAAATTTATCCTAGGCAGCGAAAAAGAAATCTTTCATTCATTTCATAAGACTTTTTATAGTGCTTAGACAGACAGACAGAGAGAGAGTGTGTGTGTTGTTTAATTGATTTCTTCATGTGTATGTGTGACTTCTTTCCTTTTCCAAATATTACCCCACTGCTTTAAATTCATGTTTTCTCGAGAAAAGATATTTAGACAGAACGGAAATACAACAGTGCTTATTATTGACTTTGAATATATCATTTATTTTCTTGATACTTATTTTGAGTCATTTTGGACCAAATAGTCTTTTGACGATTGGTTTTTAACTGAACAGAAATGTGATAGAGCTTATCAAGTTTTGGATATATTTTGTTTTATTGTTATTCATTTTGAATATGTTTTTAAACTAGTCATTCTTTCTTATGAATATTCCTTTTGAGATTTGTTCACATGTGCGTTGCTGAAATGCTGTTTTCATGTTTTTATGAAATAGTCATACTTTTAAATAGATTCTATTTTTAATGTGAAAACTTCAGTGTTTTATTTGATTAATTTCCTTTGGTTTTTGACTTCTTAAGTGGAATTTTGTGACAGAATTTTCAGCCGTTTTATGCAAATAGCATAAACAGTATATTAACCATCGTCTCTGTCTGATTGTGTTGGGATATTGGTCGAATGTGATGTACAAGCATCTTTCTGTTGTCATTCGCGTTTATTTGTGGATTATGTCCCCAGGGTCAGGTCAGAGCTAATCTCCGCAACAGTATGACAGTAGACTGTACGACCTGCGCCTGTCTCCGCTGTCTTGTGGGTTACCCCTTGGGTGGGGAAAGGCTATAGGAGTAAACACAAACAGAAAATCCCGCAGCCGCGTACTGCTGCATAAAGGGCACTGCCACACAGCACTGCTCGTGGTTTTGGCCATATGCTGAAACTTGCCATCTACTGTTCAGCCCGTCTGTGTCTCCTATGAGAAAAGCTGTCTTACCTCGGTTTGCCCTGGACTTGTGGAGGCAGGTGGAGAGAATTGTTGAGGCTCTGCGCAAACAACAGCAACTTACATATATAACCTTGATACAGGTTGATAAGTTTAAATATCTGGAACGATCATCTCACCAGACAGCAGATGCACATCAGAAATAACCGCAGAATCGGCCAAGCCAAAACAGCATTCAAGAAGACGAAAAACATTCTTACCAACAAATGCCTATCAGTTAACATCAGGAAGAGAGTTCTTGAATGTTATATAGAACCGATAATGTTATACGGTTTGTGAGGCGTGGACAGTCATCATGCAAAGTCAAAACAAGATTGAGGCAGCCGAGATGTGGTTTCTAAGAAGAATGTTGAGTTCCATGGACAGCAGAAAAAAACCCCAAGGGAGACAGTCTTGATGGAGGCAGACACAAGAAGATCATGATAAGGAAGATTAGGAAAAGACAGGCAACATTTATAGGCCATTTTATGAGGAAAGGGGAATTAGAGCACCTGGTCACAACAGGAAAGCTGGAAGGAAAGAGAGCACCAGGTAGACCCAGGGAGAAAATATTGAACGGACTTGCAGGGTGGCTGAGGACAGAGAAGGTGGAAGATGTGCTTGCAGCAACAAGGGATAGATACATATGGAGGGCCATAATTGCCAACGCCATGCGACAGGGCACATGGTGATGATGAAAGCCAGTAGAGCTTGGAGTTGATGACGGGAGAACATCCCTGTCACTCCCTTACCCTATCCACCAGCTGCGAACGCTTATTGAACTCAAGCTGTCCATTAGTTGCAAAAGCTTGCCTCTTTCATTTTTCTTACCCTGTCCGCCAGCTTCAGAGAGTGAAAGTTTTTTTTTCGTTTTGTTATCATTGCTGATGGTTCAGGACATTGGTAGATATGATTCGAAGGAGTGAAAGGGTTAGGGTAAAGAGTAGGAGGGTTAAAATGTGGGTGATGTTTATAGTTCGTGTTTCCATACGCCACCGAACGTTGACATGACTTCCTGGATCTTTAACCCTTTGAGTCTCGCGCCCCTATCCACCAACTGCAAAATCTTAACCCTTTGACTTCCTCACCCTATCCACCAGGAAAGTGGTGTATAGAGTTAGTACGTCAAAGGGTTAAGTTTGTGCATTGCTATCGCTGTTGGCAATGCAGGATGCTGGTGGACTGGATGCCGGAATCAAAGGGTTAAAGTGTACATTATTCATATGTTCCGCCTGCGTATAGACACGAAGATGGCTTAGACTCCCGCACCCTGTCCACCAGCACCCTGCATTGTCAAACATGTTATCAGAGCGAAAATTTAACCCTTCGACTCCCTCAGCCTATCCACCAGCTTCCTGCAGGAAGCTGGTGAATAGACTGAGAGAGTCGAAGGGTTAAGATTTTACAGATGGTGAATAATAGTGTGGTGCCGGGAGTCAGGGTTAAACACTAGCAGGTCTACACGTTTGTTGACCTGGAATATCTTAAAAAAAAAGAATCTCCGTCTGATACCCACAGCTCCTACCCGAGTAGGGTCATATTCGGACCTTCCCACGGGAATCTGACGTGCTGATCAACTTCATCGTTATGCGCATCATCAAACATCATACACTCCAACGTCTTTAAAACGCGGTGCATGGCTACCGTACTGTGACGGGGGAGTTTCAGTGAAAACCGCCGTACGCCAAGTCAAAACTAAGTCCATGAATTTCATCTTCACCTTCATCTTCATGCCCGCCCTGATCAAGCTCATCATCATCATCATCATCATTATCATCATCATGTTCGAGACTGGAGCACACTACGTCACACTGGCCATCTTACTGCCCGTCTTAACATAATTGCTGGTTTGGTAATATCAGTGTAGGGTTAATAGGTCTGGGTTTTTTCCCCATTTTCCAAGAATGGTTATCCCCGTCGGCCATATCATCTGGGCTGGCTGCTTGTTTAATTAACCTTTGACTCCCGCACCCTACCCACCAACTGCAAAAACTTAACCCTTTGACTCCCTCGCCTTATGAACACTTTCCTGCAGGAAGATGGTGGATAGGGTTAGGGAGTCAAAGGGTTAGGTTGTTTACTTTTCTAGCATGGTTGACAATATAGAATGCTAGTGGACATGGTGCGGGAGTCAAAGGGTTAAAACTAACTCGAATCAAATCATTCATGTCAGACTTGCTAATTTTTAAGGTCACAAAACGTGATTGGGTTGGTTTGAATATATATGCATAAACCAATCCGACTGGGATGGCATTATGATGAACAAATATTTCAACCAATTATCATCATCAAACAGAAAATGTTTGACAACTTTGGAAGAGACTCCGAGCGTGGCTTTCGCGACATAAAGCCAACCCCGTGTGGATGCCGGGGGCTCTTTCAGTGTAAATAGTATCCCCACCTTCTGGAGATTCTGTGCTATAAATTTCCTCTTTTCTGTCACTCTCTTTCTTTCTTTCTTCCTTTATTGCATTCTGTCATTTCTTCCTACTATTTTCTGCCTTGCTGGTCCATTCTGTATGTGTTCGATAAAGTCTTACGTACTTTCTCATCGGATTGATAATTGAGTACATGTATTAGTGCATTTTTGGCTCTAGGGAAATAGATATGCGGAAGCAATTTTAGGTAATTTAGGCCGTTTTTATATATGGTTTAATGTCCTTAGTTATGTTTAAATTTGTATTCGGGTATGTCAGTGCCAGGGGCATCTCCATAGATTATGTGCGCGAAGGCATTGATATGTGTACTTAAATATGTGTACTTAAATTTTCTTCTCCTTTTTTCCTGTTGAAGTATTGTGTATGTTTTGAAGCGGTTTAGCCCTGATGTGGCTGTACGCAGTCGGCTGGGCTTTAAACAAAAACAACAGTAACAGTTGATAGAGCCAAGGACTTCAGACATGATCTTTGGAGATGTGAGAAGAGTGCACATGAAACTGATCGAGCACGATGATCCGTCTTTAGCACATTTCAAGGCCTGAAGGCGCGAGAAATTGGAAAGTTAAATAAGGAACAAGAAAAAAGACGAGCATTGAATCATTTCAGTCCTTTTCTGCCACTGGACGAAGCGGCAGGGAAGTTTTAGCCTTTTTCTCTTGTGTCTGGTGTTTGTTCGTTTGTGATCTTACTTTGCTCCTGTCTTGTCTGGTTGTATTGAATACGCGTTCTTATTCTATTTTTTGTTTGTTTGTTTTTTGTGGTTCCTGTTTGCCTGAACGCGGGCGGTCGCACTTGTTTTGAATTAGGTAAGGGACGTAAATTAAGTGCTCAGAGAAAGGCACATCACAAAGTATTACTTCCCTTGGTTTACTGACCGGCCCTCACTAGCATCCTCTATCGTGTGAACCCCGTGGAAAATACAAAATCCAAAACAAGTGCGACTGCCCGCGTTCAAGCAAACAGGAACAAAAAAAAAAAAACAAAAAAGAAAAAAAACCCCAACAAACAAAAAACAAAAAAACAACCAAACAAACAAAAATCGAAAAAAGATTAAGAACGCGTATTCAATACAAGACAAGACAGACGCATATTTTCGGCCAATTGGCCTTTGTCAAGCGTAAGATCACAAACAAACAAACACCAGATACAAAAATTTGGAGAAAAAGACTGAAACTTCATTGCTGCTCCGTCCAGTGTGAGAAAAGGAAAAAAACACGAAAAATAACCGCTGCAAGAACTTACAGCGAAACAGTGTGAAATCATAGATTTACAAATGAGATAAATGTAATGGCTACCTGGCTGAACCTGTCTCTCAGTGACAAAAAAGCTACTTACTGCGTAGCTTTCATCGGCGCAACTGCTGGGTTGAGAAATGTAAGCTAAAGGTTGTCTCATAAGTCAGAAGAATGTTCTATTTTCATCAATTTTATTTGAGATGATGTGACCCACTTAATCGCATAAATTTGGCATTTTCGTCACATCTATCCCGTTAGGGTTTGGGAGAGGAGGGGGGGGGGAGGAATCATACGTAAAGTTTTATTGCATTTTGCATGCACGCACACACACATGCGCGCACTTACACACACATGCACGCACGCCACACACACACACACACACACACACATGTACACACACATATATACACACACACACTCACACACACACTCACACACACATACAAACACACACACACACATGCACACGCACGCACACACAACACACACATACACATAGTTTTTTTTTCTTGTATCACACACACACACACACACACACTATACACGCACATATACATACAAACACACACACATACATACACGCACACATACACACACACACACATACACACACATACACACACACACACAAACACACACACATACATACACGCACACACACACACGCACACATACACACACACACACACACATACACACACAACACACAGATTTTTTTCTCATATCACACACACACACACACATACACGCGCGCGCGCGCACACACATACACACACATACACACGCACGCACGCACGCACACATACACACACTTTTTTTTTCTCTCATCACACGGTGAACTGTCGTCACCCAAACCACAAACAATTCATCGCACGCAATTCTTTCCCACTGTCAGAAATAAACTACAAATCTCAAAGAAAACATATATTAGATTTTTTGTGGTGAAAATCTGTGTTGGTTGAGTTGACTGGGACAATCAGTTTTTTTGGAATTACTTGGAACATTTTGTTTTGCCGGAATTACTGCAAAATTCTGTTTTGCTGGAATTACTGGGAAGTTCTGTTTTACTGGAATTACTGGGAAGTTCTGTTTTACTGGAATTACTGGAAAATTCTGTTTTACTGGAATCACTGTGAAAATTCTATTTTACTGCCCCAGTCTGTTTTGTTGGAATTACTGGGGAAATTCTGTTTTGCTGGAATTACTGGGACATTCTGTTTTGCTGGAATTACTGGAAATTCTGTTTTGCTGGATTACTGGAAAACTGTTTTACTGGGAAAATTGTTTTTTACTGGAGTTACTGGAAATTTCTGTTTTAATTTCTGTTTTGCTGGAATTACTGGAAAATTGTGTTTTGCTGGAATTACTGGAAAATTCTGTTTTACTGGAATTGGAAAATTCTGTTTTGCTGGTATTACTGGAAATTTCTGTTTTGTTGGAATTACCGGAAAATTCTGTTTTGCTGGAATTACTGGAAAAGTCTGTTTCGCTGGAATTACTGGGACATTCTAGATGTGTCGTTGGATGGAACCTACCAGAAACACTTCTTAGCATTACGTTACCCATCTGACACACCATGCTGACAAGGTTAGTGTTAGCTTATCATTGGTGGGCTTCACTATCTCTTATGTGGGGTGTAGTTGGGTGGGCTTACACCCAGCTCATGTTTATGTCTGTGTGTGGAGAGTGGAGGTAGGGGAGTGGTGGTGGGGGTGGGGGGGGGGAGGTTATACCTAAATCCAGATCTCTGTTGTCTCTGACTGTCTGTCCATCTGTCTGTCTTTCTGTGTGCGTGTGTCGCTCTCTCTTCTTTCTCTCTCTCTCTCTGTTTCTATCTCTTCTTTCTCTCTGTTTCTCTGTCTGTCCCTCTTTGTCTCTCTCTCTCTCTCTCTGTCCCTCTTTGTCTGTCTCTCTGTGTTCCTTTTTGCCTGTCTCTGTCTGTCTCTCGCTGTCTGTCTGTCTGTCTCATGCTGTCTGTCTGTCTGTCTGTCTCTCGCTGTCTGTCTGTCTTTGTGTGTGTTCGGTCGGACATGTTAATACCTCGTATAATCAGTCGGGTAGTCTGGATGACGGTCCAAGGGTGTGGTTTTCATCACATCCTCTTTGTTGCCTCAGAGTTTCCCTTCTACAGTTGTTCCGTTTAGCCATAGCTCGTTTCTTCTTTTTCTGAACAGTCACTGGGAATTCAACTGCAGAACTTGCTCAGCAGACTATGGTTTTGTCTGGCATAGACATTCAGCTCCATTCGGCACATGTACCATATATTTGTCCATATCTGGATCTATATCTGTCTGTCTATGTATATATGTATGTATGTATGTATGTATCTATATGTGTGAATGTATATCTATATCTACCAAATCTATCTATTATGTATGTATGTATATCTATGTATCTATCTACTTATCTATATCTTGTATGTATATCTATCTATTCGTCTTTATCTATCTGTCTGTCTGTATGTATGTATGTATATACTATGTGTGTATGTTTATCTCTGAAGAAAAACTAGGAAAAGAAGAGAAAAGGAAAAAAGCTAAGCCCTACATAAGTCAGGAAGTGATAGATCTGGCAGAAAAGAAAAGTCAAGCTCGAAAGCAGGGAGAGCGGGAAAAATACTCAGCACTGAAAAGGGAAATAAAAAGTAAAGTCAGAAGAGACAAAGCAAATTGGCTGGCACAAGAATGCAGTAAAATCAATGAACACAACGAAAACAGGAAGTCGAGGGAGCTCTTCAAACAAATAAAAAAGTGAAAAAAACAAATTTCAAAGCAACAAACCAATGCATCAACAACAAGGATGGTCACACTCTGACTGAACCAGATGATGTCTTGGATAGGTGGAACGAATATGGCACATCACTTTTTGGCAAGCCTGACAGCCAAGAAAATAATTTAGAACCAAATTTGGAATTGACCCCTGGAGATACGGAACCTGAACCTCTGCTCAGCGAAGTTGAATCTGCCATTAAAGATCTAAAATGCAGAAAGTCTCCTGGTCTTGACAATATTCCTGGAGAGTTGTTGAAACACTCAGGTGATGGTGGACTCAAAGTAATGCATCACTTATGCTGCAAGATATGGAAGACTTGTCAGTGGCCTACAGACTGGAAGCTCCAAGAATTTGTCATGTTACATAAGAGTGGAAATGTCAAAGACTGCAACAATTATAGAACAATTGCACTGATCAGTCATGCCAGTAAAATACTGCTGATAATAATTTTAAACGGGTTAAAGCCAAAAGTAGAGGAAGAGCTATCCGACTGTCAGGCAGGCTATAGGAAAAACAGGGGAACAATAGATATGCTGTTTGTACTCCAGATATTGATAGAAAAGATTAGAAACACAGACCAAGAGATGTTCATCGTTTTCATTGACTACAACAAAGCGTTTGATAGCGTGATTCACCAAAGTCTTTTCCACTTCATGATCAAAATGGGTTTTCCAAGACATCTGGTTTCCCTCATAGCTTCATTATATAATGATCAAAAAGCAACAATCAGATGGAATAATCAAAACTGCAAATTTTTTTAACATCACTAAAGGGGTAAGGCAAGGTTGCATCCTGTCTCCACATCTCTTCAGCATATACACTGAACATATCATGAGAGAAGCAGACATAGAAGACATGGGAGTAAATATTGGTGGTAGAAACCTGTCAAATTTACGCTACGCAGATGACACAGGATTACTGGCAGACAACATTACAGGCTCTAGGAGGATCCTGTACAGGGTAGACCGGGTTGGAAAGGCAGCTGGGCTGGACTTAAATTCAAAGAAGACAAAGGTTATGCATGTTGCAGGCAAATATAACACTAGACAGGACCAGATCATGCTAAACCAAGTCCCTCTAGAAAATGTCAAGGACTTTAGATATTTAGGTTCAGTCAAGACACACGATGGAACATGCTCAAAAGACATAAAGATGAGAATTGGAATGGCCAAGAACAGTATGGTTCAATTGAACAATATTTGGAAAGACCACAGCATAACAGCAGACCTTAAGATAAAACTCTTAAAATGTCTTGTCTGGCCAGTGATGTTATACGGCTGCGAGGCATGGACAATGAAGAAAGAGGATGAAAGACGAGTGGAAGCAGCAGAGCTGTGGTTTTACCGAAGACTGCTGAGGGTCAAATGGACGGATAGGCGCTCAAATGAAAGCATACTGAATGAGTTGGGTACTACACGCAAGCTTCTAGTACTCATACAACGGAGGAAATTGAAATATGTTGGACACGCAATCCGTAATGAGAGAACAGACTTGATGTCCACTGTCCTCCAAGGTAAAGTGGAAGGAAAGAGAAACAGAGGACGGCCACCTGCATCACTTGCTAGAAACATCAGTGGCAAGAAACTCCAGGAGGTGGTCAGACTTAGCCAAGATCGAGAGTGCTGGAGGCAACTTGTGAGGACATCATGTGCAGCGGCCAACACTGTTCCCGGTGACGCCGACAGGTGAGACAGGTGAGATGTTTATCTATCTATATGTATGTATGTATGTATGTTTGTATATCTATTAATGTATATGTGTTTCTATCAGTCTGTCTTATCTATCAGTTTGTCTGTCTGTCTGTGTATGTGTGTTTGTATGTATGTATGTATGTATGTACAATATATATATAAGGATTTGTATAAAAGGGGTAACTGCGAATAGCTTTCCTTCTCTTAGGGCAGTATCTAGTGACGCTCAACTCACACTTTCCTCACTTGATAGCGTGGTCCCTGTCAGTAGTTCCCTGTTTATAAATATTGTTTTTAGATAAAGTTCAGCACGATAAATCAAGCCGAATGGCTAAACCTCTGCGTCCATTAGTTCACTGGCGTGTTCATAAAATAACTCGAGAAATCAGTGTGACTTGTGACCTTTTTTCTTCTTTTTTTATATAAGTTGTTGTAATTATGTTGCGCTTTAAGGCTTCGTTTCTGATTGAAGGAAATCTTGATTGATCTTGTTTTTAAACATTGTGTTTTTAGACAGTTTTGAGATGAAAGTAGAGTGTGTACATACAGAAAGATAGGTAGATCTATATAGAGATAGATAGGTAGATAGACAGGCAGATAGATAGGGAGATTTATAAATAAACAGTCATTATTTGCCAAATGGCTTGTCATAGGACATACAGGGTTTTCTAGCCATTCCAAGCACCATCCCGCTTATCCTGATGGAAACCATTGTCAGTTGGTCCAAGTCTGCTTGTTTGTCCAGGCAAGCAGGGCTTATTATGCAGCTAACTCTCCCATATCTGCAGGCAATCCACAGACTACAGACAATAAAAAAAAAGCTGATAGACAGTCATAAGATATAAGTATAATGGAAGGGAACCATGAAAAAACAAAAAACTAAAAAAACAAAAAGGCAAGCGTTCAAAACAAGCATGACTGCCCGTGTTCAAGCAAACAGGAACCAGAATACGTTCTGATTCTGTTTTTGTGTTTTTTTCTGGTTCCAAAAGGCAAGCGTGGCAATTTTACACTGGATATGATATTTATCAGGAAGCCAGTGAAGTTTAATGAGTAGTGGAGACATATGGTCACACTTAGATCTTTAATAACCGAATCTGGCAGCATTTTTTTCATCATAATTATTTTACCAGCATCCTGCATTGTTGACCATGTTAGCATAGCAAACATTTTTAACCCTTTGACTCCCTCACCCTATCCACCAGCTTCCTGCAGGTATGCTGTCATATACTGGTGTGAAAATGGGATGTGTTCATAAATTCATAGATATGCCGTGTTCACTTTTGCGCTTACGACCAGTTAATGTCACATGCATATGTATAAATGCTACAATGTTCACAGGAAGCTGGTGGATAGGGTGAGGGAGTCAAAGGGTTAAGTTTTTGCAGTTGGTGGATAGAGTGCGGGAGTCACAGGATTAAAGATGACAATTTATCAGCATGAAATCCAGCCAACAAAGAATTGCAGTTGCCAAGTTGACTGAGGACAATTAACGTTATGGTGAATTGCCAACAGTGGGGAATAGTCTTTCAGTCTGGCTTCAGTTCTCAACGAAAGCAATGTTGTCGTTAGATGTGGTATAGTTCATTATGTCTTGCATGGGCATGGGTCACAATGGGCATCAATGAACATCATCGAACTTTGTTAACAGCAGTGCTTTGTCTATTCCTGTAGGCAACATCATGACACTGACATCACCTCTTGTAAACTAGGACATGCCGGAATGAATCTATTTCAGTGCATTGGACAGTTAAAAGGAGTTACCAGAGAAAAATACTACTGCACTTGATGGAAGGACGAAAAATATTTCAGATAAAGAAAAAATGAATAAGGTGAAGACTAAATGAATGAATAAAATTGTGATTAGTTTGGAAATTTATACAAGTTTATGAACACATCTAGGTCTTATTCATTTGTGATACCGGTACTCTGGAAGCTCTCTCTCTCCTACACACACACACACACACGCACACACACACACACACACACACATACACACACACACACACACACACACACAGTCTAATATCATTCATCGTGAAAAGACGTGAAAAAACGAGCTCACACACACACACACACACACACACATACACACACACACACACACACACACACACAAAGTAAACATTACTTCTATTTTCAAACAATGCTTTATTTCTATGGAGTAAAAAGAGAAAAGAAATCAGTCTAATTCAGCCATTTCAACTGAAGTTAGGTCTGAATGGGCAGAATATGTAAAGAACAGTACACGGTACCGGTACATCAAAACTAGTTAATAACATGTGATGCATCCTAACAGTGTATACATGTTTTTACACAAGTTCATGAGTTACAGTCAGCAGATTATATAAAACAACAATAACAACAACATACATGCACGCAACACACTCAAACTTCTGTATATCATCACACCCTCCCTCTCTCTCTCTCTCTCTCTCTGACACACATACACACACACACACACTGATTGAATGGAGTTGTATGACTACATCCATGACTATACCGCTACTAAAATACACCTCAGACTCAGAGACCTGAAAATCATTTATACAAAGTTCTCAAACATACATATTCTCCCTCCCTCTCTCTCTCGCTTACCCACATGCATACCCACATATTTCTTTCAACTGACTGTGCTTACATAGCCAGTTTAGTCATCAACATTACTGCCACTTAATATCGTAAATTTGTGCGAGTATATATGATTTCAACATCAAAAATGAAAATATGAAGCTAAACTTTCCATTCAAAAGATGTTTATCGAAAGTAACAAAGTTAAAAAAAAAAACAAATAAAAAATAAACACACTCATCAAACATCACATTTCATTTATAGTTAGATTGGGAGGGGGAACGAAGCTAAGGGGAGGGAGGGAGGGGAAGGAAAAGGATGTACAAGCTTTCACCCTTTGAATCCCTCAGCCTATCCCCCAGCTTCCCACCTGGAACATGGCAGTTAGACAGAGAGAGTTAAAGAGTTAGGTTTTAGCTTTTACCATGAAAGAATCTTTCCAGGCTTGTACAAACAGCTGTGTAAAAAAACAAAACAAAACAACAACAAAAAGACCGCACTACTAATGCCATTACTGATAAAGAACCAGATCTACCTCCGCTTTTGGCGTTTTTCGACAGCCATTGTCCACATGTTTTACGTTAGAAGCTGTGTCAAGGTGGTTGTGAAAGGAGATGAACTGTAGAATGAGAAAAATGAGGCAGAATGAATTAATCATATTGTATATGTATGATTTCATCTTAAAGATTCTTTACATTAGAAACTGGGTCATAATGAAACGAAAGGAGATCAACTGTTGTGATTTGAAGTGAGAAAAGCAAAAACTTGATTTGGACTGAATTATATAAGCTGAATCTCTCTCTCTCGCTGTCTTTCATCTTTCTCTTGTCACAGGACTTAAAGGATTTCACTAATGGAGCATTTAGGCCAAAGGACAAATTTACGTGATCAATTTGCACTTGCATAAATCCGTAAAAGGAAATTGGTGGCAAAAAGTGAACACTCATAATCATTTACCAATCTGTTCGCACACATGCATGTTCATGCTTTAAATGCTGTAGAAAGTACACAGGTAGACTATATCACTTTCTGTACAGGATTACATGACACATAACATAGACACAACATGTTTATTAAAGGACACATACAGGCTTATAGATCTATCTAGCTGTTCTATCCACTCAGACACTAACAGAAAAAGGTTATACTCAAAGTTATTGAACACCACAGACGGGTTACATGACAGTGCTTGAGAAACAACTTTAATTCCCTTCTTAATTTGACATTTGTGGGGTTCTGTGTCTCATGTGTGCATATCTCATGCTTGAGAAACAGCTTAAATTCCCTTCATAACTTGACATTTGTAGGGTTCTGTTCTCATGTGTGCATCTCTCTCTCTCTCTGCCTGATGTATTTTAGGGCTATTTTTGTCTTCCTGACCCATCTTCTGTATCGCTTTTACGTCACTGTACCCAAACCGCTCCTTTCAACTCTTCAACACATCTTGTTGTGAACAATAGGCTACTACTCTCTTCTCCTCTGCTTTCGCTCAGGACCTGGCCAGCTCATGGGTTCATGTGCCATGATCACCTGGCCAGCTCATGGGTTAGGAACTGACTTGAGATGATTTCATGTTACTACAATACTAAACTTTTTTTTTTCTGGGTAGTGTATTATGCTTATCATGAATTAGTAATCCAGCTGAATCAAAGTGAGTGACTATAACAAAAAGTAATAAATGATCCATGGATCTGAATCAAATTGAGTGACCATCACAAAATTCGACTGGGAACATAGCAAAACTGGACATGAATGGGTGTAATTAATTAACAACATTTTCAGCACAATGGACTTTTGTCTGTCTGCATGTCTCTTTTTTGATCCCTTGTGAAACATTGTGCCCCACCCCAAGTCTTTTGTTCGTTCATTCATTTGATAAAGTTCAAAGCCTTTCCACTCACAGAGTATACCAAAAATACTGACAAAATTCTTTCAAAGAAGACTTAAGAATACTGTGACCACCTCCCCTGATGGGTTCAGCACCAATAAAAGAAAAGGAGTGTGACGCTATTTGATCTATTTTGGATTTCTTTTGATCTGTATGCTGTTTTATCAAAGCATTCATGAGAAACCATCATCAACAAGATAAAAAAGGGTTACTATACAAAACTTTTCACTTACTCAAATACACATAGCAGGAAAACGTTATTTACAGGACTACTAACAGCACAGTCACAGTCTACACATAGCATTAAAATATAAAAAACGAACATGCTTGGACTGGAAGACTCCCTCTACAAAAAATACACAAAGAAAATCTAAATCGTGTAACAAAGTAGCCTATGCGTACTGTTTCTGGATTTCATTATTTTTACATTTCACTATTCCACACCTTGAGTCACAACCAGCTACGTTTTGGTTAGAATGTGTCAAATAATGTCAGACTTTTCCCTTAAGTTATTAAATGACATCATTAATGACTGTAAAATTAACATAATAATTATAAAGATTTAAAAAGTGCAGCATCCCAGGAAGCAAGCTCCTAGGCACTCCACAAAAATGTACAAATATTCTGGATATGTAAGGGCAGACTGTGACAAGAAAAACATGCTAATAATATGCAAATTTAAAAATGCAGTTTGACATGAGGAATAAGTGAACAGATGGAACTCTTGGAGGGAAACAAAATATGCATATATATATATATATGTATCTCAATTGCAAATTATATGCCTACCAAATGACGTCATATACATGACATTATGTGACAACACCATTCTGTTTAATTCTTTGAAGTCTTAAGCTAGAAAATTGTAGGACAATCGAACTCGAGTACAGCAACTTGTGTTTCAGTTGTAGTGAGAAACCACAGCTAAAAAAAAACTTGTCTTCAGTTAAGACCAACCATTTCATACAGAACAACATATGACAATACATCTTCACCTTGTACAACCATACATGGTCAATACAAATTTAAAGAACACAGCATATGCTGGAACACATACATGGTAAATCTTAATTTGAAATTGATAGCTAAACCAAGTAGCCTACCCCTGATTTTTCATTAACACCAGTTCAAAACAAAACAAAATGAACGTGAAAGCAGTGGAGAAAAAAGTAACACAGTTTAAATAATTTTTTTCATCACAGTTTGATAACTTTTGGAAAAAAACAGAGACAATAGAAAGATTACATAAGGGAAGCTTCCAAGATGAAATGAAGCTGAAACATTTTGTTACTTGCTTATGCAGTTGGTCAGATTTTATTTCAAAGGCTAAGATCTATCAAATATATATATCATCCTTGTGGCCACTAATGTGGGTGTGGATGATGGTACAAGGGGAAAAAATGTTTCATTGAAAATTACAAAATAAACGCTAAGATAATAAAAAGAATCTATTTTGAATTCCAACTTTGGAAAAGGGTTTTGTATTACTGCAGATGTAACAAATTGAAATTGAGAGTGAACACACTGGTTTGCGTAAATTCTGCTTTCCATTACTTGCTGGAAATGTGGACATACGATGATGACACCGCCACACAATTTTCACTATGATAAACAATATGCTGTATTTGTATGAAAAAAAAACAAACCTCCATTCTTGTAAGTAAGATCATAATGATGTACACACTCACTGTTTTTGAGAAACAAAAAAGCAGCACACCATCCCAATTTCATTTCTCGCTCTATAATTTGATAAAAAAACGATTGAACATTTCCACCAAAAATGTAGTTCCTTTCTTATTAAAAACGAATAGCAGAACAGAATGAGTGCCAGAGTCTGAATCAAACGACAGTTGTTGAATGGACAAAACTGTTGCATTTAATGCTAATAAAAAAAATTGCTAAGCTATTTTCTAGTACACTGCATCTACTTTCTTTGGTCCAACAGTAAACACTCACTGATGAGACTGAAAGGTTTCTGTTCTTGTCTTCAGTTCTGTAAACACATTCCGATACCAGCTGACATTGACACACAGCTGACTTAACAAACTAATGCTGTCCACAATTTATCAAATTACAGTTATTGCTTCAGTTTATATCATTCAGTGGCATGGAATTGTAACTGAAAAACTGTTAAGAAGAATATGCAGCATGTAAAAGTGAAAGAGAAAAACAAGATGTGGAAAGTATAACTCATAAATTTATTTTCAGTTTGGAGAACTATAACGATGAAATTACACGAAAATATGCCATGCCTGTTCCTAGCATTGCTCTAATACAAAGCAGCAGCAATCCAGGCCCACTCTGGAGAATATCTTCACAACATATGTGGTAATATGTGTACAGTATATAAATGAGACAATATGTGTACAATATGTAATAATATGTGTACAACATATGCAACAATACGTGTACAAAATATGTGATCCATTCTCATGAAGGCGAACACAAATTCATTCTTGGAAATACCAAGTTTTTCTCTTTTTGTTCTTTTTTTTTTTTTTTTCTTTTTTTTATATCAGGTTCCTGGTATCACTGGAAAAAGCGTACAATCTCCTTTCCAATGATATAGAAATAACACTGCTGAATTGTGTCCAACTGAAATGTCACACTGTGCATGCTTAAGTCTTGTTTTGAGAAAAAGGAGGAGAAATCTCGAGATTATTCACTATCACATTTTCCTTAGCAACCACAGTGAATTCTGGTTGCTCTCTTGTGAATTCTGATCATTTCTAATAATTGTATGCAATGTTTGGAAGTTGATGTCATAAGCTTGATTATTTCTAATCTGTATGCAGCGTTTGGACGGTGATGTCATAAGCTTGATTATTTCTAATCTGTATGCAGCATTTGGAAGTTGATGTCATAAGCTTATTATTTCTAATCTGTATGCAGCATTTGGAAGTTGATGTCATAAGCTTGATTATTTCTAATAACTGTATGCAGCATTTGGAAGGTTGATGATCATAAGCTTTGATTATTTCTAATCTGTATGCAGCATTTGGAAGTTGATGTCATAAGCTTGATTTAATTTCTAATTTTCTGTATGCAGCTTTGGAAGTTGATGTCATAAGCTTGATTATTTCTAATAACTGTATGCAGCATTTGGAAGTTGATGTCATAAGCTTGATTATTTCTAATCTGTATGCAGCATTTGGAAGTTGATGTCATAAGCTTAATTATTTCTAATCTGTATGCAGCATTTGGAAGTTGATGTCATAAGCTTGATTATTTCTAATAAACTGTATGCAGCATTTGGAAGTTGATGTCATAAGCTTGATTATTTCTAATCTGTATGCAGCGATTTGGAAGTTGATGTCATAAGCTTGATTATTTCTAATCTGTATGCAGCATTTGGAAGTTGATGTCATAAGCTTGATTATTTCTAATAACTGTATGCAGCATTTGGAAGTTGATGTCATAAGCTTGATTATTTCTAATAACTGTATGCAGCATTTGGAAGTTGATGTCATAAGCTTGATTATTTCTAATCTGTATGCAGCATTTGGAAGTTGATGTCATAAGCTTGATTATTTCTAATAACTGTATGCAGCATTTGGAAGTTGATGTCATAAGCTTCAAAATGGAAAATGTTATGTTTTGTCAGGGATGGAGTTGCAGTGGTGGCATGAAAACAGCCAATTTTGAGTAATTTCAAGGAAGCATTGCCAAGGGGTATCATCGTAACAATTCAGTCTTATTGTTTTTTTTTTTTTTTTTTTGGGGGGGGTGCAAGTTTCACTGTGAAATTTATCATACACCTAAAGAAAAGCCCAATGAGCAATATGCAACTAAAATCTCTCTCACTCAAATTGACTCTCACCTGTCACCACCCTTCTGAGTGTCTATCTCAGTTTGCTTGTGTTCTCTATCATAAGAATGGATCATTATCTATAACATGGGGTGAAATCAATGAAGGAGCATTCACAAACAACCCCAAAGTCCTTGATAACCCAGTCTGATTTTATCTAAATGCTGTGACTGTGACTAGAAAATTCTTGCATCGGACCAGTGCCCAAGTTCATATTGCTTATAAATAGCCCAGCCGACCACTAGAGCCATATCAGGACTAACACCATGTCAAAGAGACCTGTTTAGCAAATGCTCTTTCACATTTAGTACCGTTCAAGGGAGGCAAAAACTCAGTTCAAATATAGGTTAAAATCAGTCCAAGTAATCCAAACCATTATTACTATCATGGTTACCCATAAACTGGACTGATTCTAAAAAAGGGACACTTAAAAAAACATGTCGTTACAATTTGGCTGATCGTATACAAACAAGTTTTTAAACTAAGATTTTTACATCAAAACAAGTAACATTAGAGACTGTACACACACTGGCGATAACTAGAGTAACTTGCACAGTGTAGATTTTTAACATCTGCATAAAAGACAAACAAAGCAACAACAATCATCTGCTAACACCCTGTAATTCCAAAACACCATAAACTTGACATAGTACCTTCATTATGAAAGTTACTGTTACTCTCTAATATTGTCTTTACAAATTACAATTATCAGTCATTTCATTTGGGGACTGTATTGTCAATGTGACATTTCAAATTCTATGATCCTTTTTAGTTCAGCTGGTCAGTGATTTTCTTTCTCTGTTTTTGGTTGTTTTTGTTTAGTTTTGCTCTGGGTTTTTTTGGGTTTTTTTTTTTTTTTGTGGTAATGGTGGTTTAAACCCTATGATTTTTTTTGTTATAATGACTGAGAAACATAACAATTATTTACAGGCTTTAATGGTATTTCACCAAATTATTACTATCTGCAGTGATGAGTTTATCCAACACTTTTTCTTTCCTCTTCATCCTTCATTTTGTTTTTCTTTGTTTAAACTGAGGAAGGAATGTGAAAAGTTGTTTTGATTCTGTTATACTGTTGTACAGTTTGCTGTCATTATTTTACTCTCAAAGACCACAGTACACAAGACACACTGTACAATTGCATGATCTCACATGGCATGATTTTATTTTTGGTCAACACACTGCTCTCAATCTTTTATAGAAAGCAGTCAGTATTATAATCAACAATCCCATCAGCAGCAGCAGATTTTACTGTTGCTTATTCAGCCCTGAACTAATTTCTGAGATGTGTACATTTCTACCTCTGTTCTATTAGTGTCCATCCTCATCTGATAAACTGGCAAATAGACAACTTATTTCATTTTCTGTGTTGCTACAGTCTGATTTTTGATACAAGTATAGAGGTGTTCCATGTATATTGTATCTGCATGTAAATAATGTCTATAAAAAATATGTAAGGGGAAGAGAAAATGACAGTGTGACTCCATTTTCTTACCATGTTGCTATAGTCATAACTTGCAAAATCAACACATGCGAGAAAGAAACCATGTGCAGTCTCCTTCTTGTTCCTGTCCTTGCAACCAAGTTCATTTTTGCAACAAGTCTGTGTGTGTGTACACAATAGGCAGGGCTGAACATGTTAAGTATTAAGCCTGAGATTACTGGGTGATCATGTTGATTTTGTACACAGAGTTATATGCATCCGTCTTGAGGACATAGTAGGCCCAGGTGTCCATTTCCTCTTCCAGCAGGATGAAATGCACCACCACCACCACCAGCAACTGCAGTGGTCACTTAAGTACAATCTGGACACAGTGTGAGAGTTAGCAGTACCTGGCATGACAGCACAACAGCTGTACAGTTCCAGGCCCAGCCAGGACAAGCTGCAACACCACCGCCATCAAAAACTTTTTCAGCGTTAACCCTTCCGCTCCCTAACACTGCAGGGTGAGGAAGTGAAAAGGTCAAGTACCAAAGCTGCTCACTGGGTGACCATGTTGACACCAGACACAGCGTGCGAGTTATCGGCGCCCGGTGTGATGACGTGGTAGGTACCAGGTTCAAGGCTGGAGTAGGACGAGCCAAGGCCATCCAGGTTGATGGTGGTCAGAACACCTGAGTTGTTGATGAGCGCTGCCTGACTGGGAGTGTGGCCACCACCTCGCACCACCTGTAAGTTCTGGATGTGGTAGGGCTGGGGCATCACCATGTCCACCACCTGCAAACATGGAAAATAACTTATCTCAGGTCTTAATCAGCTTATAATGTAACTGGGGAAAGGGTTTATCTCACATCCTTTCCAGACTTGGAAGATAATGGTTATCATATGTGATATTGTCAACTATAAAATCATTCCAAAACAGGCAGAATGTTTTACTGCTACCATGAGATTTCATTAGCTTATCTTACAGATGTAATTCAACACTCCCTTACCTGTTTACAGATTATCTACTAAAGTACAGAGTTAATGGGCTCAGTTTAACAGGTCTGAGTTTAAGTCCTTTCAGTATGCTTAGCCCTTTCATTTCTGCACCCTATCCACCAGCTGCAAAAACTTAACCCTTTCACTACTTCACGTTTTGCACCAGCTTCTCTGGTGGATTGGATGAAGGAGTGAAAGGCTCAAGTTCCTGCTTTGCAGTCATGGTTGACAATGCAGGTTGCTGGCGGATAGGGAGTCAAAGGGTTAATCATTTAGTGCCATGCCCATGTCCTCTTCAAAATACTGTGAAATTTGCAGCCAAACCACTGCTAAAGGTCCAATGAAAGGGATGAGGGGAATGGGAAAGTGACAGAAAAAATCTGACCATTCCCCCTCTCCCCACTCCCCACATTATGAGTATGATCTTGAGAATGGATCACCAGTATTCATTCACAGCAGGTACCTTCCTTTTGGTCTTATTTTTCCTGTTGTACCAATGACCTAGGGTTTTAATACTTTTATTTAGTTCAAGCCCATTCTTCAGACGTCAACTGACCATGACAGGGCATTTCTGCTGGGCATGATTTTGAAAATGAAATTAACTTCAAAGAGTCAAATTTTTAACATTTCATATATAATATTAATATTAAACTTTTACTTTTGAAATACTAGTCAAATTCTTAACATTTCATACATATTATCATTATTATTAAACTGATTACAATGATAACATACAGTCCATGTCATTGTCAAAGAATACTCATTGCACGTAAAAAAAAAAAAAAGGAAAAAAAGATTGGGATAAGGATGAAGGTTGCCATATCAAAACAATGTGGCACATACCCGATACACATACCCATACTAGGCAATATACCAATGCAGTATAAACACAGTTCATCAAAAATAACAACAGATCATGGCATGAAATTAGAAACAGATGGTATTGATACCTACTTACTACTACTAGTCTTGAAAACAAAAAGCATGCATTTTTACAGTCTTTCAGACACATGCATATATACATACAAGAACGCAAACATAATGTTAAAATGATAAAAATTATGTACTCGCATATCCAGAAAAGACAGGGGGGAGGGGTGTGTGACAGGGTCAATACGCTAAAGAAGCAACAACAGATACTATTACTATTACTACGACTACTACTACTTCTACTACAAGTATGAAGGGTACATAATAATATTAATATATAATGTAGAAAAGAAAAATGTTTAGAATTGTTTATAAGTTTCAGTGTTAGGGGTTTGTTTTCGTAACTTGCACACATACAAAAAGCAGGCCCATGCGCGCACACACACACACACACACACACACACACACACATGCAATACAACCAGATTTAAAAACACCTAAGCATCACTATATATATATGCACTTTATAAAAAAAATTTCTGAAACAAATGATGACTGGGTCTGAATGGGTCATGCAACATATGGACAGCCCCCTTTGCTTGATGAAATGACTATCGAGTGGCATCACTTGGGAGGTGATTGTCTGGAGAGTGGCAAGGCACTGGTGCTCCGGGGCCCACCTGCACCCTCGTGGCGTTTCTTCTTAACTATGTCTGAGGAGTTTTTTTGAGCAGAGATAACTGCTTTGAATGTTTTTTGATGCAGAGAACTGCTTTGTGTGTTTTTTGGTGAGAGAACTGCTTTGTGTGTGTGTTTTTTTGTTTGTTTTTTTGCAGACAACTGCTTTGTGTGTTTTTGGAGCAGACAACAGCTCTGTGTATTTTTTGAAGCAGTCAACTGCTTTGTGTACTTTGGGTGCAGAGACAACTGCTTTACATGTTTTTTGGAGCAGACAACTGCTTTGTCTTTAAAGACACTGCTGAGAGGGAGTCTATGGTGATGGGCCACAAACAGAAATGGATTTCTTTCTAGAAAATAGTTACTAAGTTAATGAGAATCAAGGTACAGTAAAGACAGAAGCTCTCCAAGACAAGAGAACTCCAGAAGTTTGTAGGGCAGGAGTTCTGATATAATCTAATACGTTGACATGGTAGGCCTATTTGAATTTAGACAAGGAATGCAGAGTGTGGCAATTCTACACCAAGTCAATTCTTGCTCTGGTTGGAAGCCAATGTAGCTTTCACAATAGTGGTTTTCCAATGCACAGTTTGCTCCCTTCTCTCACAGGACCTGTTGGGATTTGGACAGCTAAAAATCAAAGTCCAGCTAAGTGAGAGTTATTGCAGTTAGTCAAGAATGAAACACACACCACAACACACCACACACACACACACACACACACACACACACACACAGCTTGTTTGTTGCACCAGCAGAAAGAGAGAGGCAGATTTTGCTAATTCTGCATTGCTGACTTAATAAATTAATACATGTATACTTGACCATATCATTGACACAGCTTGTTTGTTGCACCAGCAGAAAAAGAGGCAGATTTTGTTTATTCTACGTAGCTGACATAATAACACATGTATACTTGACTATATATGCAGATTTTGTTTATTCTACATAGCTGACATAATAACACATACGTGTATACTTGACTATATCATTTGTAGTCCATTCTTCGTAAGTCTGTCTTACCTGCTGTGACTGAGGAACCCAAGAAGAGGCGTCAGTTCGATTTTCTGGTGACACCACAGTCCATGGCAGTCCACGAGGGTACACCTGTACATTTGCAGCTGACGACAGCACCTCTGATTCATGATGATGGCTGATCGAAGGCAAAGTCACAGATGTCGTTTCTACCTTGTGTTCACTCTCAGCAGCTAATACCTGAGGTTTCATTTCTTCTGCCTGATGATGCTGCTGTATTGGATCTGGGTGAGGCTGATGATGCAACACTTCCACATTGTTAATGTTATCGTGCTTAGCTGTTTTGGATTTCTTTCTGGGTGGAGCTACCGCCTCGCCAACTTTCCCGATGCGAGTTCCATCGTAGACTTTGACAAAGCGTCCTTTCATGACCTGATGGATTTCGCTGCCTTCAGGTGGTTCGCTGATGTCTTCTTCCCGATGGTAGAGACCGGTGAAGGTGACCAGCGATTCTGAAGCTCTCTGCTTCACATAGTCCATGTGGTACTGATGAAGATGCTGCTTGAATTCTTTGGCAACGTTGGACTGGAAATCACACAGCCTGCATGGGTAGATCTTGAGTCCTTGGTGCTTGCGGGTCTGCAGAATGTGTTTACGCATGTTTTCATGGGTGTTGCAGGCATAGTTGCAATAGAGACACTTAAAGGGTTTGATACCGATGTGGATTCTCATGTGACGTTTTAGATGGGTTTTGCAAGTTGACTTGTAAGGGCAATACTCACACGGTAGTTCTTTCACAGGCAAATGGGTCTTTGCATGGCGTCGGATTCTGGTCTTTGTGCCTGCTAAGCCACAAACGTCGCACAGATATTTCTTCTCCTTGGTATGTGTTAACATATGCTCAGATAGCTCTCCTTTCAACACAAAGGCCAGATGACAGCCTTCTACGGGGCACTTGAAGCGACGCTCTCCGTGACGCTTCATGTGCAAAGAGAGCATTTTATCAGCAAAGAAACTGGCCCCACATATTTTGCATGAAAACTTGATCCCCTTCCTCCGGTTTTCATGCCAGATCTTGTGAGTTTCAAAAGTGCTGCGTTTCCTAAAGACTTTTCCACACTCTTCACAAGGCATAGGCTTGAACCCAATGTGATCCAGCAGATGACGCCTGAGCGAGTTAGGGGCACTGAACGCCTTGGAGCAGTGACGGCATTTGTACGGCCGTTCTCCTGTGTGATAACGAAGATGTTCAATCATGTTGTTTTTCATAACAAAACGTCCACACTCAGGGCAAGCAATGGAAGTTCTATAGTTGACGCTCTCCAGTTTCTTCAAGTGTTCCCCATAGAGCTGGGTCACGGAGTCACGTCCCTGGCAGGTGCGAGCCACACCTTCTTCAGTGCTGACATGCAGGTGGATGAACTCAATGTGAAGCTGGTGCATCTGTTCATCTGCTGTCTTCTTGCCACAGTGTGGACAGACATACAGTTCTCCCTTACCACTCTTGATGACATTTCTCTGATGAAAACTACCTGCACAATGGATTTTGTATGATTTGCTGCAAAGGAATGTCTGTGAGCATGGTTCACACCGGCTGACTTTGGTGGGATGATTCTCAATGGAATGGGACCTAAGCTCGTTAATGTCTCCAGCAGAAAAGTCGCAATACCTGCATGAAAATATATTCAGTTTTTTTGCGTCAGAACGCCTCAAGTCTAAATCTATATCGGGGTTCTCTCCTAGTTCATCTAAATGTTCGTTCTCCCCACCTTCTGCATCCTCCACATCCATTAAGAGATTTGCAGGATTGTCGCAGTGTTCGTCCTTGACATGTCCATCCATGGCTTCAATTACATCTTCCAAGGCATTGTCAACCCCCTCAATTTCTGGAAGGCCATTTTCTCCCTCTTTGTTTAATGTTCCCGACTCTGCTGCTTTTTTCTCCATCTCCAGCACAGTCTCTATGGCTTGAGATACAGCCTGTTCATCATTATCCTGAATAACAGTGGTGTCGCTGTCATCTCCACTATTGGAGCTGCCACTACTGAAGTATCTTTTGGGTCGCTGTATTGATCGCTTGGGACGATGTGCCCCTGATGGGTCCTTTGCTGCTTTGGACACTTTCACTTTCTTAGATTTTTCACTTTCAGTTTTTTCATTTTCAGGTTTCGCATTCTCAGAGTTTGCATTCTCAGCTGCCAACTTCATAGCCAGAAGTTCAGCCTTACTTTTCCTACCTCTCTTTTTAGGGATTTTGGGGGGTTCATTTGACCTGTCCTTTCTCGGTCTGCCTCTCTTCCTCTTTAATATTGTTCCATCTGGCAGTACAATGGGTTTACTTTTTGGAGTGACAGGTCTTACAACTTTTTCTCCAGGCTTTTCTAAACCTGCTGCAATCCTCTGTGCTCTTTTCAGAGCTCGCCTTTTGTGCATGGCAGTATCATTGTGCAGTGTCAAATCTTTTTGCTCAACAAAGGATCTATCACACACATCACACGTGTACGGTCTATCACCAGTGTGGTGGCGATGGAAATGCTTCATCAGATCATACTGGCAGGTCATGACCTTAGAGCAGTTGGGACACGGGTAAAGCGGTGCTTCTTTGGTCTGGAACTGCACCATTTTGCGGTCACTATGACGGTACTCTACATGGCGTCTCATGCGTACAGCAGAATGCATTTGAATCCCGCAGTACTTACACGTGATCTTGGAATGGCATTCTCGAATGATGCACACATGATGATTCTGTACCACACAGTCTTTATGCGCCCGAGACCTGACATGTTCCAAGAGAATACTGGCAGACGCTGTCTTGTACTTGCAGGTCACACACAGCAGTGGTCCAACCAAGTCTTGGCAGTTGGTGATGTGATCAACAGATTGTAGATGATCCAGCAGATCTGTCGGTCGGTTAAAGTAGAACTGGCAGACATTACACTGATATGGACAGAGGCGGATGACATACTTGTTGTACTTGTTGAACATTTCTAGAGCCTGTGGATGCTTTTTGGCTCGCACACGGTGAAACTGAGTCAGAAGATGGCGTGCCATCTCATATTTTCTTGCAAATGTTTTGTTGCATACTAGACAGGTATGGCTTTCAGGTTCTGTCTTAATGTTTTCCATTTTGATATGGACATCACCCACACTGTTTTCAGCCACAGGCTTTTCTGCGTTTTGATTTTGTGAAGCCTGCAAAGTTTCTGTGGAGCCTAACATGTACGCTTCAATTTCTCGATTCTTCTTGTCAATGTTATCTTTGTGCTGCTTAGTTTCACAGTGAATGTCATACACTTTGATGCTATCAAAATACAAATCACATGTTGCACACATTGCCACATTGTTTTTGTGTCGCTTGATGAGGTTGACCTGAGGAGTTTCACTGTGGGTGTTCTGAGGGACTAGTATTTCAGCCATCTCGCCAGTGGTGGGGTCAAGGACCACGGAAGACGTTGTTACAGGTTCTGGTGGTGGTTGGAGAGATTTCCCGCTCCTTTCCATCTCTTCAGCCAACTTGTGATCTTGACACCTATTATGTGCATTGTACTCCGACCGGTCGGCAAATGTCATCTTGCAAACGTTACAGTAGAATGCCTTGGCATGTTTTGTAGAATATCTTCTGTAGTATCTTTTGGTGTCTGACATCTGTCCAGGTTTCCACTTCCCTCCTGTTGGCTGGTGAGGGTGAAAGCGTTTTGCAGGCCCCTCTCCTGGCTTCCACTTACCTCCTGTGTGGGTTTTGGGTGGACCAGGTTCGACCCACTCAGAGTCAGACACATCCAGATCTGAACCATCAGAAGGAAAAGCCATAACTCCCGTCTCTTCATCACTGCTGAACTCGAGGTTGCTCAAAATCATGGTGATGGGTAAGTCCATGTCAAACTCTTCAGGCAGACCTTTGCGTTTGTTCCTCAGATTTTTGGACACTGGCTCCCCACCTGGTTTTTCCCCTCCTTTCCTCTCCAGCTCCAAAGACTGGAAGAAGTCGGGTCGGTTCTGCGACGACCCCACCCCCTGCAGGACAGAATTGGGGTCCACAGAACTGTTGTCATTGGGACTGAAGGCGGAGTCAAAAAGATTAGACAATGGTGTGGACACGTCCACGTTCAGGCCAGACTCGGCCTGTCCACTGTTGGATTGTGATGCTGCATTGTAGGCGTGGTCAACTGTGTTGTGGCTGCTGGTCTGGGGGTGGTAGCTGCTCTGGACTTGGTACTGACCGTCTGGCTGGTAGGATGTCAGGGAGTAGTCAGCCTGACTGGACAATCCGTAAGTGGTGGTGTGGGATGTGGCAGGTAGGCTGGAGGTGAGGACCCCCGTCTGTGGAGGCCCTGCCCCTTGGTTGTAGGTTGGTCGGTAAGCCTGAGATGGCACACTGAAATTCCCTTGCTGCTGCTGCTGCTGAACCTGCGTGGTTGGAGCTTTCTTCTGGCATCCTTTCCGCTTATGGTTGACATATTCCATGAGACCCACAATGGTCTCCTGGCACACCAGACATATGTGCGTGTCTCTGTCATTGGGATCGTCCTCCATGTCTGAAACAACAGTCACAATGACATTATTTATTACAACTAGAGGTTTACTTTAGTCGATTACTGTCCGACTCATACCTCCCCTGTGTGTGTGCTTTAAGGACCACTAGTGCAATGACTCCTTAAGATCATGTTTCAATCAGTGAATCACAAATCAGTGTCTAGGTATGTACATTATATAATAATTTTCAATCAGTAGCATGTCGTTCAAGTTTAACCCATTGTCTCAGATGAAGAGAGTGGCTCATTTTAAAATATTCTAAAAGTGACTTCTAGTGAGTGAAACCATCATCCACATTATTTATAAAATGCTTATCAGGAAAAAGTGTTCTGTTTGCATGTATGTTTGAAATCTAAAATGGTGAAATTACTTCTATTGGTATTATCACACACACAGACACACACTCTTGTCTCAAGCACACACACACACATGCGCGCACGCACACACAACCACCGTTCTACACACATACATAACCAGTACTTTCCTACTCTCAATTTTCTTTCACTTGAGCCGAGACAAACATCTGGAAAATAACATGGTGAAACCATCAGCTGAAATTTCACACTTTTATCACATTATCAAAAAACTTTTTCTTGGACATGGCTCATCTGTTCTGTGGTTAAAATATACTGTCATCTCTATAATTTTCCATTGCTTTTATTCTTTCTCCCCATTTATAGCCGTGTGCGTATGTGTGTGTGTGTGTGCGTGGGTGCGTGTGTGTGTGCGTGCGTGCGTGTGTGTGTGTCTGTTTCAGCGCTTAGATTTGATTTTATCAAGATTTTGCGCTATATAAATATTGTAATTGATTGAATGATTGATTGATTGATTGATTGATTCCAGTTCCAGAACCTATAATGAATTGATACAAATGTACTATTCCTTTGAAAAAAAAAAGAATGTCTTGGCATCGCTTGAATGTCTTACAATGATTTTTCTTTTTGTTTTTTTTAAATATAGACTAACAGGCTGAAAGACAGATGTGCATAGTTCAGCAGGCATTTTTGAAATACAACTATACAAACCTTTGCAGTCCTTTCCCCACCCCCTAAAGTGGGATAAATAGAAACTAAAAAGGATATTATGTTATTGTGTGTGTTGTGTGCCTGTTTGGTGTGTATGTATCATTGTATGTAATCCGTGTGCTCATGTACGTATGCATTTCGTCTGGTGTGTGTGTGAGTGTGAGTGTGTGTGTGTGTGTGTGGTGTGTGTGTGTGTGTGTGTGTGTGTGTGTGTGTGCATGCGCGTGTGCGTGCGTGTGTGCATGTGTGTGTGTGTTCATGTGAAACCGGAATGAAAAACCAGACTTGTCAATTATGCTGGCTTAAGCAAACATAAGCTGTTCAGTTCCTAACTTTACACTGATGCTGTGTAGCAGAAATCCTAATCCCCATTCAGTATCTTCCCAAACCACTATTATTACTTTAACAGCCTTTAGTGTGTACCAGAACCTTCATCTTCCTCAACCACAATCATTACTTTAACAAGGTTTACTCTAAAAAGTATTGAGCACAACCCTAATGACACAGGAAGATGACATACATCACTGCAAATCAATGCTCTCTCTCTCTCACCCCCCCCCCCCCCCCCCCCAATTCTGTTTCTAAGCTGATATGTAGATTAGTAATGGCACGTTTGTCAACAGTTGGAAAATGCAATCATTCTTTCTCTTGTCTCATATATGTGCTCTCTCTCTCTGTCTCTCTCTCTTTCGCTTATCAATATCAGTGTATCACACAGATGTCAGTGCTTCTGATACATTTTCTTTCTTTTTTTATGGGGGGAGAGGGTGGAAAGGAGGAAAGAGGGGGACCCTTCCCTTTACCATCTGAACATTGATTTGCACCTTTAATTATCCTCTGAATGCAGGGAATCATTTTATGGTACTTTAATCATATTAAGCAACAGTCATTTCTTGAGCATTTAGTCTCTTTGTTATTCAGTGTGTGTGTGTGTGTGTGTGTGTGTGTGCGCAGAGAGGATGGAAAAATTGCACTTGTCAGTTAACGTCAACTTAAACAAATGTCATACTGTCAGCTAATCAGATTCTGCGGTGATGCCGAGCACCAGAAACCCCCAACCCCGCCCCTTCCCCCATCATTCTCAATCAGCAACTTCAGTTCAACAGCCTTAAGTACCACAACCCCCATAACATAAAATGGCATTGTACATCACTATAGATCAATGTTTTCTCTTGCTGTCTCTCTTCCTGTATCACTCATTTTCACTGTTAGTGCCACATAACCATGCTCTTGTCTTATCAGTATAGCGAGTCATACCAATGTTTCAGCAAGTGTCAAAATCTTGCATGCATTATTACTATCATTTACTGATAGATTGATAGACAGATAAGTTCCCATAACCCTGAGGTCATAGGAGAGTGAGGTGGTAAAGACCTCAACTTTTCTCAGGGCCAGCATTATGAGGGCAAAGTCCATCTCTCTCCCTCAATTCATATACATAATCATTCACTTTTTTCTTTTTCTTTTTTTTTTTTTTTTGACTTCAGAAAGGCAAGAAGGTTGACTGGATTTGGTCTTCAAGGAGTGGGACCTGGAAAATCAACCTCTTCTCCAAAGATTCGACTGAATCTTCTTCAAGGCCAAAGTGACCTTGAGAAGTATAAAATCTGGATTTTCTGTACTTTTTATAAAAAGAAGTATTATTAGAAATAGAATGGTTTGACCATCCATGCCTTTTTTTCTTTTCCTATTTTTTTTTTTCTTTTCTTCTGTCCCTCTTTCACACTGCACCTGTGTCACTGCCCCCATGTCACTCCTTTCGACTTCCTAGAGCACACATCCAAACCTACAAAACTGAAGTTATCATTCTGACATGGTATGAAAGACCAAAGGACTAAGGGCACTTTAACAACGTGACGATGATGCATTTGAATGAGGATGATAATGATGATGTTATGGAGTGCTAACACTAGTATGGACATTATTGATGATATTGACATGAAAGTCTGTTATGAGTTGCAAAAATGATTCAACACATGCATTTATAATTTTATGTAGTAGTACTAGTACACAGCAGATTCATTTCATTATTTTGAAATACATCTGGTTAATACATGTAATGAAAGATTCTTCAAATTCCATTGATCAGTTCTTTTACTGATGTGACAGCAGCTCCCATCATTTAAAAATAATGGGAATTGTAGTCACCATAGCACAGTGAACCGGGAATCATGGCATAGTGTTAGTATTAGATGTACAGGTATCATACATTTTTAAAACATTTTCATGCAAACCTGAAAAATCTCAATATCATCTCTATTTATATATTTATTTATTATCATTGCATTTGTGGACTGCAATTGTCACATGTACTCGAATATACATGATTATGAGTGGGATTTTACGTGTGGCCATTTTCTTTTTAGCCCATTTTAAGACTGTTTACTCTGTCAGTCAGTTTTAGACGATTTGCAAGCTAGGTGTTTTTGTATTACAACTTATAACAATCTGAACATTGACTGACATAACCATTATCATGGCTCTGGTACAGCCTGGAGCAATTTTCTGGGCTTTAAACACTGCTAACTATAAAATAACTAAGTAACAAAGGATCTTTAAAGTTTCTGTTTGTTATTCTGTATGTGTACAGACAATAAGCTGACCTGGAAGACAGGGAAAATCTCCACCCTCTGTAGTATACCTAAGCAGGTATGAACTCAGACTTTCCAAATGGAAGACTGGTGCCCTAAACAGTCCGAATGGAAGACTGGTGCCCTAAACAGCTACCTCCACCAAATCCTAGTTTAATTTGCATCTGCACATTAGGCACAGTTAAAATTGCCCCGAAAAATGGTGCAACTTCAAAACAAACAAGATCCAGCAAACAATAGCTGAATGAAAATACCCCAACAAGAAAAAAAAAAGTGGGAAATATGTACACCTGCGAACTGGATCCTCTTCCAGGTTCTGTCTACGCCGACTGTCTCCCTACTCTCCTCCCATTCATCACTGACATCATCAACACTTCTCTTCAAACTGGAACTGTCCCAGATTCTTTCAAGTCTGCTATTGTTCACCCTCTCCTCAAGAAACACAATTTAGATCCAAATGAACTGAAAAATTACCGGCCTATCTCTAATCTCTCTTTCTTGTCAAAACTCCTTGAAAAAGTCGTCCTCAACCAGCTGAACTCTCACCTGTCTGCCAACAATCTCCTCAATCCTTTCCAGTCAGCCTACCGCCAGTGCCATAGCACTGAAACTGCCCTACTACACATTCTCAACAATCTCCTCCTTGCAACTGATACTGGCAAAGTCTCTCTCCTCACACTCCTTGATCTGTCTGCAGCCTTTGATACCATTGATCATGGTATTCTCCTTTCTAGACTTCATCATACTTTTGGCATCTCTGACATTGCTCTGTCTTGGTTCACTTCATACCTATCAAACAGAAAACAAACCGTTCTCATCAATGGCACTTACTCTCAACCTGCATACCTGACCTGTGGTGTTCCACAAGGATCTGTCCTTGGCCCTGTTCTTTTCACTCTTTACACCTCCCCCCTGTCCACCATCACCAACTCCCATTCTATAAAACACCACTTCTATGCTGATGACACCCAACTTCAAGACAGTGACTCACCTGATAATATACAGCGCCTGTTGACTCGCACCACTGAGTGTTACTCGGACATTAAGAACTGGATGACACACAATAGACTTCAGCTTAATGACGACAAAACAGAAGCTATCCTCATTGGCACCCGTCAGAAACTTTCTCAGCTGCCTCCTCTTTCTCTCCCATTATGTAACACATCAGTCCCAATTTCTGATTCAGCTAAAATCCTTGGTGTCTGCATTGACTCTACCCTCTCCATGAACAACTTTGTTTCTCAAACTGCCAGATCCTGCTACTATCATCTCCATCGTATAAAGCTGATCAGGAAGTATCTCTCTGTCGAAACAACTGCAAAACTCGTTCTCTCCTTCATAATGTCTCGCATTGACTATTGCAATTCACTCCTGTCTGGTCTTCCTGCCTCCACCATTCACATCCTACAGCGCATTCAAAACAATGCTGCACGCCTTGTACTCAAAAAGAAAAAAGCTGACCACATATCTCCTCTCCTGGCACAACTTCACTGGCTCCCTGTATCAAAGCGCATACAGTACAAACTGGACACCATGTGCTACAAAAGCCTCAATAACGCAGCCCCCGATTACCTGTCAAGCCTACTTGAGATCTATGTTCCCTCACGTACCCTCCGCTCTGCCTCTGATCCTCTGACTCTTCGCTTTCCACGCACTAAGCTCAATACCTATGGTCCACGAGCCTTCTCTGTTTCTGGTCCACTCTCCTGGAACAAACTTCCTCTCTCAGTCCGTCAGCAACCTACTTTTGTCTCCTTCAAGTCCGCTCTCAAAACTCACCTTTTCTCTCCTGCATAAAATCCTAACCTCACTCAACCCTCCCCTCTGCAGCCTGTCTCCGCTCGGAGGGAATCACATGGTTATAATATATAATTGTATGCTATGCTCTCTATAATTTTCCATTGCTTTTATTCTTGCTTTTATTGCTTTTATTCTTTCTCCCCATTTATAGCCATGCGTGTGTGTGGGTGTGTGTGTGTGTGTGTGTGTGTGTGTCTGTGTGTGTGCGTGCGTGTGTGTGCGGGCGTGCGTGCCTGCGTGTGTGTCTGCTTCAGCGCTTAGATTTGATTTTATCAAGATTTTGCGCTATATAAATATTGTAATTATTATTATTATTATTATATTATTACTTTTTTTTTGGGGGGGGGGGGTTGATGTTGCCCTTGTGGTTGTTTGTAATGAAATTCAGAATAAGAATTATTTGTGCACTAACTATTACAGTTTATTTTCCAAACAAAACTGCATAATGATAATGGGACAGTCTAATATTAATACCGATAAAGTGAGAGAATGGAGAGGGTGGTCTCAATATAAATGGTAGTATGCGTCACACATGTCCATATGCACACATTAACTTAGCCTTGATGCACGTGCTAACATCCGACCTGATTAAAAGGTCGATTCTAAAACTGGGATAACACTGAACAGAAAGCCAAAATATTCATAAGGTAGTTTTAGAAAAACCAGTTTATTGAAAACAATTACAGAGCAGACGAATGGTGCATTTGATCCAGTTCGCATACGATGCAAAGGCCGACAGAGAGTCTGATAACTTAAAAACAGTTAGGCCTAACGCACCTTTCCGAACTTCGCCGACAGCCCTTAGGGCTGATCATCTATTCAAGTTGCACCGGCCACTACACAGGCGGAACAACCAGTGTGGTCACGTGACCTCCCGATCAAAGTATTGTTGTTATCAGTTTCTGCTCGAAACTGGAGCAACGCCACTTAAAAATGGAAGCTAGCCATGCTATCAAACCTCAGAGAGGCAGGCGATTGAAATGGCCGACCCAAAACATAAACACAAGGAAATCAATTCTATGGCAAGCAAAACTCGTCAAAACCTTTCATCTCGTATGTCGGCGTCAAAATGAAAAGCCCACTTCGGTTTACATTTTGTGCCCAAAATGAGACACACAAAGCGCTGCGATCCGCTAATTAGTACCATTTTAGACTACTTAAGAACTAATCCCAGTTGACTATATCCATATCAAATACATGTAAAATAATATTATAGGTCAGAATAAGAAATTTGTTAACTTACTGCCTGCGATAACAAGCCAGTTGGCTTCGCCCGGAAATAAGTGCTGACGCAGTGCGCATGTGTAAACATCTCTGTCTCGCTTATCGTGGCGTGACCTCGGCAAGCAATTGCTTCCGGGTTATTTTTGGAGGTTGGTTTGGATGCATCGTCTGCAAGCGTGTTTCTCTTGTGTGCATAACAAACTTGGTTTTCATTGACATCAGGAACTTATTTCAGTACTGGGGGCGCAGCTATGACGAGGAGAAAGCAAAACTACCCACAGCGATTGAAATGTAAGTCCTGTCATTTTTTTTTCTCGTTGCATGCAGCTAATCTTGCGTGCGCGTAGGCAGCCTTTTCGGTGAGCATTGCGCGTTGAGAGGAGTAGCATTGGTGCACTTGACAGCCAATGACTGGCGCAAGTCGCAAACAGCGACAGATTTGTTTTGTCAACAGAGCGAGCTCGTTACAGCATCACATGCTGACCTGAGATTCAACCGATCCTTGGCGTTTGAACACCCACCGAAGGTAAGTTTCAAAAGCTGCACAGTCAATCTATACAGGATTTCTAAGGTCAGCCGCCAGGCATAGAACAGAAAAGTGGGCGGGGGAAAGAAAAACGACCATCTGCTTGTGTGTGCTTTGGAGACATCAATCAAAGCTTTCACTGCGAACTGTCAATCACTTGTCACGGGCGCTTTTGTCAGAGGCGGAGTTCTCTCTCCGTTTGGGGAATTTTTCCGTGGTTGGCTGGCTGGTTCCAGCGGCATTGTCTAGTGTGATACAAGTGTTGTAAAACGTAGTTTGAGCTGGGCAGGGACAAAGAAAGCTGACAGACAGCATGGCGTGCGCTTGTAGACAAGACGTGGCGAGATGGTAATTGTTTATTGGTTGCCGTATGTGCGTTGGATGGACTGATGAAGAGAATGGAGCGGGGGCGTAATAAGATGACAGTTTAATGTAACTGACATGGCTATAGCTCTGTCTGTATGTAATATGTTGCCATGTAACCACACACAAACACACGCACGCACGCACAAACACGCACACGCGCGCAAAAACACACGCACCCACGCACGCACACACACGCGCGTGCACGCACACACACACACACGCACGCACGCACGCACGCACGCACGCACCACACACACACACACACACACACACACACACACGTGCTCGCGCGTGCGTGCGTGCGTGCGTCTGCGTCTCTGATTTAAGGTAGACAAACATAAAACCAACTTCACTCCATTGTAACCAACCGTAATCAAACGATAGCAAATTTCTACTGACGACCGAAATGTAACTAATTAGGTTTACACAAGTCATCCCTGTATTACATTTTAAGCATTTGGGGATGAGGGTAGGTGGTGGGATACGTTTACTTGTTTTAACCCGACTCTGTGGAAGTGTTTGTAACCTATAGCAAATTGTTGCAAATTAAGTTTGATTAAGTGCAACAAGTGCTGCATTTGCTTTTTTGTAACTGAGGGTTTTGTTTTCTCCATACCTCCCCCCCCCCTCTCTCTCTCTCTCTGTCTTTGTTTCTCTCTCTTTCTCTCTGTGTGCGTGTCTGTCTGTCTGTTTCTCTCTCTTGTCTCTCTCTCTGTTTGTCTGTCCGTCCGTCTGTCTGTCTGTCTGTCTGTCTCTCCCTCTGTCTCTCTCTCTGCTCTCAACAAAAGTGAAAACAGGTGTAGTACTTGTTACAGTTTTAGAGATCTTTTAACTGCAGTTTCTTCTGAAAGACAATAAATTGTCCTGGCAATTTTTTTTAAGCAAGAGCGCTTCTGGTGAAGTTTTTCAAATTCGTGTACATCAAGAGGCAAATTCTTGCGAAAGTATCAATTTGTAAGTGCTT
>JAPXFY010000020.1:36335026-36345026 GCA_030674185.1 Monoplex corrugatus | reverse complement strand
ATTAAGGATGGTTTTACAAAAAGAACTTTTATAATGGTTTCTTCTTTTAATGTAATTCCTTGAATGAAAAAGATGACTGTAAGATCCTAGATAAATATAAAAAAGAAAAAAAAAACGCTCCTGGTATAAGAGAAAGATATGATTTTGTATCCATATGTAACGATCAGTCATTGTAATAGAGAGAGGTGCCCTGCCGCATGGCGTTGGCGATCATGGACTTCCATCTGTCTCTATCTCTTGTTGCCCCTAGCATCTCTCTCACCCCCCTCGTCCCCAGCCACTCTACAAGTCTGTCCAGCATTTTCTCCCTGGGTCTACCCGGTGCTCTCTTTCCCTCCAGCTTTCCCGTTGTGACCAGGTGTTCCAAATCCCCCTTCCTCTTAAAATGGCCTATAAATGTTGCCTGTCTTTTCCTAATCTTCCTTATGAGTGATCTGCTTGTGTCTGCCTCCATCAAGACTGTCTCATTTGTTTTCTTCTTAGAAACCACATCTCGGCTGCCTCAATCTGGCTTTGTTTGTTGACTGTCCACGCCTCACATCCGTACAACAGTATTGGTTCTATATAACATTCAAGAACTCTCTTCCTGATGTTAATTGATAGGCATTTGTTGGTAAGAATGCCTGTCATCTTCCCGAATGCTGTTTTGGCTTGGCCGATTCTGCCGGCTATTTCTGATGTGCATCTGACGTCTGATGAAATGATCGTTCCCAGATATTTGAATTTATCAATCTGTGTCAAGGTTGTGCCATTTGCTGTTATTTTGCATGAGGGGATTTCATGTTTTTTACTGATCACCATGACTTCAGTCTTCCTGTTGTTTAGTTCCAGCCCCTTACCTTTGCTTTCTATTTCTAGTAAATTCACAAGGTTTTGTAGGTCCCTTTCACTTTCTGCAATTAGCACGGTGTCATCTGCGTATCGAATGTTGTTTATCGTTTTCCCTCCAACCTTTAATCCAGGGTCTTCTTCTAGGTTTCTCATGATGTTTTCGCTGTAAAGTGAAAACAGATCTGGTGACAAAACACAACCCTGTCTGACTCCTCTTTTGATGTTTTGGAAAGAGCTTACATTGTTTTCTATTCTCATTGCAGCTGTTTGTTCCCAGTGCATATTTCTGATTACTCGTAGATCTTTTCCATCAGTATTGAGTCTCTCCAGTTGGTTGATCAATTCATCATGTCTTACCCGATCGAAAGCCTTGGTGTAGTCAATAAAGCATAAATACAAATCCTTATTCATCTCATTTGACATCTCTATGATAGTTCTTAGGATGTACATGGCATTAATAGTTTCTTTCCCTTCCACAAATCCACACTGTTCATCTGCTATTTCTCTTTTGATTCTATTCCTTGAGAAGAGAGCTTCATGTCCCCAAAATAACTGTGATACAAAAGAGACAATTTTCTTTATTGTGTGTATTCGTAAGCAAAAGTCAGACAAAAACAAGACATCAGCCTGTGTATAGGTAGCCTTTAACGGAAATACTAGTTGGATTAAAAAAATATACAAACACTAAAATAAATACATAAAATAGATAAATACCTTGAAAGGTTTGCATCCTTGTCGTTCCTTCCTTCCTTCCTTACTGACAGATTATTGATTGCCCCCAGTGGGGATGCCGGGGGCTCTTTCAGTATAAATGGTATCCCCACCTTTTGGAAATTCTGTGCCAGAAATTTCCTCTTTTCTGTCACTCTCTGTCTCTGTCTCTGTCTGTCTGTCTGTCTGTCTGTCTGTCTGTTGTCTGTCTGTCTCTCTCTCTCTCTTCTCTTTCTCTCTCCCACCCCTCTTCTGACACTGGCACTGACAAATACTTAATTTGCAATGTCCACTGACCCATGCACTAAACCCTGAACCCATTGTCACACCCACAGAGTGAGTTTCGAGTGTAGTGTTTATGCAGGAGAGATTCATCGCGCTCGGGCAAATGCATATTCGCTTCACGTAATTTGTTACCCTGCAAGACTCCTAAAGCGTGCGCAAAACCCTATTATGTGCATTGGCAAGGCCTTGAAATGGAGAAATGGGGAAGGGCGGGGAAAAGGCCTTTTGACATACTGTGCTTGACACCTCTAGGAGGACTGTAGCGCTAAGATGGGCAGTGAGCGGGCTAGTTTTGATTTCGATGTTGTGAGCTAGGATTGGTTGGACTCGAGACAAGAAAAAATGTGTCTGAAGTGGGTTTCGAACCCACACGCTCATATTTCGAGGACCAGAACACTAGCCCCTCACTGAAAGTAAGAAATGTCTTGCGTCTGAGCGCTCGGCTATCCTAACAGACCACGCACAGAGAAAGAGAGACAAAGGGGAGAGAGGAGATAGATAGGTAGATATATATATATATATATATATATATATATATATATTATATATATATATATATACATGCATATGTAAAAAATATGTATGTATATTTGTTGCCTTTTCTGTGCACATGCTGATTCAATATATATATATATATATATATATATATATATATAGAGAGAGAGAGAGAGAGAGAGAGAAAGAGAGAGAGAGAGATAGATATAGATTAGATATAGATATATAGATATATATATATATATATATATAGAGAGAGAGAGAGAGAGAGAGAGAGAGAAAACTAGATGATAGAGTGATAGATAGAGAGAGAGAGAGAGAGATAGACAGATAGATAGATAGATCGATCGATAGATAGATAGATAGATAGATAGACAGACAGATAGATAAATAGATGCGTGGATAGATGGAATGATAGATAGATGGAGTGATGGATAGAGATATAGATATAGAGATCGATAGAGAGAGGAGTGAGAAAGAGAGGAGAAAGAGAAGAGGGGGGCGGGGGAGAGAAGAGAGAGAGGGAGACTGAGACAGAGAGAGGGACAGGCAGGCAGGCAGAGACAGAGGGAGGGAGGCAGGGAGAGGAGGTTATTTACATTGCCAAGTACCCATCCCCCAGCTGGTTCAGCTCCTGGAGCCTGCACGCGCATACGTGTAATTTTGGCCAGTCACCTTTGAACCCAGGCTGTCGCATTGGAAGACGGAAGCTGTGCATCAGTTGATGCCAGAGCCATCCAGCTGGCCTCTTTAACTTAAAATAAAAGCCAGAGAGAGAGAGAGAGAGAGAGAGAGAGAGGAGAGGAGGAGGGGAGAGAGAGAAGAGAAGAGGAGACGAGACGAGAAAAGAAGAAGAAGAAGAAGCGGAGAAAGAGAGAGAGAGAGGTGAGAAGAATGAGACAGACGGACAGAGAGAGAGAGAGAGAAGAGAAAGAACAGAAGAGAAGAGGAGAGAGAAAGAGAGAGAGAGAGAGAGAGAACAGAAGAGGAGAGAAGAAGGGGAGACAGACAGACAGACAGACAGACAGTGAAGGGGTACGTGAACATACATCAGCATAAGTATAACAAACTGTATCAGAATGTGTGTGTGTGTGTGTGTGTGTGCGTGCGTGCGTGCGTGCGTGCGTGTGTGTGTATGCGTGTGTATTATGTGTGCGTGTGTGTATGCATGCATATATATATATGTATATGTATGATATATATATGTTATATATATATATATATATATATATATATATATATTATTATTATTATTATTATTATGAACATTTAGTACGCCTAATCAAATTAATGCCCTAGGCGTTTACAATGGCAAAACATATAACCAGAATCACAAGCACACACACACACGCCCACAGAAGCACCCACACACACACAAACACACACACACACACACACAAACACACACACAGCATGACATGCAAATACAATGACACATTGACACTAAGACACTATAATGTCACCATTACATTACATGGGGGGAAGGGGGCAGAGATTACCAGTTTTGGGAAACAGGTGAGTTTTGAGGGAGCGTTTGAATGTGGACAGAGAGGGTGAGTATCTAAGAGAGCGAGGTAACTGATTCCAGATGGTTGGAGCTTGATAGGAAAAAGAACGCTGCCCAAACCTTTTAGTGCGGACTATGGGGATACTATAGAGACGGGTATCAGATGAGGACCGCAAAGCTCGAGATGGCGTGTAGAGATGTAACAGATGGGTGAGATACTCAGGACAGGAAGACTCAATAGATTTGAAGCAGAGGCAGGCAATCTTGTAGGATATTCTTTGCTGAACAGGGAGCCAGTGGAGAGAACAGAGCAATGGCGTAACATGGTTAAATTTTGAAGAGCGGAAGATGAGACGGGCAGCATGATTTTGAACTTTCTGAAGTTTGTTAATGAGATGAGAGGGGGAACCAGAAAAAAGAGCATTACAGTAATCGAGACGGGATAGAACAAATGCACAGACAAGAGCCTTTGTCGTGTCTTCTGAGAGGAGGTGGCGGATAGAAGCAATTCGGCGGAGTTCAAGAAAACAAGTCCGACAGACGTTGCTCACATGCTGGTGGAAGGACAGGGTTTGATCAAGAGTTACACCAAGGTTACGGGCAAAATGGGAGAGAGGGATAGATGAGTCAACAAGTGTGACAGAGGTTGGAAGAGAGGGGTGATTTTGGAGTTTGGGTGGGGTGATCAAGATCAATTCGGATTTCTCTTCATTTAATTTCAGTTTGTTTTCAGTCATCCAATCCTTCAGGTCAGCTACACAAGATTGGGTTTTCTGGATCATGATGGGAAGGTCAGGGAGAGGCCCAGAGACATACAGCTGATTGTCATCCGAGAAAGAATGATGCTGAAGCAGGTGTTCTTGGACAATAGAGGAGACAGGGTAGGTGTAGAGAATGAAAAGTAGGGGCCCAGAACAGATCCTTGTGGCACTCCGTAAGTCAGACAGGAAGGATTAGAAGAAAGACCATTGACAGAAACTACTTGCAGACGATTGGTGATGTAAGAATGAAACCAGTTCAAGACAGTATCATGGAGCCCAAAAGAGTGATGTAGACGGGAGAGAAGGATAGAGTGGTCAATAGTGTCAAAGGCAGCAGATAGGTCCAAGAGAGTCAAAAGTGATACGTTGTTAGAGTCGAGAGTAGTCAGTAAGTCGTTGCAGATTTTGAGAAGAGCAGTTTCGGTACTATGTCCAGAACGGTAAGCAGACTGAAGGGAATAGACAAGGTTATTGGAATGAAGGTGGTTTAACAGCTGGTCAAGAACAACTTTCTCTAAGACCTTGGAAAGAAAAGGAAGATTTGACACAGGTCTATAGTTTTTCAAATTCTCAGGGTCAAGAGTCGTCTTTTTTAGAAGAGGTCTTACAATTGCTGACTTGAAAGAAGAAGGAAAGGAGCCAGTTGAAAGGGAATGGTTAATGATATCGGTGATGTGAGGGAGAAGAGCATCGAGACAATGGGTGAGAAAAGAAGCTGGCAATGGGTCGAGTTCACAGGTTTTAATGCCAGATTTCATGATGATTTTCTTAACAAAGTCCTCAGAAACGGGTTGGAAGAAAGTAAGGGGGATTCCAGAGAAAGGGGGTTCAGGAAATGTAGCATGAGTGTTCGTCGTGGAATCGAGAGAAAGCCTGAGGTTAGCAATCTTGTATATATATATGTATGTATTATATATACATGTATGTACATACATACACAATATACATACATATATATGTGTGAGTGTGTATGAGAGAGAGAGACAGACAGAGAGAGACAGAGAGAAACAATGTGATTAGCACATTAAAAAAAAAAAAGACGTAAACCTACCTAATGAAGCGATGCGTATAAACGTTTACGTATAGGCCTACACAATTAACCATCCCATTCGAGAACAAAGAAGAGAGTATCAGAATACTTCATCCCTATTATTATGCAGTTTTCATAACCCTTGGCAGATCTGAATGGAGCGTGCATATGGAATTGTCTGAGTGCGGATGAATCCCTGTTGAACAAACTCCAAATTTCAAACTTGGTGAGGGGGGGTGGGGGGGTGGGCAGTACATTCATTCGTATGCCGTCGTTCCAAGAATGAACAACAAAGAAGAGAATTCATCTGTGGAGAGAGAGAGAGAGAGAGGGAGGGAGGGAGAGAGAGAGGCAGGGAGAGAGAGAGAGGGGGGGGAGAGAGGGGTGCAAAAAGGCCTGTGGTGATTTGCATGTGACGTTCATAGCTTTAGCGGCCTGTCACAAGCATACTGCTGCTTCTTCGACATCTGACAAAGCATCGCCCAGATTCAAGTGACAGCCCATTTTTTCGTGGGTATTTTAAATTTTTTTAAATATTTTTATTGGTCTTTTTTTTTTTCCTTCCCTTCTCTGTCTTTATCTCATTCCTTCTTTGTCTCCCTATTTCTGACTGTCTCTTTTTGTCTGTCTGTCTGTCTGTCTGTCTGTCTCTGTCTCTCTCTCTCTTTTTCTCGTTTTTGTTGGTCCGTTTTCCCTCTCTTTCTTTTTTTGTCTCTCTGTTTCTATCTGTCTGTCTGTCTGTCTCTCTCTCTTTGTCTCTCGCTCTCTTTGTTGTTGTTGTTGTCCATTTTTCATCTCTGTCTTTATCTCTTTTCTTCGTTGTCTCTCTCTGTTTCTGTCTTGATCCGTTTTCCCTCTGTCTTTCTCTCTTTCCTTCGTTGTCTCTCTGTTTCTGTCTGTCTCTTTCTCTCTGTCTCTCGTTTGTTTCTTGTTGTTGTTGTTGTTCCTGTTGTTGTTGTTGTTGTTGTTGTTGTTGTTCTTCTTCTTCTTCTTCTTCTTCTTCTCCTCCTCCTCCTCCTCCTCTTCCTCCTCCTCCTCCTCCTTGTTCTTCTTCTCCTCCTCCTCCTCCTCTCTTTCTCTGTCTCTCTCTCTCTCTGTCTCCCTGTCTGTCTGTGTGTCTCTCTCTCTTCGCTCTCTCTGTCTCTCTGTCTGTTTCTTCTTTGTTTCTCTCTGTTGCTCTGTATGTCTGTCTGTCTGTCTCTCCTCTCTCTCTCTCTCCCTCTCTCTCTCTCTCTCTCTCTCTCTCTCTCTCTCTCTCTCTCTCTCCTCTCTCCCCTCTCTCTGTCTGTCTTTCCACTTTTTCTCTCTTTATTGCTCTTTTTCTTTCTTTGTTTCCTGTGTCTCTCTCCTTGTCTGTCTGTCTGTGTTGAATCTCTCTGTCTCAATCAGTCCTTGTCTTCCCCCTTCCCTCACCCCCCCCCCCCTCTTGTCAATTTTCTTTACGTGTTTGCTGTGGTCTCTATTCAGACTGTCTCTGTCTTTCTCCCTGTCCCTCCCCCTTACACTTCCCCCTCTCTCTTTGTAGCTCTCTGTCTGTGTGTCTGTCTCTATGCCACTCTCTGTCCTCTCCTCCTCCTCCCTCCTTTCCATCTCTGTTTCTTCGTATGTATGCGCAGCTAGTATGTAGATTAGCAACGGCAAGTTTGAAAAAAAAAAGAGGTTTTTATTCAATAACTGTTACCGTTGGAAGATAAAGCATCATTGTCATTTGTCGTTGTCATTGTCTCTGTTGCTCTCTTTTCCCCTTCCTGTCTTTTTCTGTCAGTCTTTCCCTCTCTACCTTTCTCCCTCCCTTCTTCTCTTTCTCCTTCCCTCCCTTTCTCTCCCTCTCGTTCTTTCTGTCTCTCTGTCTTTCTCCCACCCTCCCTGTCTCTCTGTCAGTCTCTCCATCTTTCTCTCTCTCTCTCCATCTTTCTCTCTCTCTCTCCCCTCTCTCTCCCTTCCTCTCTCTCTCCCTTCCTCTCTCTCTCCCTTCCTCTCTCTTTCTCCCTCCTCTCTCTGTCTCTTCTTTCTCTGTGTCCCTCTCTTTCTGTCTCCGTCTGTCTCCCTCCCTCTCTGTCTGTCTGTCTCTCTCTCTCTCTCTCTCTCTCTCTCTATCTCGCTCGCCATCTCTCTCTTGTCACTTGTTCACTCGTTCGCTGTCTTGATTTCAAGTTTTTCTTTTTTGCATTAAGATTTGTCCGTTATTCTGTTGGAAAAGGATCAAGCTAGATGTCTCAACCGACCCGTACCCCCTAAACAAGAGTGACATGACGTGGTTTTTGTTTGTTTGTGTTGTTTATTTTTTTTCCTTGCATGCTGTTCCTGGTGTGGTATGCTACCAGATCTATCAGTGCCTGCAATCCTTTATCCCCACCACCACCCTCCCGTTTTCTGTCTGTCTCTGTCTGTCGAGTTTCTCTGTCTCTGTCTCTTCTTTCTTCTCTGTCTGTCTGTCGCTCTCTCTCTCTCTTATTCTCTCTCTCTGTCTGTTTGTCTGTTTGCTGTCTCTCTCCTCTCCGTCTCTGTCCTCTCTGTTTCTGTTCTGTCTGTCTCTATCTCTCTGTCTTGTCTATGTCTGTCTGTGTGCCTGGTTGTCTGTCTGTTTCTCTATTTGTCTATCAGTCTCTCTGTCTCTGTCACTCTCTCTCTCTCTCTCTCTCTCCTCTCTCTCTCTCTCTCTTATCAGTCTCTCTATGTCACTGTCTGTCTCTGTCTTCTCTCCGTCTGTCTCTCTCTGTCTCTCTCTGTCTGTCTCTCTCCCTCCCTTCCCTCTCTTTCTCTATCTCTCTCACCTCTCTCCTTACCTCTCATCCTCACCCTGGCCATCTCCTCTCGTTCACTGTTCACTTGTTCGCTGTTTGATTCAAGTTTTCTTTCCTTTTTGCATTAAGATCTGTCTGTTATTCTGTTGGAAAAGGATCAAGCTAGATGTCTCAACCGACCCTACCCCCTAAACAAGAGTGACATGACGTGTTTTGTTTGTTTTGTTTTTTTTCTTGCATGCTGTTCCTGAGTGTGGTATGCTACCAGATCTATCAGTGCCTGCAATCCTTTATCCCTTCCACCACCCTACCGTTTTCTGTCTGTCTCTGTCTGTCGAGTTTCTCTGTCTCTGTCTCTTCTTCTCTCGTTCTCTCTCTGTGTCTGTCTGTCTGTCGTTCTCTCTCTCTCTCATTCTCTCTCTCTGTCTTCTTGTTGTCTGCTCTCTCTCTGTCTCTGTCAGTCTGTCTCTCTGTTTCTGTTCTGTCTGTCTCTATCTCTCTGTCTTGTCTATGTCTGTCTGTGTGCCTGGTTGTCTGTTTCTATTGTCTATCAGTCCCTGTCCTGTCTGTCACTCATACTTTCTATATATATCAGTTGTCTCTCTATGTCTCTAGCTCTGTCCTCTCTGTCTATCATCTCTCTGTTCTGTCTCTGATCCATCATCTCTCTGTTCTTATTCATCTGCTCTACGTCTCTGTCTGTCTCTTCTCTGTCTCTTCCCTCCTCCTTCCTCTCTCTCTCTCTCTGTCTCTCTCTCTCTCCCTCTTCCCTCTCTTTCTCTTATCTCTCTCACCATCTCTCCTTACCCTCTCCCTCACCCTGGCCATCTCTCTCGTTCACATCGTTCACTTGTTCGCTGTGTCGATTCCAAGTCTTTCTTTTCCTTGTTTGCATTAAGATCTGTCTGTTATTCTGTTGGAAAAGGATCAAGCTAGATGTCTCAACCGACCCCTACCCCCTAAACAAGAGTGACATGACGTGTTTTTTGTTTTGTTTTTTTCTTGCATGCTGTTCCTGAGTGTGGTATGCTACCAGATCTATCAGTGCCTGCAATCCTTTATCCCTTCCACCACCCTCCCGTTTTCTGTCTGTCTCTGTCTGTCGAGTTTCTCTGTCTCTGTCTCTCTCTTTCTCTCGTTCTCTCTCTGTGTCTGTCTGTCTGTCTGTCGTTCTCTCTCTCTCTCATTCTCTCTCTCTCTCTCCTCTCTGTTTGTCTGCTCTCTCTCTGTCTCTGTCAGTCTGTCTCTCTGTTTCTGTTCTGTCTGTCTCTACTCTCTGTCTGTGTCTATGTCTGTCTGTGTGCCTGGTTGTCTGTTTCTCTATTTGTCTATCAGTCTCTCTGTCGCTGTCTGTCACTCACTCACTCTCTCTATATATATATCTGTCTGTCTCTCTATGTCTCTAGCTCTGTCTCTCTCTGTCTATCAGTCTCTCTGTTTCTGTCTCTGTCACTCACTCTCTCTGTGTCTTATCAGTCTCTCTACGTCTCTGTCTCTCTCGTCTCTGTCTCCTCTCCCTCCCTTCCCTCTCCTCTCTCTCTCTGTCTCTCTCTCTCTCTCTCTCTCCTCTTCCCTCTCTTTCTCTCTATCTCTCTCACCATCTCTCCTTACCCTCTCCCTCACCTCTGTCACCTCG
>JAPXFY010000020.1:36327526-36330026 GCA_030674185.1 Monoplex corrugatus | reverse complement strand
ATATTAGCAAAAAAATATGTTTCAAAACCGACACCTTGGTTCAGTGACACCAATACCAAAATCATTTTCCACTGGCACTTTCTTGTGATACCTGCTGAAGTTTTCCAGGAGAGAGAGAGAGAGAGAGAGAGAGAGAGAGAGAGAGACAAACAGACAACAGACAGACAGACAGACAGACAGACAGAGACGGAGATAGCAAAAATTTGCTGTATTTTAGTTGCCGTCATCTTTAGAATCTCCATCTCCTTTTGTATTCGTTTAGACAGAAGGACAGAATACATGAACGAATGACTGTACATTAGACTGAAAGAAAGAAAGGAGGGACTGGCGATTTGACGTAGTTGCAGCAGCAGTGTTTCGTAATATTCTTTCGCCTTAATTCTTTGTCGTTTCAATCTTCATGTTCGCGTACAGAGGAAAAATGAGAGAAAGAGAATGAAAGAGTGATTGAAAGAAATAAAGAAAGAAAAAGAGAAAGAAACGAAAGGAGGACATGGATTGATGAAGACAGCAACACAGTTACTCAATTTTCTTTTTTTTTTTTTCTTTCTTTTGCTTAGTTATCTTCTTTTGGCTTTATCGTCTTATTCGTTCGGGTGGGGGTGGAGGGGGGAGGGAGACAAATGCAAGAAAGAAAAGGTGGAGGGAGTCGATAAAGACAATAGCCGATGTTTGATTTTCTGCTTTCGTCGTCGTTGTTGTCGTCATTGTTGTTGTTTTTGTTTTGTTTTTTCGTTTCTGCCTGTTCGTTTACTTTTTACTCACGCCATTACGCTATACGCCATTGGCATGGAGGGCAGCAACGAAATTCTCTGCTCTTGTCTGTTCTGTATAGTACCCGGAGTGTGTTGATGACCTTGAGGTACCCCCATGGGGTTGCCGGGGTCTCTTTCAGTGCATGTGCAAATAGTATCTCCACCTACTGTGATAGAAATTTCTTCTTTTCTGTCACTCTCTGTTTCTTCCTTTCTCTTTCGCTTTCTGTCATTTTCTGCTGTATTCCTACATCCTAAAATTCCGTGCTAGAAATTTGCTCTTTTCTGTCACTCTGTTTGTTTCTTCCTTTTCCCTTTGCTTTCTGTCATTTCTTTCTGTCATTCTTTCTGTCATTCTTTCTGTCATTTTCTGCTGTATTCCCACCTTCTGATATTTGCGCTAGAAATGTCCTTTACTATCACTGTCTTTTTCTTTCTTCTCCCTTGCTTCTGTCATTTCTTCCTCATTTTCTGTTGTATTCCCCACCTTCTGAATATTTTGCGCTAGAAATGTCCTCTTACTATCACTGTCTTATTTCTTTCTCTCCTTTGCTTTCTGTCATTCTTCCTATCATTTCTGTTGTATTCCCACCTTCTGATATTTTGCGCTAGAAATGTCCTCTTTACTATCACTGTCTTTATTTCTTTCTTCCTCCTTTGCTTTCTGTCATTTCTTCCTATCATTTTCTGCATTGCTGATCCATTCACCTCTATGTGTTCGATAACCTCTCACGTACTTTCTCTTAGGATTGATAATTGGGTACATGTGTTGGGTGCATTTTTGGCTGTAAGGGGGGGGGGGGGTGAGATATACGGAAGCAATTTAAGGTAGTTTAGGCCCGTTTTTATGTATGTTTTAGTGTCCGTAGTTATATTCAAATTTGTATTCAGTATGTTTGTTTAAATCCCCTGTGTGATAAAATGAACGGAGTGGTCAACGCCAGGGGCATCTCTTTAGATTATGTGCGCAAATGCCTGCAGTTTTAATTTGTATTCAGGTGTGTGTTTTTTGAAATCCACTGTGTGATAAATTGGACGGAGTGGTCAACGCCAGGGGCATCTCCTTAGATCATGTGCGCGAATACATTGATATGTGTAGGCCTACTTAAGTTTCTTTTCCTTTTTTTTTTTTTTTTTTAACTTGTTGAAGTATTGTGTATGTTTTGAAATAATTATAACCCTGATATGGCTGTACGCAGTCGGGTACGCTTTAAACGAAAATAATAACAAGAGCAGTGACCTTGATGAGTCTTTCTGTTGATCGTCGCTAGGTGTTTCTGAATCTTCCTCTCTTTCTTCATGCTTTTTGTGTCCAGTGAAGGGCAGTCCGGGTGATGCTGTCCTGCTGTCTTCGGGTCATGCGCCCAGTCCATTTTCAACGATCTTTTATGATGATGATGCCCATACTGTGTTGACTGCATCGAGCAAGTAGTAATTATGGTTGGTTGGAGATGGCGTTGGTGGTCCAGAGGATTCGTATGATTTTTTCAGAGATTCTTTGTACGGAAGGTCGCTTTTTGTAAGTCCCTGGCATTCTGAATCTTAAAGGACAGTGGAAAAGACACAGGTCCGGTAAACAAGATAACTGATGACTGGGTCCGAATGGGTCATGCAACGCATGGACAGCCCCCACCCCCCACCCCCCACCCCCCATCCCTCTTTTTTCTTTGAAGACATGATTGGTGTCGGGAGATTGGGAGGTGAGTGTCCCGAGAGTGGCGAGGCATTGGTGCTCCGGGTCCCAT
>JAPXFY010000020.1:36317526-36322526 GCA_030674185.1 Monoplex corrugatus | reverse complement strand
CGAAAGACAAGAACATGATAGAGTAGACAGATAGAAGAAAACAAAGAAACACGAAAGATCAAAACATGATAGGGTAGAGAGATAGAAGAAAACAGGAAATAAAGACGAAAGATCAGAACATGATAGAGTAGATAGATAGAAGAAAACAAAGAAACACGAAAGATCAGAACATGATAGAGTAGATAGATAGAAGAAAACAAATAAACACGAAAGATCAGAACATGATAGGGTAGATAGATAGAAGAAAACAAAATAAAGACGAAAGACAAGAACATGATAGAGTAGATAGATAGAAGAAAACAAAAAAACACGAAAGATCAGAACATGATAGGTAGATAGATAGAAGAAAACAGAAATAAAGACGAAAGATCAGAACATGATAGAGTAGATAGATAAAGAAAACAGAAATAAACCGAAGATCAGAACATGATAGAGTAGATAGATAGAAGAAAACAAAAAAGACGAAAGACAGAACATGATAGGGTAGATAGATAGAAGAAAACAGAATATAGACGAAGACAAGACTTGATAGGTATGATAGAAACAGATTACCGAAAGATCAGAACATGATAGATAATATATAGAAAAAATAAGACGAAAGACAAGAACGTGTATTAAGAGACGAGTCGAATGATTGTGATGAGAAAACAAAATAAAACAAAACAGCATAGGTATAGAAAAAAATCGATCAAGACTGTACGAGTGATAATAGCAGAAGCGTACATGAGTATGATAAAATCATAACCAAAGATCCAACTTTTAGATAGTGTTGATCAGTAGCAATCAACCTGATATAATAGATAGACGATAACCGATCAGTCCGACATGTATGTTGACAGATGAGAACTGATAACCACGTAATCTAACATTGGGTGTATAACCCGTCGCCTATAAGTAGTTAGATAAGAAAACAAATTATAATCCGAAAGTCTCAGTCACTATAGTGTGTAATAGAGCTCCGCACTGATTGATTGGAAGAATACACACGATCAGAACTGTGTTACGTTGCGATTAACGGACATGTGTATGTCTAACACTCTTTTAGTAGACGCCCTACCTATCTCATGTTTCTTTCTCCTTTCTCTTGTCCCTCGTTTTTTTAGAAGCTGAGTACCTAAGAAAATGTCGAAGATGTGTTGATGGGACATACTCACTGTTGTACATTTTCTTGCTCTTCCTCTCCCCTCTCCTCTCTCTCTTCTTCTCTCTTGTCTCTCTCTCTTCCTCTCTCGTCTCTCCTCCTCTCTCTCTCTCTCTCTGTTATCTTTAGCGTCTTGTCTCTGTCTGTTCTGGTCGTCTGTCTGTCCTCTGTCTTTCTCTGTTCTCGCTCTCTTCTGTCTTCGTCTCTTCTGTCTCTCTGTCTGTCTCTCTTCTCTCTTTTCTCTCTCTCCTCTCTCTCTCGTTCTCTGTCTGTCTCTCTCTCTCGTTGTTCTTCTCTCTCGTTTTCGTTCTGTTTGTCTCTTCTCTCTCTCTTCTCTCTCTTCCCTCTCTCTCTCTCTCCTGTTCTCTCTCTCTCTCTCTTCTCTCTCTCGCTCTCTCCCTCTTTCTCTCTCTCTGTCTCTGTCTCTCTGTCCCTCTCTTTGTCCCTCTCTCTGTCCCTCTCTGTCTGTCCCTCTCTGTCACTCTGTCCCTCTCCCTCTCTCTGTCTATCTCCCTCTTTGTCCCTCTCTTTTTCTGTCCCTCTCCCTCTCTGTCCCTCTCCCAGTCCCTCTCTCTCTCTCCCTCTCTCTTAGTTTATATTTAAGCTTTCTGACTTTTGTCGGATGCGTGTGTGCGGGTTCGTTTTGTCAACACTGTGCAGGCTGTATGTTGCTGCACAGTCTGCATAATCCGTCTTCGGTGGTGCGTGGTGTGCATCTTGGGTGGGTTTTTTTTTTAATAGTTCCATAAGCCACCGGGACCCTGATATGACTTACAGGATCTTTAACGTACGTAGTATACTTGCTGTTCTGCGAGCGTGTGCACGCACACGAAGGGGTTTTAGACACTGGCATATCCGCATGCACAGCGTACACGTTGATCTGGGAGATGCGAAAAATCTCCACCCTTTATCTACCTGGGGATGAGAGGGGGGGGTGTGGAGGGAAGGGGGAGTGGTTGGGTGAAGGTGCTTTGGAAGGATCGAACCGTTGGAACCCTGAAATTTTACCAACGTGATCACCACACCCGCCCTCTCTGGCAGTATTCTCTCCTGTTTGTTTTTGACAAGAAGAAAGAAGAAAGAAAGAGTGGAAGGGGGGGGGGAGTATGGATGGAAGAGGAAGAGAAAGAGTGGAAGGGGGGGGAGTATGGTTGGAAGAGGAAGAGAAAGAGTGGAAGGGGGGGAAGTATGGTTGGAAGAGGAAGAGAAAGAGTGGAAGGGGGGGAAGTAAGTTTGGAAGAGGAAGAGAAAGAGTGGAAGGGGGGGTATGGTTGGAAGAGGAAGCGAAAGAGTGGAAGAAGGGGAGTATGGTTGGATGAAGAAGAGAAAGAGTGGAAGGGGGGGAAGTATGGTTGGAAGAGGAAGCGAAAGAGTGGAAGGGGGGGAAGTATGGTTGGAAGAGGAAGAGAAAGAGTGGAAGGGGGGGGAAGTATGGTTGGAAGAGGAAGAGAAAGAGTGGAAGGGGGGGAAGTATGGTTGGAAGAGGAAGAGAAAGAGTGGAATGGGGGGAAGTATGGTTGGAAGAGGAAGAGAAAGAGTGGAAGGGGGGGAAGTATGGTTGGAAGAGGAAGCGAAAGAGTGGAAGGGGGGGAAGTATGGTTGGAAGAGGAAGAGAAAGAGTGGAAGGGGGGGGAAGTATGGTTGGAAGAGGAAGAGAAAGAGTGGAAGGGGGGGAAGTATGGTTGGAAGAGGAAGAGAAAGAGTGGAATGGGGGGAAGTATGGTTGGAAGAGGAAGAGAAAGAGTGGAAGGGGGGGAAGTATGGTTGGAAGAGGAAGAGAAAGAGTGGAAGAGGGGGAAGTATGGTTGGAAGAGGAAGAGAAAGAGTGGAAGGGGGGGAAGTATGGTTGGAAGAGGAAGAGAAAGAGTGGAAGGGGGGAAGTATGGTTGGAAGAGGAAGAGAAAGAGTGGAAGGGGGGAAGTATGGTTGGAAGAGGAAGAGAAAGAGTGGAAGGGGGGGGGGGAGTATGGTTTGAAGAGGATGAGAAAGAGTGGAAGGGGGTGGAGTATGGTTGGAAGAGGAAGAGAAAGAGTGGAAGGGGGGGGGGGAGGGGAGTATGGTTGGAAGAGGAAGCGAAAAGGGAAAGCATAGACGTAGATAGAAAAAAACTGCTTGATTTTCTTGTTGTTTTTTTCTTTCGTTTATTTATTTATTTATTTATTTATTTATTTATTTATTTATTTATTTATTCATTTATTTATTTTATTCATTCATTCATTCATTCATTCATTTATTACGTTTACTTATTTATATGTGTGTTTGTTTTTAGATATGGGAAAAGAAAAAAGAAAGGTATGAGGAAGGAGCAGATAAAAAAGAAGGAATGAGATTGATGAAGACAACGACACAGTTTTTCAATTTCTTGACTGTGCTCCTTTCCCTCTCAATCTTCTATCTTGTTCATTTAGACAAGAAGAAAGAAAGAAAGAAAAGAAAGAAAGAAAGATGGAGGGGTAATGAGAAGAGAAGGAAGCGAAAAGAGAATGGAGAAATAATGGGAATAGGAGGAAATGAAAGAGAGAGAGAGAGAGGTGGGGGGGGGAGGGACTAAAATGGATGAAAAAGGGGGGGGGGGGGAGGGAGAAACTAAAATGGAGATAGACAAATTGCTTTATTGTGTCCAAGTTTTGTTGTTTTTTTAGACAAAGGATAAAAGATAGAAAGGAAGGGAGGTGGGGAGGGTGGGGGAGAAAGAAATAAAGAAACAAAGAAAGAAGAAATGGGATTGATGGCAACAACAACACTTTTGCTTACTTTTCTTGTCTTCCTTCTTTCCCTTCTCAATCTTCTGTCCAGTGTTGTTATGTTTTGAAACGGTTATAGCCCCTGATGTGGCTCTACGCAGTCGGCTGGGCTTTAACCCTTTGACTCCCGCGCCCTGTCTGCTTGCATCCTGCATTGTCATCAGTGACAGCAAAGCAAAGCAGGAGGAAGCTGGTGGATAGGGTGAAAGAGTCAAAGGGTTAAAAAATAAGTCTAGTTTTATTTAGAGAAAAAAAAGAAAGAAAGAAAGCAAGAAAGAAAAAGGAAAGCAAGTTAGAAAGAAAGAAAGAAGAAAGAAAGCTAGAAAGAAGAGAGAAAGAAGCAAAGAAAGAAAGAAGAAAGAAAGAAGATAGAAAGTAGGAAAAAAAAAGCAAGAAGGAAAGAAGAAAGAAAGAAGAAAGGAGAGAAAGAAAGAAAGAAGAAAGAAAGACAGAACAAAGAAAGAAAGACAGAACGAAGAAAGAAAGAAGAAAGAAAGAAAGACAGAACAAAGAAACCAAGAAAGACAGAACAAAGGAAGAAAGAAGAAAGTAAGAAAGACAGAACAAAGAAAGAAAAAAAGAAAGAAAGCAAGAAGAGAAAGACATAGCAAAGAAGGAAAACATGACAGAACAAAGAAAATATAAGAAAGAAAGACAGATGGATCAAAGAAAGAAAGAAGAAAGTAACAAAGAAAGAAAAGAGAATTTAAGAAAGACAGAACAAAGAAAGCACAAAAGACAGAACAAAGAAAGAAAGAAGAATTTAAGAAAGACAGAACAAAGAAAGAAAGAAGAATTTAAGAAAGACAGAACAAAGAAAGAAAGAAGAATTTAAGAAAGACAGAACAAAGAAAGCAAGAAAGACAGAACAAAGAAAAAAAAGAAAGCAAGAAAGACAGAACAAAGAAAGCACGAAAGACAGAACAAAAAAAAAAAAGAAAGCAAGAAAGACAGAACAAAGAAAGAAAGACGAAAGTAAGAAAGACAGAACAAAGAAAGCACGAAAGCCAGAACAAAGAAAGAAAGAAAATAAGAAAAGACAGAACACAGAAAGAAAGTAAGAGAGACAGAACAAAGAAAGCACGAAAGACAGAACAAAGAAAGAAAAAAGAAAG
>JAPXFY010000020.1:36310026-36312526 GCA_030674185.1 Monoplex corrugatus | reverse complement strand
TCTCTCGCTCTTTCTGCTCTTCTCTTCTCTTCGTCTTCCACGCTATACACTCGCCACACTAACATCAACAGCACAACACGCGCATAACAACATCACACACACCATCACACACACACACACCTCCTCCCTAACAATCACACATCACATCACATTCACATCCATCCATACACACATCACATACACATACCACCATCACCACATACAACACACATCACCACATACCACTACAACCATACACACACACACCACCACATCACACATCACACCCTACACAACAAACACACCACACACCCACACACACACACACACCACCGATCCCCACCCAGCATCACCCACACACCCCACATCACCACACCACTGCCGCACACCACACCACATCCACCACAACCACCCCACATCCACCCCACATCAACCCACACACCCACAACCACCCATCACCACATCCACCCACATCCACCCCACAACCACCCACATCCACCCAATCACCCCACATCCACCCACATCACCCCCACACCACCTCCACATCTCACCCCACATCCACCCCACATCACCCACACCACCCCACATCCACCCCAATCACCCCACATCCACCCACACCCAACCCACACCACCCCACAACCACCCCACATCCACCCACATCAACCCCACATCAACCCACATACCACCCCACATCACCCACACACCCCACATCCACCCACATCACACCCCACAACACCCACACACCCCAACCACCCACACACACCAATCAACCCCACAACCACCCCACATCCACCCCACAACCACCCCACATCCAACCCCACATCCACCCCAATCCACCCCACATCAACCCCACAACCACCCCACACCCAACCCCACATCCACCCCACAACCACCCCACATCCACCCAATCCACCCCACATCCACCCACATCAACCCCACACACCCCACCCATCCCACATCCAACCCCTATCCACCCCACATCACCCCACAACCACCCCACATCACCCCACATCCACCCACATCCACCCCACATCCACCCCACACCACCCACAACCACCCCACATCCACCCACATCCATCCATCCACCCACATCACCCCACATCCACCCCACATCCACCCCACATCCACCCCACATCCATCCCACATCCACCCCACATCCACCCCACATCAACCCACATCCACCCCACAACCCCACATCCACCCCACATCCACCCACATCCACCCCACATCCACCCACATCCACCCACATCAACCCCCACATCCACCCCCACAACCACCCCACATCCACCCACATCCATCCCACATCCACCCCACATCCATCCCACATCCACCCCACATCAACCCCACATCAACCCCACAACCATCCCACATCCATCCCCACATCCACCCCAATCAACCCCACAACCATCCCACATCAACCTCACATCCATCCCATATCCACCCCACATACCATCCCAATCCACCCCACATCCATCCCACATCATCCACAACCATCCACATCCACCCACATCCAACCCCACATCCATCCCACATCCACCCCACATCCATCCCAATCCACCCCACACCACCCCAATCCATCCCACATCCACCCCACATCCACCCCAATCCATCCCACATCCATCCCACAACCACCCCACATCATCCCCACATCCACCCCACAACCACCCCACATCCATCCCACATCCACCCCAATCCACCCACATCATCCCACATCCACCCCACAACCACCCCACATCCATCCCCACATCAACCCCACAAGCCATCCCACATCCACCCCACATCACCCCACAATCACCGTACCCCACATCACACCCCACATCCACCCCACAACCACCCACATCCACCCCACATCACCCCACATCAACCCCACAACCACCCCACAACCACCCCACATCCACCCCACACCACCCCACATCCACCCCTAACCACCCCACATCCACCCCACATCAACCCAACTTTCACAAACAGACGACACACTTGCAAAACCAAACCTACCCATTCCCCTCTTCCAGTTTTTTTTTTCTTTTTTTTTTTTTTTTGCACAAAGGAGGATAGGATCGTGGGTGGACGGTGGGATGGGGGCGCTGAGAATGAAGGAAAGAAACTCTCAGAAAAGCAACAACAGTGGAATGAAGGAAGGAAGAAACAAGAAAACTCTCAGCATGAAGGAAGGAAAGAAAAAAAAAAAACCAAAATGGTCAAGCCATTCTAACCTCTCCCTTTACATAAAAAAGATGGACTAGATGTTTTGTACCTCTTATGGCCACTTGTTTTTTAAAAAAGGGCGAGATGAAATAAGACTTGACATCCGTAACATCTAACAATTTCCCTTTACATAAAAAAGATGGCAAAAAGTCTAGATTTTGTACTTCTCAAGGTCGCGGAGAAGGTTGAGATGAAGTAAGAGATTGACGCCCATAACATCCAGATTTTGTACTTCTCAAGGTCGTTCTGTCAGATGAAATAAAACTTCACGTTAACCCTTTGACTCCTCCGCCCTATCAACCAACCGCAAAAAAAC
>JAPXFY010000020.1:36302526-36305026 GCA_030674185.1 Monoplex corrugatus | reverse complement strand
TCTCTCTGTCTCTCTCTGTCTCTGTCTCTCTCTCTCTCTCTGTCTCTCTCTGTTTGCCTGTCTGTCCGTCTCTCTCTTTCTCTGTCTCTTTCTTTCTCTGTCTGTCTGTGTCCGTCTGTCTGTCTGTCTGTCTCTCTTCTCTCTCTGTCCTCTTTCTTTCTGTCTGTCTGTCTGTGTCTGTCTGTCTCTCTCTCTTTCTCTCTCTCTCTCTTCTCTCTCTCTGTCTCTTTTTGTGTGTCTGTCTGTCTCTCTGTCTCTGTCTCTGTCTCTCTCTTCTCTTTCTCCTCCTCCCTCTTTCTGTCTCTCTCTCTCTCTGTTGATGTCATGATCTGCAACTGATATCGTACGTAATTCATCTTTTGTTCTTGGTATAACTTTTTTTTACAAGGCAGTCACTGATTTAGATTTAGGCTTTTTTTTTTATTTTTATTACTTTGTGACACAGAGTACATGTAGAATACTTCAAGAAAATCTGAATAATATTCATAATCAGTTTTCGTTTTGGGGGAAAAATTCGTGGACTTTGAAAACCAAGAGAAGAAAATTAATGAAACTCATGGTGAAAAAAGGGAGCGAGGAAAGAGGGGTAAAACGAAAGGGGAGAGGGAAAGAGATGGAAGGGGAGGGGGAAATATATTAACGTAAACTATCTAGATCTACTCCCTAGTCATCCCACCCCACCACCTGAAGAGTGTTTTATGGGTTAGAAAGGAAGTGATGTTTTTTTTGTTTTTTTTCACCCCCATTCTCCAGCCACGTCTGGTGTTGTCTGTGTGTGTATCATTGCCAGTGTTAGGGGTTCAAATAGGGTCAAAGTTAGAGCTCTCTCTTTCGTTCTCTTTGTCTCTCTGTCTCTCTGTCTGTCTGTCTGTCTCTTTCTCTTTCTCTAACTTTCTCTGTCTGTCTCTTTCTCTTTCTGTTTGTCTCTCTTTCTCTCGCTTTCTCTTGTCTGTCTCTCACTATCTCTCTCTGTCTCTCTCTGTCTCTCTCGTCTCTCTTTCTTCTCTCTGTCTGTCCTCTCTCTCTCTGTCTGTCTCTCTGTCACTCTTTCTCTCTGTCTGTCTATCTCTCTTTCTGTCACTTTCTCTTCTCTTTGTCGGTCTCTTTCTGTCTCTCTGTGCCTCTGTCTCTGTCTCTCTTTCTTCCTCTCTTCTCTTGTCTCTCTCTCTGTTTGCCTGTTGTGTGTCCGTCTCTCTCTCTCTCTCTCTCTCTCTTCTTTCTCTGTCTTGTCTCTCTCTCTCTGTCTCTGTCTCTTTCTGTCTGTCTGTCTGTCTCTTTTTGTCTTCTCTCTCTTACTCTGTCTGTCTCTCTCCCCCTCACTGCCTCCCTCTCTCCCTCTGTCTCTCTGTGTGTTGATGTCATGACCTGCAGCTGATAGTGTACGTAATTTATCTTTTGTTCTTGATACAAGGCAGTTACTGAGTTAGAGTTAGAGTTAGATATAGCGGAGCGTTATGATGTTGTACACAAGTTATTAACCCTTTGACTCCCACACCCTGTCCGCCAACGGCATAAACTTAACCCTTTGATTCCCTCACTGTATCCACCAGCTTCCTGCAGGAAACTGATGGACAAGGTGAGGGAATGAGAGGGTTAATTTTAAGATTTTACTTTGCTAGCATGGCTGACAATGCAGGATGCTGGTGGACAGGGTGCGGGACTCAAAAGGTTAATGTGTTCTATAATGTACATCTCATTTTGATTCAATTATTGTTGAACGTGTTGCCTGTTTTGTTTATGCATATATCTTTTCATAATGGGCCAAGACTTTATGCATGTACATGAACAAATTATCATCATCATTATCTCCCCCCCCCCCCCCCCACATGGGGATGCCGAGGGCTCTGTCAGTATAAATAGTATCCCCACCTTCTGGAAATTCTGTGCTAGAAATTTCCTCTTTTCTGTCACTCCCTTTGTTTCTACCTTATTCCTTTGCTTTCTGTCATTTCTTTCTATCATATTTCTGCCTTAATGGATCCATTCACCTGTGTGTGTTCGATAAAGTCGTACATACTTTCTCTTGCCATAGCGGACATGGAATATAGACTGAAGATAATCTCTAGTTTTGTTTGCTGTAATTTTACGTTGACAAGGCCAGTTGCCGAAAATTTGCGCCTGTCTTATTTTGTTGTATTAAATACGCGTTCATATTCTTCTTTCGTGTTTTTTTCTGGTTCCTGTTTGCTTGAACCAGGGCAGTCACGCTTGTTTTGAAGATAATCTGTTGTTTGTGTCATTGACCTTATCACTGAAAAAAATAATGTACTTTATTGATTCATTCACACTCTTTATTTGTTTCACTTTGTATATATAGTCTGTCTTTCTCATGAAGAGTAGATGTTTTAGTGCTCTATTGAAAAGGGGGATGGGTGGGGATGGGGAAAGAGCATGTGCAGCGTTAATGTGTTGCCTTTGGACAGAAAGATTGATCGGGTCTTAACGTATCTGTCTTTTTAAAAAATTTTTTCTCTCTCTTGTTTTTCAGTTTAAAAGTTTA
>JAPXFY010000020.1:36282526-36292526 GCA_030674185.1 Monoplex corrugatus | reverse complement strand
TAGTATGGTAGTCCATTGCTTACTAGTATAGTAGGCCATTTTTTACTAGTATAGTAGTCCGTTACTTACTAGTACAGTAGTCCATTGCTTACTAGTATGGTAGTCCATTGTTTACTAGTACAGTAATCCATTGTTTACTAGTACAGTAGTCCATTGTTTACTAGTAGTCCATTGCTTACTAGTATAGTAGTCCATTGCTTACTAGTATAGTAGTCCATTGTTTACTAGTATAGTAGTCCATTGCTTACTAGTATAGTAGTCCATTGCTTACTAGTATGGTAGTCCATTGCGTACTAGTACAGTAGTCCATTGCTTACTAGTATGGTAGTCCATTGCTTACTAGTATGGTAGTCCATTGCTTACTAGTATAGTAGTCCATTTCTTACTAGTATAGTAGGCCATTGTTTACTAGTATAGTAGTCCATTGCTTACTAGTACAGTAGTCCATTGCTTACTAGTATGGTAGTCCATTGCTTACTAGTATAGTAGTCCATTGCTTACTAGTATAATAGTCCATTGCTTACTAGTACAGTAGTCCATTGCTTACTAGTACAGTAGTCCATTGCTTACTAGTATAGTAGTCCATTGCTTACTAGTATAGTAGTCCATTGTTTACTAGTATGGTAGTCCATTGCTTACTAGTATGGTAGTCCATTGCTTACTAGTACGGTAGTACATTGCTTACTAGTATAGTAGTCCATTCTTTACTAGTACAGTAGTCCATTGCTTACTAGTAGTCCATTGCTTACTAGTATAGTAGACCATTGCTTACTAGTACAGTAGTCAGTTGTTTACTAGTAGTCCATTGCTTACTAGTATAGTAGTCCATTGCTTACTAGTATAATAGTCCATTGTTTACTAGTATAGTAGTCCATTGCTTACTAGTATAATAGTCCATTGTTTACTAGTATAGTAGCCCATTGTTTACTAGTATAGTAGTCCATTGTTTACTAGTATAGTAGTCCATTGTTTACTAGTATAGTAGTCCATTGCTTACTAGTATAGTAGTCCATTGTTTACTAGTATAGTAGTCCATTGCTTACTAGTATAGTAGTCCATTGTTTACTAGTATAGTAGTCCATTGCTTACTAGTATAGTAGTCCATTGTTTACTTCTCTGTTTCTGGTCCACTCTCCTGGAACAAACTTCCTCTCTCAGTCCGTCAGCAACCTACTTTTGTCTCCTTCAAGTCCGCTCTCAAAACTCACCTTTTCTCCTCGCATAAAATCCTAACTTCACTCAACCCCCCCCCCCCCCCCCCCCCTCTGCAGCCTGTCTCCGCTCGGAGGGAATCACATGGTTATAATATATAATTGTATATGCTATGCTCTCTATAATTTTCCATTGCTTTTATTCTTGCTTTTATTGCTTTTATTCTTTCTCCCCATTTATAGCCATGCGTGTGTGTGTGTGTGTGTGTGTGTGTGTGTGTGTATGTGTGTGTGTATGCGTGCGTGTGTGTGCGTGCGTGCGTGCTTGCGTGTGTGTCTGCTTCAGCGCTTAGATTTGATTTTATCAAGATTTTGCGCTATATAAATATTGTAATTATTATTATTATGGTATAGTAGTCCATTGCTTACTAGTGCAGTAGTCCATTGTTTACTAGTATAGTAGTCCATTGCTTACTAGTATAGTAATCCATTGCTTACTAGTATAGTAGTCCATTGCTTACTAGTATAGTAGTCCATTGTTTACTAGTATAGTAGTCCATTGCTGTAACCACTACGCCACGTCAACGGGAGCACGTTTATTTTAAAAATCAGAATAGCATGTCTTCTAAGAGTGGAACAGTATTCAAACGCAATGCACCCCTGATGGCTCTGCTTTTCGTGCATAAACATTTCACCCCAACAGCAGTGTTTATGTTAGATCGTTTGTGCAAACACCCACCATGCACCCAGCCTAAGGATCTCTCGTCTGTCTGTCTGTTTGTCTGTCTGTTTGTCTGTCTGTCTCTGTCTGATATCTGTCTCTCTGTCTGTCTATATCTGTCTGTCTTTCTCTCTCTCTCTCTCTCCCTGTCGGTCTATCTGTTTGTCTGTCTGATGTCTGTCTCTGTCTCTCTTGGTCTCTCTGTCTGTCTGTCGTAGTCTGTCTGTCTGTCTGTCTCTCTCTGTGTTCCTGTCTCTCTTTCTCGGTCTGTCTCTGTGCGTATCTGTCTCTCTCTCTCTCTCTTGTTTCTCTGTCTCTCTCTCTGTCTGTGTCTGTCTGTCTCTCTCTCTCTCCTCTCTCTCTTTCTCTGTCTATCTCTGTCTCCCACCCTTCCCTCTCTCTCTCTCTTTTTTCTCTCTCTCTCTCTCTCTCTGTCTCCTCTGTTCTGTCTTTCTCTCTCTCTCTCTCTCTCTCATATCTATATCTGTCTATAGTTTATGTACTGAGGCAACTGAAATGTGGTTTCATTATCATTCATCGTCATCATTATCATCATCATCATCATCATTATTATGTTATTGTTATCATTGCTATATTATTATCACATCATCATCATCATCATTATTATTATTTATTATTATTATAATTATTATTATTATCTTCAGTCCCCTGGCGCCATGGAAAGAACCAACCAGCCCTGTGAACTGTCACGTGTCATCTAAGAGTGAAACGATTTTCAAAACGTCGCTCTCCCTGCATAAACATCCCACGCCAAAGAGCTTCCTTATAATAAATCGTTCTCACACACACACACACACCACACACCGCACGCCGCACGCACACACACTACACATACATGTACATACACACACACACATACATACACACAAACACACATACATACAACACACACTCACAACACACACACACACTCACACACACAACACACACACTACATACATACACACACACCACACACCAAACACACACATACATATCATACACACATACACACCACACAACATACATACATACACACAAACACACACATACATACACACATACACACACAACACACACAAAACACACGCACACACAAACACACGCACACACACATCACACACATACATATACACAACACATACACACACACACAAACACACATCGCACACGCCATACATACATACACAAACATACACACACACACAACACATCACATACACACATCACATACACACACACATCCCATACATACAACAATACACACACACATACACACACACAACACACTACACACACAACACACACATTCACACACACATACATAACACACACACATATACACACACACACACACACACACACACACACACACACACACACACACACACACACACACACACACACACACACCACACCACACCCCCAGACGGGAAATACATCACAACTCAGAAAGACAGTGCGACGTTTTACAATCAAAGAAATGCTATGATTTTGTTTGTGAATGCTTTTGTGTTAAATAAATTATTGACACAGACAATAAACAACGATTGTGTTTTCAATGCGTCATAAGTAATACGATTTATCACTTTATAATAGTTGTCCCCGTGGGGATGCCGGGGGCTCTTTCGTATAAAAAGTATCCCCACCTTCTGTAAATTCTGTTAGAAATTTCCTCTTTTCTGTCACTCTCTTCTTTCTGCCTTCTGTTTTGCTTTCTGTCATTTCTTCCTATCATTTTCTGCCTTGATGGCCATTCACCTGTATGTGTTCGATAAAGTCTTACGTACTTTTTCTTAGGTTGATAATTGGGTACATGTATTAAGTGCATTTTTGTCTCTAGGGAAATGAGATATGTGGAAAGTAATTTTAGGTACTTTATGCCCGTTTTTTTTTATGTTTTGGTGTCCTTAGGTATGCTTAAATTTGTATTCAGGTATGTTTTTTTTTAATTTCTTGTGCGATAGATTGGACGGTCAACGCCAGGGGCCCGTCCTTAGATTATGTGCGCAAATACATTGATATGTGTACTTAATTTTATTTTCTTTTTTTCCTGTTCAAGTTTTGTATGTTTTAAAACGGTTATAGCCCTGATATGGCTCTACGCAGTCGGCTGGGCTTTAATTTAAACAACAATAACAAAACCCGTTAAAAGCCCCCCCCCCCCCCCTTTCCCCTCCCAGTCAGGGGATACATCACGACCTCAAAGACAGTACGACATTTCGCAAATCAAAGAAATGCTTATAAACAAGCTTCCGATAAAACACGAGCCGAGCTATCAAAGGCATTATGATTTTGTTTGTGAATATTTTTGTGTTAAACATGATTATTGATACAGACACTAAATCACGATTGTGTTATAAAATGCGTCGTACAGTAATATACGATTTAGTGAGCCCTTTGCGTGGATTACAGTCTCAAATTACGAGTCATCTAATAGATAGTGAGAATATGTCTCTCTGGTCTCTCTCTGTCTCTGTCTGTCTCCGTCTGTCTTTATCTGTCTATCTCTCTCTCCCTCCCTCCCTCTCTGTCTGTCTGTCTGTGTCTGTCTCTCTCTCTCTCTCTCTCTCTCTCTCTCTCTCTCTACGAGGGTCATCACATTGGTAGTGAGAATATGTCTCTCTCTTTCTTTGTCTCTCTCTCGTGTCTGTTTGCCCGTCTGTCTGTCTGTCTCTCCCTCTCTGTCTGTCTGTCTCTCTGTCTCTGTATGTCTGTCTGTCTCTGTCTCTGTGTCTGTCTTTGACTGTCTGTTGTGTGTCCTCTGTCTCTGTCTGTCTGTCTCTGTCTGTCTCTTCTCTCTCTCTCTCTCTCTCTCTCTCTCTCTCTCTCTCTCTCTCTCTCTCCGAGGATCATCACTTAGATAGTGAGAATATGTCTCTCTCTTTCTCTGTCTTTCTCTCCTGTCTGTCTGTGCTGTCCTGTCCTTCTCCCTCCCTCTCTCCTCTCTCTCTCTCCTCTCCTCTCTCTATATATATATATATATAGATATGTGGTTGTGTGTGTGTGTGTGTGTGTGTGTGTGTGTGTGGTGTGTGTGTGTGTGTATAAAGATACTGACCGATACCTCCCAATACTTTTTATAGTGTAAACATCCCTTCTCCCGAATGACCAAAGCCCGTCTGTTGGGATGGTCCGATATGCCCGTTGCTAGACAATCACAGTTAGTAACTAGGTTGTGTCCGCTTGGCATCTCCAGTCCAAGTCATCTCTGTCTTAGAAACGTACCACCACGGGGGGAATCTTACTCCCCCCCCCCCGGGGATGCCGGGGCTCTTTCAGTATAAATAGTATCCCCACCTTCTGGAAATTCTGAGCTAGACATTTCCTCTTTTCTGTCACTGTCTTTGTTTCTGCCTCGTTCCTTTGCTTTCTGTCATTTCTTCTTATCATTTTCTGCCTTGCTGGTCCGTTCACCTGTATGTGTTCGATAAAGTCTTACATGCTTTGTCTTAGGATTGATAATTTGGTACATGCATTAAGTGCATTTTTGGCTCTAGGGAAGTGAGATGTCCGGAAGCGTTTTAGGTAATTTATGCCTGTTTTTATATATGTGTTTGGTGTCCTTATCTATGCTTGAATTTGTATTCAGGTGTGGGTTTTTTTAAAATCCCCTGTGCGATAAATTGGACGGGTGGTCACGCCAGGGGCACGTCCTTAGATTATGTGCGCAAATGCAATGGTGTGTTGTACTTAATTTTCTCTTTTTTTCTTTTTCCTGTTGATAGTTTCGTAGTTTTAAGCGGTTATAGCCCTGATATGGCTCTACGCAGTCGGCTGGGCTTTAAACAGCAATAACAAAGGAGGGGACCAACTAATAAATTAAAGTCTGGAGGACTCTTATCTGGAGCATTGCTGCAAAGAGGATGAAGAAGAGTATGGGCAAAAGAACGCATCCCTGTGTCATTCTGTTCCTGCACTGGGAGGGATTTGGGATGCCTGGCCGTCTTCTGGCACACTGGCCAACATGCTATTGCGGAAGAAAATAACTGCAACCAGTCGCCGTGGTGAAGTGGTTAACGCAACGGACTACCCACTGGAAGGTTGTGGCTTCGAATCCCCATCAGTCCCTTCAATCATTGTGGGATTTTTCGGCTCTAACCGGCTCCTACCCAGAGTTGGGCGTGCTATGGGCTCACTGGGAAGACTGGGACCACACAGTCGAGTCTCATCCACTTCACGGATGCGTCTTTGAGGTGTTGTCATATCTTCTGACCAGCACCGCATATCTTTCGGGCCTGGTTGATGCCAGGATATGTTATGATAGTAAGCGTAGAGTACAGCCCTGTCACGCAGTCTCATCCTACATGGAACTCCATAGCGTCTTGATTATCATCCTCATCGACATCACCATCATCGCGTTGTAAAAACAAAACAACAAAAAACAGAAAAACTGTGCCAGCTTCTGTGGCCATTGATGATGGCGTGGAAAATGGGACGAGAAAAAAACAACAAACAAAAAACAAAAAACAGACCAAAACAAAACAGGTAAGCACAAAGGTAACCCCATTAATTGCGATGATCCTAAAAAATATTAAAAGAAAGGAAAGAAAAAAAAGGAAATAATTGCAAGAGAAAAAAAAAAAGATGAAGACAAAACTTTTTCATTGATTTATTTAGATTATTTTCGCGCCAGATTTGGCGACCAGGACTCATTCATGCAGTCTGTTTTAAATGTTGAGTAGCAAGAAATGTTTATTTTCATTTGTCATATTCCTCCACACAGCGAGATAATCGACAGCACAGAACGGACATTTTAACGATCCTTGAAAGCCAGCTGCAAGCAGACGTGAGTTATTTTTTTTGAATTATGATGACATTGAGATAGGGGACCCAATTACAGCATCCGCCCCCATACCAGCATACTCAGAAATTTATGGTGGGGTCGTAAATTCCAGAGAGCGGGAATGTTGTTTTTTGTGAAAGTGTCGAGAACTCAGCGGACTGTTGATTTACGTGATACTTTTGTTCCTGCATGAGTCAGCCCCCACCACTGCTGAAAAAAGGGAAAAAAATCACACACACACACACACACCACACTCACACACACACACACACACACACACACAACACACACAACACACACACACACACACACACACACACACACACACACACACACACACACACACACACACACACACACACACCAGAGAATAGCGGGACAGAAAACGTGTTATACAAATTGCTCCGCACTTTCACGTAAGCGTATACATGTATACACTTTTGACACATGCACGTGCTTAGATACACTCGCACGCGATGGTGCGTGTACACACTCTTGTACACACTCACACACACACACACACACACACACACACACACACACACACACACACACACACACACACACACACACACACACACACACCACATACTCATACGTAGAGAGAGAAGAGAAGACAGACAGACAGAGAGAGAGACAGAGAAGAGAGACAGAGAGAGAGACAGAGAGAGAGACAGAAGACAGAGAGACAGAGAAGAGAGACAGAGAAAGAAAGAGAGACAGAGAAAGAGACAGAGAAAGAGACAGAGAAAGAGACAGAGAGACAGACAGAGAGACAGAGAAAGAGACAGAGAGAGAGAGAGAGAAACAGACAGAGAGAGAGAGAGACAGAGAACAGAGAAGAGACAGAGACAGGACAGAAGACAGACAGAGAGAATCGCCAGCCATATCAGCACTGGTGGGTGCAGACGTTAACCCACAGTTTACAAAACTTACAACCACACACACACACACACACACACACACACCACACACACACACACACACACACACACACACACACCACACACACACACACACACACACACACACACACACACATTAACAATTGAAAAAAATATAAATAAGTGCATTTTCCCCATTTTATACATGACTGTGCCTAAATATCACAAGCACCCCACACACACACACACACACACACACACACACACACACTCCTGCACGCCACCGCTGCACCACACACACACGGCGCGTGCGCGCTGCACCACACACACACGCACACACACACACCTATCCATTTAAATGAACGATAAGAGAGTGCGCTTTGATTTGATTTGTATATCAAGATGTAGCGCCTCAGGAATTTCATCATTATTGCTATCATTACTACTAATACACAAGATTTATACACACATGGTTACATACTCCCTTATTCTGGTTTTCGAAAATGAAACTATGCAGAGAATTGCAGTTACTGCAAGTACCCCCGTGGGGATGCCGGAGGCTCTTTCAGTATACATAGTATCCCACCTTCTGGAAATTCTATGCTAGAAGATTCCTCTTTACTGTCACTCTCTTTGTTTCTTTCTTCCCCCTTTGCTTTCTGTCATTTCTTCCTATGATTTTCTGCTTTGCTGATCCATTCGCCTGTATGTGTTCAATAAAGTCTTAAGTACTTTCTCTTCAGATTGATAATTGGGTACATTTATGAAATGCGTTTTTGGTTCTGGGAAATGAGGTATGCGGAGGCAATTTTTTGGTAATTTAGGCCGTTTTTATGTGTTTTTGTGTCCTTAGTTATTTTAAATTTGTATTCAGATTTTTTTTAAATCCCCTGTGTGATAAATTGGACGCAGTGGACAACGCTGGGGGCATGTCCTTAGATTATGTGCACGAATGCTTTGATAGGTGTTTTTAATTTTCTTTCCTTTTCTTTTCTTTTCGTGTTGACTGAAGTATTGTGTAAGTTTGAAATGGGTTATAGCCCTGATATATGGCTCTATGCAGTCGGCTGGGCTTTAAACAAAAATAACATTAATTTACGTCGAGGAGACGGGGGACTCTACCGGCGAAATGTTGATACTCTGGAGAAGATTGGCAAAATGGTTCAGACGTTCGCCTACCAATAACTAAACTCGAGGTTCCAGGGTTCGCTCCCCGTAGAGGCCTCGACTTTTCTCCTCAGTTTGACCGGAAAATCGAACGGAACGTCTAGTCCTTTGGAAGGGGACGAAAAACGAGTCGGATCTGTGTTCTTCTGGCTGCGCACGCTTAAGATCCCACGGCAGTTGAAAATCGTGAAGAGCAGGTCATTGCCTGGCTGCCTTGGTGAAGTAGGTCGATTTCCCAGGTCCCATCCCTTGAAGACCAATTAGCCTTCTTGCCTTTCTGAGACGGACTTGCGGAGTTGCTGAAGACGAAGAGGGTGGAGGAGATGCTTGGGGCAACAAGAGATAGAGACAGATGGAAGTCCATGATCGCCAACGCCATGCAGCAAGGCACCTGATGAGGATGATGATGCCTTTCTGAAGTCTTGGTAAAAAAACAAATGAGAAAAATGAATATGAATTTGAATCGAGGGAGAGGAGATAGGCGCCGCCCTTGTGGTGCTAGCCTCGGGAAAAGTTGAGGTCTCTTCCACCTCACTCCCCTACGAACCAAGGTTATGGAACTATCTGTGTAGGACCTCAGGACCTGGTCAGCACCTGGATTTAAGTGCAGGCTTAAGGCTTGTGCCGTGATCGATTTAGATCTTCTCCATCACATGGCACCTGTGACGTTAGTACTTGTGGGATTCATTCCGAGCGTGGAGACGTCATCTTGAGAAATTTTAAACTGAAACTGAAACTTTGTCATTTCTTCCTATCATTTTCTCCCTTGCTGGTCCATTCACCTGTATGTGTTCGATAAAGTCTTACCTACTTTCTCTTAGGATTGATAATATGGTACATTTATTAAAATGCATTTTTGTCTCTAGGGAAATGAGATATGCGGAAGCAATTTTAATAACTTTGGCCCGGTTTTATGTATGTTTTGGTGTTCTCAGTTATGTTTAAATTTGTGTTCAGGTGTTTTTCAAATCCCCTGAGCGATAAATTGGACGGAGTGGATCAATGCCAGGGCCATCCATCTCCTTAGATTATGTGCACGAATGCATTGATACATGTGCTTAATTTTCTTTTTCTTTTCTGTTGGAAATATTGTATACGTTTTGAAACGGGTTACAGTCATGATATGGCTCTGTGTAGTCAGCTGGGCTGGAAACAAAAATAACAATATGTTACTGCAAGGAGGTCGGGATTTTGCTGACGAAATGTTGATACCCCCCCCCCCCCCCCCCCCCCCGTTGTGAACTGTTAACCTTCCATGTTGATTCTGTTAGGGTGCCATAATAATGATATG
>JAPXFY010000020.1:36270026-36275026 GCA_030674185.1 Monoplex corrugatus | reverse complement strand
TATATATATAAATATATAATATATATATATGTGTGTGTGTATATGTATATGTATGCCTGTATGTATGCACACACACACACACACACACACACACACACACTATATATATATGTTGCAGCGATGCTTGTTTTTCTACATTTTGTTAGATCTGTCAATTATGCACTGTACATGTATACATTTCAAGATGTTTTGTAAATGCTATGTATCTGAAAATGAATAAAAACAAGTTAAGAAAAAGAAGATTGAATTCTCAGCCAGTCGCCGTGGTGTAGTGGTTAGCGCAACGGACTACCGATCGATTGGAAGGTTGTAGGTTCGAATCCCCCATCAGTCCCTTCAAAACTCATTGTGTGATTTTTTCGGCTCTAACCGGCTCCTGCCCAGAGTTGGGTGTGCTATGGGGTTTATTGGGAAGACTGGAACCACACAGTAGAGTCTCATCCACTTCACGGATGCGTCATTGAGGGTGTTGTTCAAAATCGTCTGACCAGCACAGCAGGTGTCTGTATCTCTCGGGCCTGGTCGACCCGATAGTAAGCGTAGAGTACAGCCCAGTCATGCAATCTCAATCCTAGATGGAACTCCATGGCATCATGATTATCATCATCATCGACACCATCATCATCGCATTGGAAAAAATTGTTCCAGAATCTGTGGCCATTAGGGTGGCGTAGAAAATGCGACACAAAAAAAAAAGAAAAGAAAAAAAAAAAAAAAAAAAAAAAAAGAAAGAAGAAAAGAAACTGAATTGTCATGAAAAAGACACTACAAACAGAAACATCGATAAAATGGCACAGAAATATTATTATCATATGCCTAATAACCATCGATATAAATAGCAAGTATTGAGGTAATTTTTTTTCAATGACAACAAAAAGCTTCACAAATGTTAGGAACATTCCAAAATTTTCTTCCGTTTTGATGTTCGAAGCGTTCCATATTTTTACCGCAACGCTCCCGCCAGGGGACATCACTGGCAGTGACAGACGCCTGACAGGAACGGGAAGCCAGGGCGCCTGTCAGTGCGCAAAATCGGAATGGATGGCAGGGATTGGGTGCAACAACAAGCACGTGCACGTGCGGCGCCCACTGAGCTATCGCGGAACCTATGGGCTGAGAGGGGACACGAACGAAGGGGCATCGCGATCCATCCATCAACTGGTTTTTACTTCTGGTAATGTCAGGATGAAAAGAGAGTTGTGGTAAAAGGAAAAAAAACACCGAAAAAAAGGAAGATAAAAAAGATCGGTGGGAGGGTAGGGGGGGGAGAGAGATGTGAAAGGAAGAAGAAATAATAATAAATATGGAATGGGGGGGGGGGGGGAGGGGAGGGGCGGAACTACGAGACAAGAAAGACAGAAAAGAAAAATGAACAGATGCTCGTAACCAATGGCAGGATAAAAAGAGAGTTGTGGTAAAAGGAAAAGAATACTGAAAGAACGATAAAAAAAAATTTAAAAATTGAGAGGGGGGGGGGGGGAGGGGGGAGTGAAAGGAAGAAGAAATAATAAATGTAGACTGGGTGGAAAACCAGAAAGAAAGAAAGAAGGAAAGAAAAAAAGAAAGAAGGAAAGAAGAAAGAAAAAAAGAAAGAAGGAAAGAAAGAAAGAAAGAAAGAAAAGAAATATGAACAGATGATCGTAGCCGAGGCAGAGCAACAGCCTGCCCTTTTTCCATGGGGGGAGAAAATTGAACACAGCCAAGGGATACGGCAAGAAAGATCTTCAGAATGCTGAAGGCGAGTGAAAGTCTCTTCAGTTTCAGTTTCAGTTTAACTTTCTTAACGACGTCTCCGCGCTCGGAACGAATTTTATATGCACTAACGTCACAGGTGCCATGTGTATGGTGATCATGGCACAAGCCTTAAGCCCGCACTTAAACCCATGATCTGGCCAGGTCCTGAGGGCCTACCTAGCCTATGTTTTACCTAGTCTGTATGTTATACTGGTATTATATCAGCCTATCACTGGAACAATCCTGGTTACATGCATATGACACGTGTATCTGTGCATCCCGTCTCCAGAAAAGGAACATGTATATAAAGTAAATAACTAAACAATTAAAGGTCTGAAGCACACCACAACCAGCCACTCTGTACAAACTCGCCCCACATAACAGAAAGACCCCCCCCCCCCCCCCCCCCCGTCAGTGCACAGAGCCTCAGCTGTCTATCAACCAGGTGAAGACAATACTTTCTCAACTGTATGCCCGCCTGTCCGTGGCTCACTTCCGAGGAAAGAAAAGAGGAACCAGATAGGCATGTAAGCAACTGAGCAAGTAAGCAAGCAAGCAAGCAAGTGAGTAAGTATGTAAGCATGCAAATAAGTAAGCAGTAAGTAAGTAAGTATGTACGTAATAGGTGAATAAATAACTACAACATAAAGGAGGGGATGGAAGTGGAGCCCACAGTGGAAGGAGAACTCCAGACCCTGAAGCACACCGGGATACCATACAGAGGCTGATCCAAAATTCGTAGGAGTGGCGTATCTGCGTTGCTGCTGTACATGGTAGTGGCATGATGGGTTTTAGATAGATCAGAGAAGAAGTTCGGGTGGTTGGACAGTCATCCCTTTTGCGTGATTCTAATCTGGAAAATCGGCTGATTTCATTCAAACTTGCTTGATAACCAAACTTTCCAATATCATGTGGTGGACCACAATTTACATTCAGTGTGAGCTGTAGTCTCACTCAGTCTCAGGCTGTCTACAACATCACTGCTTGGAATGTTGGCTGCTCCACTGCTTTCCAGGTCTCTGTCCTCCACATCTGTCTTTCCTCAACCAGATTGAAAATCTCTGGACAACCAGTCGCCGTGGTGTAGTGGTTAACGCAACGGACAAACGACTGGAAGGCTGTGGGTTCGAATCCCCATCAGTACCTTCAAAAATCATTGTGGGATTTGTCGGCTCTAACCGGCTGCTACCCAGAGTTGGGCGTGCTATGGGTTCATTGGGAAGACAGTCTCATCCACTTCTCAATGCGTCATTGAAGGTGTTGCTCAAATCTACTGACCAACACCGCAGGTGTCTGTATCACTCAGGCCTGGTTGACGCCAGGATATGTTATGATAGTAAGCATGGAGTACAGCCCTGTCACGCAGTCTCAATCCTAGATGGAACTCCATAGCATCATGATTATCATCCTCATCGACGTCCTCAGCATTGCATTGTAAAAACTGTGCCAGTTTCTGTGGCCATTAAAGTGGCGTAGAAAATGGGACAAGGAAAAAAAAAAGGTGAGCACAAAAGTAACCTCTCTGAGTGCAGTGATCCTAAAAAAGAATAAATAATTTTTTTTAAAAAGAAAAGAAATGAAAAAAACTCTCTGGACTGTTATGATCTGTTCATTCTTTGATGTTTCCCAGGTAATTGTTCGTGGTCTTCCCCTTCCTCCTTTGCCCTCGACTTTTCTCTGAATGACATCTTTCGTGAGAATGCTTTTTTTTTTTTGGTTTGTTTCTGCACGCATGTCCAAAGAAGATCAATTTCTTTTTAAGGATGACCTATACAAGTTTTCTTCGGGATTTTCAGCTTGTCGAGTATACTTTTGTCACTTCTTTTGGTGAAAAATGTGAAGCTGCAGAACTGCTGATAAATGCATACTTTGTATTAATTAGTAGACACGTATTTTGTGGTACACAGACAACCGGGATATCTGTTGTTCCAAGACTGACATCACCCTAAACTAGGTTTTAACCAAATATCCGCCTTCACAACTATTCATTGGCTCCAGTTTCCCCTTTGATGCACACTTGTGCCCACAAATTTGGACGGAGCGCGTATGGAATAGCGCGGGTGCCATAAATCCCTCTTAAATAAGCTCGAAACTCCCGTGGTCCAATTTTGATAATTGTCTATTCATGTAGACCCGAAAATTACTTGTATAACATTTCATTTAACTAGATACGTATAGACAGACACTCGCACACATAGATCCTCTCTCTGGTCGATGTGAAACAGTGTCCTTTTTTGAACAAAAACAACAAAGAGAGAGAGAGAGAGAGAGAGAGAGAGGTGTGTGTGTGTGTGTGTGTGTGTGTGTTTGTGTGTGTGGTGTGTGTGTGTGTGTGTGTGTGTGTGTGTGTGTGTGTGTGTGTGTGAAGAAGATAGAAAGATGGAAGACAGGAAGAAAGAAGGAAGAGGGTGGGGGAGTGAGCTTGGAGAGAAAGAACAAAGAAGATAGAAAGATTGAAGGCAGGAGGAAAGCAGGAAAGGAGGGGTGTGTGACATTGGATAGAAAGAATAAAGAAGATAGAGAAGGAATAACGGGGGAAAAAAAGAAGTTGTGGGGGGGGGGGAGGATGGAGAGAAGTGTGGGTATATTGCGTGACAAGTGGCGATAGGATGTAGAACAGAATGACACGTTGTGTGCGTTTTGCTGTTTGTCACATATGTGTTTGTTTGTTGTTTGTTTGTTTGTTTGTTTGTGTATGTTTGTTGTTTGTTTGTTTGTTTGTTTGTGTATGTTTGTTTGGTTCTTTGATCAATACCTTTATTTAAACTGCAAAGGTCGTGGCAGTTGAATTTTCGCTCGAGCTTTAGGATTTTGTGTGTGTGTGTGTGTGTGTGTGTGTGTGTGTGTGTGTGTGTGTGTGTGTGTGTGTGTGTGTGTGGTGTGTGTGTGTGTGTGTGTGTGTGTGTATGTTGTGATGTGGTGTGATGTAGTGCGGTGTGGTGTAGTGGTGGTGGTGGTGGTGCATGTGTGTTTGTGTATGTAGGTGTGTATGTATGTGTTTATATGTGTGTGTGTGTATGTGTGTGTGTATGTATGTGTTTATATATGTGTGTGTATTGTGCTTGTGCATGTGTGTGTTTAAGTGGTACGTCTATGCGCTGTGGTGTGTGTGTGTGTGTGTGTGTGTGTGTGTGTGTGGGGTGTGTGTGTGTTGTGTGTTTGTGTGTGTGTGTGTGTGGTGTGTGTGTGTGTGTGTATGTATGTGTGTGTGTGTGTGTGTGTGTGTGTGTCTTTTACGGTATTTTCTCTCTCTCTCTCTCTCTCTC
>JAPXFY010000020.1:36260026-36262526 GCA_030674185.1 Monoplex corrugatus | reverse complement strand
ACGGCAGATTTGAAAAAAAATGGCTTCTAGTCAATAACTTTTACCGTTGGAAAATAACAGAGAAAAGTTTTACACGTACTTGTTGCAGAATACGTCTGTGGTTGTCTGCATTTGGGAAAAAAATGGGACAATTTTTTACACGAACTTGTTGCAGAGTACAGCTATGGCTGTCCGCATTCGGCAAAACTGTGAGATTCTTAGTTACTCGTACACTTATTTATATATCCACACGATGATGGTGATGATAACATGAAATGTGAAATTGCAAGCTGTTGAAATCTTAAATTGTTATGTCAACATATAACAACCAGTCTATACCTTACAGCCATATTGTGGGTTTTCATGACAAATGATTAAGGTCTAGTAATTCAGTCTGATTTTGCAAAGAAGGTACAAATGCAAGCCAAGCAACCAATCAACCAAGCAAGACAAGCAAGCAAACAAGCAAGCAACAACAACAACCAACCATCCATCCAACAACCAACCAACCAACCAATCAGCCAACCATCAACCAACCAACCAACCACCAGCCAGCTGTCCATCAACCAACCACAGCTAGCCAGCAGCAGCCAACCAACCAACCAACCAACCAACCAACCAGCAGCCAGCTGTCCAACCAACCAACAGCCAGCTAGCCAGCCAACCAACCAACCAACTAATCAACTACAGCCAGCCAACCAACCGACCGACCAACCAACCAACCGAGACCGAACCGACCGACCAACCAACCGACGACCGACCGCGACCAACCAACCAACCAACCACGACGACCAAACGAAACCAACCAACCAACTAACCAGACCAACCAACCAACCAACCAACCACCGACGACCGACCGACCGACCGACCGACCAACCAACCAACAACAAACAAAAAACCGTACATTTCAGTGTCATTTCGCGCGTTTTGGACTACAGTAATGGAATAACAATTACAGTGCCATCAAAGGCCATACCATCCTGCTCACGCTCGTATGCAAATTGCTAGCAGTTCATTGGTCCCGAGACACCATCACGTGCCGTCTGTGGCTGACGGATAAAATATGGCGCCATGGTCCATGGCCGCTGCAAGGGTTTCGGGTAACGCCGATGTGATTCACTTTGCAGTATCTTCTTGGCCTTTCTCTCTGTCTCTCTCTGTCTCGTTTGTCTGTCTGTCTCTCTGTCTGTCTTCTGTCTGTCTGTCCTCTGTCTCTCTGTCTCTGTCTCTCTCTCTGCCTCTGTCTCTGTCTGTCTGTCTGTCTGTCTCTCTCTTCGTCTGTCATCTGTCTTCTCTCTGTCTCGTTGTCTCTCTGTCCTCTGTCCTGTCTTCTGTCTTCTGTCTGTCTCTCTGTCTCTGTCTCTTTGTCTGTCTCTGGCTGTCTCTTTCTATGTCTGTCCTCTCTGTCTCTGTATTCTTCTGTCTTTCTTTCTCTCTGTCTCTCTCTGTCTCTGTCTCTTTGTCTGTCTGTCTCTTCTCTTTCTGTCTGTCTCTCTCTGTCTCTGTCTGTCTCTCTGTCTCTGTATCTCTTTCTTTCTTTCTTTCTCTCTGTCTCTGTCCTCTGTCTGTCTCTGTCTCTTCTCTGCCTTTCTCTGTCTCTCTCTGTCTCTTTGTCTCTGTCTCTGTCTCTCTCTCTCTCTCTCTCTCTCTCTCTCTCTCTCTCTCTAGTGCGTGTGTGTTTATTTTTGTCCCTCTATTTGTCAACCGGCAGATTGAATGAAGCTCATAATCATAGAACCATCAGAGTTCTATTAATCGTTTTGATACACATCCCTGATTTGAAATTATCTGACTGATGTTTTCCTCCCCTTTCTTTAAAACCGCTCCCTCTGCCCATAAATCTCACCGACCTTCTATCCTCGAAGTAGACTTTTCCCCCTCTTTTTTTAACCCCTCTCTTCCCACAAACCTTAAGTAAACTTCTTTTTAGATTTAACCTTTGACTCCCGCAGCATGCCACCAGCATCCTTCATTGTCAACCATGCTTGCAAAGCAAATACTTAACCCTTTGATTCCCTCACCCTGTCCACCAGCTCCCTGCAGGAAGCCGGTGGATAGGGTGAGGGAGTCAAAGGGTTAATTTTTTTGCAGTTGGTGGGTAAGGTGTGGGAGTCAAAGGGTTAACTTAATCTCATCCACCTTCTATTCCCAAACCTCGAAGTGAAATTTACCTCCCTTTTCGTTAAGCTCTACCCCCTCCATCTCCCAACCCCGAAGTAAGCTTTCCTTCCCTATAATCTCCCCCCCCCCCCCCCCCCCCCGCTCCATTTCCATAGTAAACCGTGGACTTTTCGTCCCACCCTCTCCATTTAACCCCAACCCCACCCCTCCCCTCCCCTCCCCCAAATATCGAAGTAAATTCCTCTCCCCTGCTTTTATCATCACCTCCCCCCCCCCCCCCACCGTCCACCGTCCATCCCAAAATCTCGAAGGAAACTCTCCCTCCCCTTGAACCTTCCCTCCTCCCCATCCCCAAACTTCTTCCCCCTCTCCCATCCCCAAACTTCCTCTCCCTCCCCAT
>JAPXFY010000020.1:36240026-36255026 GCA_030674185.1 Monoplex corrugatus | reverse complement strand
TCTCTGTCTCTGTTTTTCTCTCTGCTCTCTGTCTTTATCTTCTCTGTCTCTGTCTCTGTTCTTCTCTCTCTCTCTCTTTCTTCTCTTTCTTTTTCTCTCTCCTCTCTCTCTCTCTCTCTCTCTCTCTCTCTCTCTCTCTGAGAAAAAGTAGTCTTTTTAGTGAATGTGTAGGTGTGGGGATAGGGTGAGGCTGAAGATGTGATTGTCAGCGAATGTACGCATATGTTGTGTGTGTGTGTATGCGTGCGTGCGTGCGTGTGTGTGTGTGTGTGTGTGTGTGTGTGTGTGCGCGCACGTGCATGTGTGTGTTTGTCTGTGCGTGTGTGTTATATGTGTGCGACTATGAGCGAGCGTAAGCATGTGTTTGTGGATGTGTTTGTTTGTTGGATGAATCTTTTAGGCCGTTAATGAGCGTACGCGTGCGCGTGGGCACGTGTGTGTGTGTGTGTGTGTGATATGTAACAATGTGTGTATATGTTTTGACTGTGAACGAAAGTATGCGCCTTCGCTCTTGCGTGAGAGACAGACAGACAGACAGACAGAGACAGAGAGAGAGAGACAGAGAGAGACAGACAGACAGACAGAAGAATATCATTAATAAAGAAGATTAAGAAAAGACAAACAACATTTGTAGGACATTTTATGAGGCAAGAGAAGTTTGTTTTGTTGTGACTTTTGGCAGACTTCTTTTTAATTCTTTTTTGTTTGTTTTTTCGTTTTTATTTTGCTGTTGCTTTTCGCAGACTTTTAAAATTTCTTTCTTGAGACAGACACAGCGAGAGACACAGCGAGAGAAACAGAGAGAGATACAGAGAGAGACAGAGAGAGGGAGAGACAGAGACACAGAGAGAGAGAGAGAGAGAGCGTGCGTACGAGCGGCATGCGCGCGTGCATGCGAGTCTCGAGCAAGATGGTCGTGTGTGCTTGTTAACAAGGAAAGCGAGTCTTCGAGCAAAGATGGTCGTGTGTGCTTGTTAAACAAGGAAAGCGAGTCTTTGAGCGAAGATGGTCGTGTGTGCTTCTTAAACAAGGAAAAAGAAAAGAAAAAGACAGGACAAGACAAGAAAAATACTAAAGAAACAGGAAGAAAAATGAAAAGCATTCTCTCTGTGTGTGAAACCACCGTACGGCATTGGACATTACGTAACACGACGTCGGCAGTGTTATACCGAGAAGTAGATGAGTAGAGAGAGAGAGAGAGTAGAGAGAGATGAGAGAGAGAGAGAGAGATACACAAACAAACACACACACACACACACACACAGAGAGAGAGAGAATGAGAGAGAGATATATAGAGAGACAGAGAGAGAGGACACACAACACAGACAGACAGACAGACAGAGACAGACAGAGAGTGAGAGAGATAGAGAGAGAGAGACAGAGACAGAGAGAGACATAGCGAGAGAGAGAGAGAGAGAGAGAAACAGAAGAGACATAGCGAGAGAGAGAGAGAGAGACAGCAGACAGACAGAGAGAGAGACAGACAGACAGAGAGATAGAGCATGATCGTACGAGTCTTTGAGCAAAGATACTCATGTGTGTTTGTTAAACAAAAAGACAAGAAAAAGACAAGAAAAGACAAGGAAAAAAAAAAGAAAAGAAAAAGGAAATAAAAAGAAAAGCCTTTTCTTTGTGTGACACCACCTTACAGCACTGGGCATTATGTAACAAGACGTCGGCAGTGTTACACCGGCAGCGGTTCCAGAGGACGACAAGCCTGGTCCTCTGGTCCTCCTGGGAGTGACGCTATTGTTTTCCTCCTTTCTCCCCCACGCTCGTCCGCTCCCCTTCTGCCCACTCTTTCCTCCTCTTTCTTCCTGCCAGACCCAGACTATGGTGGACCGTAAGCATACACAGGAAGAAAACTGAAAGTTTTTTTTTCATTTCCCCAGAGAATTTATTTTTTTTACTGTACCTCTTTGAAAAAAACAAACAAACGGGACAGTCTTGAAGGAGGCAGACACAAGAAGATCAGTTATAAAGAAGATTAGGAAAGGACAAGCAACATTTATGGGACATTTTATGAGGCAAGAGAAATTAAAGCACCTGGTCACAACAGGAATGCTGGAGTGGAAAAGAGCACCAGGTAGACCCAGGGAGAAAATATTGGAGGGATTTGCAAGGTGGCTGAGGACAGAGAGGGTGGGTTATGTACTTGCAGCGACAAGGGATAGATTGGTATGGAGGGCCATGATCGCCAACGCCACGCGGCAGGGACATGATGATGATAATGATGATGAAAGTACAGAAAAAAATATGTTTCTATAGCTTTTGAAGGGTGAGTGTTTCTTTACTGTGATGCTGGATGGTAGACTGTTGAATTCATTTTTTTTAGTATTTTTGTTTTCGTTTTTGTCTCGTTGTTGCTAGTTTTCAGACTTCTTTTTAATTCTCTTTGTTTTGTTGTTGTTTTTTGAGACTCTTTTAGTTTTTTTGTTTGTTTTCGTTTTTGTTTCGTTGTTGCTTTTCGCAGATTTCTTTTGAATCATTTACAATGTACATTGTCTTGCGTGTATAATAGTGAACTCACATGTTCTTTTAAAGAAAGACGAGCAAAAACTGGGAAAGAAAGAATGGAGAAACGAACAGCAAACAAACGAAAAAGACGAAAGAACAAAAATATTCAACAAATCGTGAAACTCAGATTTTTTGTAAGAAAAAACAAAAAACAAAAAAACACACACACACACACACTCTCTCTCTCCTCTCTACTCTCTCTACTCACGCACACACATCACACACCACACACACACCCACACCTCACACATACACACACTCGCTATCTCTGTCTCACTCACACAAACTTACACACACACACACACACACCTCTCTCTCTCTCTCATCACACACACACACACAACTCTCTCTCTCTCTCTGTCTCTCTTTCTCACACACACACACACACCACACACCACACACACACACACACACACACAACACACACACACACACACACACACACACCCAAAAGAGAGACAGAAGTTCAAAATATTCAACACAACATAAACACTCAGAATTTCAGTTAGGGGTGTGTGTGTGTGTGTGTGTGTGTGTGTGTGTGTGTGTGTGTGTAGTGTGTGTGTGTGTGTGTGTGTGTGTGTATGGAGGGGTGGGGGGGGCGAGGGGGATCCTAAACTCTGGAATCAATTCCATATTACTCTCTTGTCTTAGGCATGCCACGCGCTATGGTATGGCTATTGGGCCTTGTAGTGGAAAGGGTTGGCGTTATCGCGAAACTCTTCTTTTTGACTGTTTTTGGTTTTCATAGATCAGAGAAAAGAGCGTTATTGTATCCCTTCATTGCCACAATGGTGTGTCAGCACAGACAACCGCCATAACAACTGAAAAGCAGACGGATTTGAAGAAGATTCAATTAAATGTTTGACAGGTGTCTGGATAAATTCGAGCACATAGCGAGGAATTCACCCCCGTGGGGATACCGGGGGTTGTTTCAGTATAAATAGTATCCCCACCTTCTGGAAAGTCTGTGCTGGAAATCTGGAGACAATTACCTCATAAAAATTGCTGTCATCGAGTACTGTTTTTTTTTCAACGAAATTTCGAAGTTTTTCTCATTTTTGGCAACTCAGTGTCTTCCATACTTCTACTACACTCGGGGCGCCAGGGGACATCACTGGCAGTGACAGACGCCTGACAGGAACGGGAAGCCGCGGAGCCTGTCAGTGCGCAGAATCGGAATGGATGGCAGGGATTGGGTGCGACAACAAGCTCGTGCACGTGCAGGCCCACTGAGCTGTCGGGGAAACTCATGGTCAGAAGGAGGGAGGTGGGAGACATGAATGAAGGGACATTGCGGTCCATCCATCAAATGGTTTTTACATCTGGTAATGTCAGGATAAAACGAGAATTTTTTGTTGTTTTTTTTTGTTTTTGAAGGGGAGAAAAAGGAAAACAGATTGAAGGAAAGAAGAGAGAAAACTGAAGGGAAAAGAAACCAAAAGAGTGTAAGGAAGTGGGTGTGGAGGGTGAGCGAAGAGAAAAGGAAGCGAAAAAAAAAAAGGGGGGGGGGGGGTTGGAGGAGAAGAAGAAGAAAAACGGACAAAAACAAAAGGATGGTCAAGACGTACTTATTATCGATTCTGTCAAGTTTTGAGGAGGTGGGGGTGGGGTGGGGGGGGGGGGACAGGAATAAGACAAACAGACATACGTATACAAACAAATCAAAGGACGAAGTAAAAAAAAAAAAAGGATGATTGAAAATGAATAGTAAAACAAACAGACATACGTATACAAAAAAATCAAAGGACGAAGTAAAAAATAAAAGGATGATTGAAAAATGAATACAGTGAGAGAGAGAGAGAGAGAGAGAGAGAGAGAGAGAGAGAGAGAGAGAGAGAGAGAGAGAGAGAGAGAGTGCTGAAGACGGTAAAAGTAAAAAGAAACATACATTTTCAAGACATTAACATAATATTTTAACCTTTTTCGACAAAAAAAAAAATATCTTGCCTTAGAGTAGGACATAGGTAGTTGCAAAGATGTGAGATTTTGCATGATTTTCATCTTGAAAATTGCACGTTCTCATTGGAACTTAATGGTTTTGGCGTGTCACATTGCAGATTATCACAACTGGTCGCCAGGAAACAGACTCAGAGACAGGGAGACAAGCTGTTTCGTAGCAGTCATGTACAGTTTTAACATGCTAAAAGTGACCTAGACTTGTGTTGCTGTGTTTAGACAGCTGAAAAATTCCTGCTGATTTTTGTTCTGTTCTAGGTCACTGTGACTCAAGAATGGGCTGTGCTTGTTCCGTTTAGCCCAAATTTGGGCGGCTTTTCATTTAGGCCAAATCTGGGTCCTTTCCGTTTGCGGCCCAGATTTGGTAAATGTCCATTCACAAAGAGAGAAATATTACCTGACCAATTTTTTTCACGGAAACAGGAATGCACACAAATTGTTGTTGTTATTGTCGTTTAAAGCCCAGCCGACTGCGTAGAGCCATATCAGGGCTATAACCGTTACAAAACACACAAAACTTTAACAGGAAAAAAAAAAACGAAAAGAAAATTAAGTACACATGTCAATGCATTCGCGCATATAATCTAAGGCATGCATACCCCTGGCGTTGACCACTCCGTCCAATTTATCGCACAGGGGATTTAAAAAGACATACCCGAATACAATTTTAAACATAACTAAGGACACCAAAACATATATAAAAAACGGGCATAAATTACCTAAAATTGCTTCTGCATATCTCACCTCTCTTGAGCCAAAAATGCACTTAATACATGTACCCAATTATCAATCCCAAGAGAAAGTACATAAGACTTTATCTAACACATACAGGAAAATGGACCAGCAAGGCAGAAATGATGGGAAGAAAGGACAGAAAGCAAAGGAACAAGGCAGAAACAAAGAGAGTGACAGAAAAGAGGAAAATTGTAGCACAGACTTTCCAGAAGGTGGGGATACTATTTAAACTGAAGGAGTCCCCGACATCCCCACAGGGGGAATTCACACAGATAATGACATGTGTATGCACACCAATACATACACACAATTACACAGCATCTGTTTGGTGATAATAAACAACTCCTCGGGAGATTTTAAAAAAATGAAGCCAGAAAAAAATTGGAATGAAGAAAAAAAAAGATGAAGAAGAGAAGGGGAGTAGTGGTGACGGGATGAGAGAAAACATGAGCCTGGTACCTCAGTTGGTTAGAGTGTCATATACTTATAACATGGATACAATGGGTTTGATCCTGCGTGCGAGCCGACTTACCCCTCCCCCTCCCCCCTCCAATTTTCTACGCCACCTTAATACAATGATGATAAGGAGGATGATAACCATGATGTTACAGAGTTCCATCTAGGATTGAGACTGCGTGACAGGGCTGTACTCTTCGCTTACTATCATAACATATCCTGGAGTCGACCAGACCAGAGAGATACAGACGCCTGCGGTACTGATCTGACAATTTGAGCAACACTATCAGTGACGCTTCCATGAAGTGGGTGAGACTCGACTGTGTGGTCCCAGTCTTCCCAATGAGCCCATAGCACGCCCAACTCTGGGTAGGAGCCGGTTGGAACCGAAAATTCCCACAATGATTTTTGAAGGGACTGATGGGGATTTGAACCCACAACTTTCCAGTCAGTAGTCCGTTGCACTAACCACTACACCACGGTGACTGGTTACCCTTTTTTTCCCAACTTTGTTTTCGTCCCGTAAGTTATTTAGAACGTCCAGATCTAACCAGCACGTTGGGTTTATATATATGTTTGTTGCGGCTTATACTGTGGTCATTTTGGATCCTTCCCCCAGTGGGAATGCCGGGGGCTCTTTCAGTATAAATAGTATCCCCACCTTCTAGAAAATCTGTGCTTGAAACGTCCTCTTTTCTGTCACTCTCTTTGTTTCTTTCAACCTCCTTTGCTTTCTATCATTTCTTCCTATCATTTTCTGCTTTGCTGGTCCATTCACCTGTATGTGTTCGATAAATGCTCATGTACTTTTTCTTAGGATTGATAACTGAGTACATGTATTAAAGTGTATTTTTGGCTCTAGGAAAACGAGACATGCGGAAGCAATTTTAGGTAACTTAGGCCAGTTTTTGTATATATTTTAGTTCCTTAATTACGTTTAAATTTGTATTCAGGTATCTTTAAATCCCTTGTGCAATAAATTGGATGGAGTGTTCGGCGCCAGGGGCATCTCCTTGGATTGTGTGCGTGGCTGCATTGATATTGATGTGTACACTTAATTTTCGTTTCCTTTTTTTTTTTTTTTTTTTTTTTTTCCCCTGTTGAAGTATTTTGCATGTATTGAAACGGTTATAGCCCTGATACGGCTCTACGCAGTCGGCTGGGCTTTAAACAAAAATAGCAATAACAAAAAACATTTTGGATCCTTTTACCGTCATATGGCATCTGCGACGATTGTGGTGCGTATGGAATTGATTCCAAGCGTTTGTCTTGAGAAACCTGAAACTGGTGGAGAGAGGTGTGGGTGTGTCGCGTGACAAATTGCTGTAAGGTGTAGCAGAAAGGAATGACGTGTTGTGTGCGCGTTGCGGTTTCTCTCACAGTTATGTTTGTCTGTTTATTTGTTTGTTCAACAACCCTGTTTAAACGACAAAAGGTTAGGAATTCCAATCTGGTCAGTTTTTGATTTTGTTTTTGTCCGTGTCGTCTGTTTGTCCCCGTATCTTTCACATAAATCTCGGGTAGGATGTTGGGGGGAAAACATCGTGGTTCATCTGTTACCCTCGTAAATAGTTTGTCGTTTGTTGCGTTGTCTTTTTTTTCTGTCTCTGCCTTTTGTCTGTCTGTCTGTCTGTCTGTCTGTCTCTGTCTCTGTCTGTCTGTCTGTCTGTCTCTCTCTCTCTCTCTCTCTCTCTCTCTCTCTCCACACATACGCACGCACTCATTCTAACACTATCTCCTCTGTCTCACTTGCCCTCTCTCTTTCTCTTTCTCTCTCTCACTATCATTCTCTCTGTCTCTCCGTCTCTCTCTCTGTTCACACACACCACACACACACACACACACACACACACACACACACACACACACACACACACACACACACACACACACACACACACACACACACACACACACGTTCTTTTATATCTCTCTCTTTGTGTCTTTCTCTTTTTCTCTAGCTCTCTCCTTCTCACTCTGTCTCTGTCTGTCTGCCCCCCCCCCCTCTCTCTCTCTCTCTCGTCTTTCTTCTGTCTATGTCTGTCTGTCTGTCCATCTCTGTTCCTCTTCTGTCTCGTCTGTCTGTCTCTGTGTCTGTCTGTCTGTCTGTCTCCCCCCCCCTGTAGCCTTTTCTTGTTCTGTCTCGTTTTGGCCAGTTGTTTCTATTGATACGTGCTGTTACAGTTCTATTGTTTGCAAGACGCAGGAAAAATGCCAGACCCAACGATTTGTTGTTGTTGTTGTTTTGTGGTCTGCAGTTACCTCGTGCACTTGAATATACGAGTGGGCTTTTGCATGTATGTTTTTTTTTAAACCTTGTCATTAAGGCAGTGGTACTTCGTTTTCGGGGACGGGGGTTGTATGCAGGGCGTCTTCCCGTCACAGGATCTTTTAACGCGCGTGTTAATATTCTGTCTCCTTTTCTCAGTGTCTGTCCCCCGTTTTCTGTCTCTTTCAGTATAAATAGTATCCCCACTTTCTGGAAATTCTGTGCTAGAAATTTCCTCTTTTCTGTCAGTGTCTTTTGTTTCCGCCTTGCTTCTTTGCTTTCTGACATTTCTTCCTATCATTTTCTGCCTTGCTGGTCCATTCACCTGTATGTGTTCGGTAAAGTCTTACATACGTTCTCTTAGGATTGATAATTAGGTAATGTATTAAGTGCATTTTTGCTCTAGGGAAATGAGATATGCAGAAGCAGTTTTAGGTAATTTAGGCCGTTTTTATATGTGCTTTTAATGTCCTTAGTTATATTTTAATTTGTATGCAGTTGTGTTTTTTTTAAATCCCCCGTGTGATAAATTGGACAGAGTGGTCAACGTCAGGGTCATCTCCTTTGGTTATGTGCATGATTGCAGTGATATGCGTAGTTAATTTTCGTTTCCTTTTTGTTTTTCCTGTTGAAGTATTGTGTATGTTTTGAAACGGTTATAGACCTGATGTGGCTCTACGCAGTCGGCTGGGCTTAGAACAAAAACAAGAAATAACAATAACTGAGGTAACGGACCAGGCATTAACGAGTGTGCACTCATGTTGACCAGGGGGACACAGAAGAATCTCCTCCCTTTACCTACCAGGCAGTACCCAAACAAGTTTAAACCCAGTTGGAAGGTGTCGCGATTCGCCTATTTCCCATTCGCCTATTCCCGACTATATTCGCCTATCTCGGTTATTCACCTATCCTCGATTATTTTCCCGGATACTATTTATACTGAAAGAGTCCCCGGCATACGTACGTGGGTAAAGAGTAGGCGATGCTGGAATAGGCGAATGGGGACCAACTTTAGCTGGAAGCCCAGTGCCCTCACTACTGACCTGTCGTGCCTCTCGGGCTTAGCACTGAAGTTCTTAGCGTCAGCTTGTAAATGGCAAATGTCATTATAATCTTTTTGTGTCGTGCTGTTCTTCAACCTCATTTTGGACCCGCTGTGAAATACTGAATGTCAGTGTGGTGGTTAAAACGGTTAATTTCAGCTTGGCGGATTTAACCCTTTGACTCTTTACATTCTATCCACCAGCTGCAAAAACATAATCCTTTGACCCCCCCTAACCCTATCCACCAGCTTCCTGCAGGAAGTCGGTGGATAGGATGAGGGAATCAAAGGGTTAAGTTTTTGCTTTGCTAGCATGGTTGACAATGCAGGACGCTGGTGGACAGGGTGAGGGAATCAAAGGGTTAAGTTTGACAATGCAGGATGCTGGTGGACAGGGTGCGGGAGTCAAAGGGTTAAGTTTTTGCTTTGCTAGCATGGTTGACAATGCAGGATGCTGGTGGACAGGGTGCGGGAGTCAAAGGGTTGGAGTTTTTGCTTTGCTAGCATGGTTGACAATGCAGGATGCTGGTGGACAGGGTGCGGGAGTCAAAGGGTTAAGTTTTTGCTTTGCTAACATGGTTGACAATGCAGGATGCTGGTGGACAGGGTGCGGGAGTCAAAGGGTTGGAGTTTTTGCTTTACTAGCATGGTTGACAATGCAGGATGCTGGTGGACAGGATGCGGGAGTCAAAGGGTGAAATAAGAGCAGTTGAAAAATGGAGTTGAGTATTAAAATAGTTCGTGTCATCTCCAACAAAATTGTTTGTCAGTTTTGATGATGGTAATGTTGTTTGATTAATGTCAGTTTTTGTCCGGGGGAATGGTTGGCAGGGGAATTTACTGTATGTGATGCTTTAGGATAATCAATCTGTCCGTTAAGGAACAACAAAAAAATGTGCCCTGAAATTGAGACCTGGCGTAAATGATCCAAATGCCAGGGATCGTTCGTGACAGAATATTGCTGATATTTAGTCACTCCCTTTCCTCTTTTTCCTTGGATATTAATGTTTATAAGTGATCTGTCAACTCTCTCTGATTGTCTGTCTGTATGTCTGTATCTGTTGTCTCTGTATGTCTCTGTATACAACCTCTGTCTCTGTATCTGTTTTGTCTCTGTCGGTATGTCTCTCTGTATTTATTGTCTCTGTCTCTCTGTATCTATTGTCTCTGTATATCTCTGTCTATATCTATTGTCTCTGTCATGTATGTCTGCATCTGTTGTCTCTGATGTCTGTATCTATTGTCTGTATGTCTCTCTGTGTCTGTAGCTATTGTTTCTTTATATATGTCTGTATCCATTTTCTCTGTTTGTCTCTCCGTCTGTTTCTATTGTCTCTGTATGTCTCTCTTTTTGTTTCTGTTCTCTTCGCATGTCTCTCTGTCTGTATCTATTGTCTCTTTCTCTCTATCTGTTGTCTCTGTCTGTTTCTCTGTATGTTGTCTCTGTCAGTATGTCTGTCTGTATGTCTCTCTGTATCTATTGTCATCTATTGAGTACTTCGTATCAGAATAGCAAATTTAGATAGTTCTTGTCTGTTACAAGGAAACAATATATGTCAGATATTAAAAAGAAAAAAAAAGACGAAGAAGATGGAGGAGGTGGGAGGTGGGGAAAGGGAGGGAGAGTCAGAGAGAGAGAGAAAGAGAGAGAAAGAGAGAGAGAAAGAGAGAGAAAGAAAGAGAGAGAGAAAGAGAGAAAGAAAGAGAGAGAAAGAGAGAGAAAAAAAGAGAAAGAAAGAGAGAAAGAAAGACAGAGAGAGAAAGAGAGAGAGAGAAAGAAAGAAAGAGAGAGAGAGAGGGAGGGGGAGAGAGAGATATGTCAGATATTTTTAAAAAATAAGAAAACGAAGAAGGAAGAGGCAGGAAGTGGGAGGGAGGGAGAGTGAGAGAGAGAGAGAAAGAGAGATGAAAACAGGGTCAGTCGCCGTGGTGCAGTGGTTAGCACAACGGACTACCGACTAGAAGGTTGTGATAGGTTCGAATCCCCATCAACTCTGTCAAAATCAGTGTGGGACTAGTTTAGCCGTAACCGGCTCCTATCCAGAATTCATAGTGTGCTGTTTGTGCTCGTTTTGGGAAGACTGGGACCACGAAGTCGATTCCATCCACTTCACAGATGCGTCGTTGAGGGTGTTGCTCAACATTTGTGACCAACACCCCACAGGTGTCTGTATCTTCCGGGCCTGGTTGATGCCGGGATATATTATTCTGGTAAGTGTAGAGTACCAGCCCTGTCATGCAGTCTCAATCCAGAATGGCGCTCCCTGGCGTCTTGATGATCATTCCTGTCGTCACCATCATCATCACCTTTGTTATTATCATTATTATTATCATTGTCATCGTCATCATCGTCGTCGTCGTCATCATCACCATCGTCGTCGTCATCATCACCATCGTCGTCATCGTCGTCATCATCTTCATTATCATCATCATTATTATCATTGTCATCATTATCGTCATCATCATCATCGGCATCATCGTCGTCGTCATCGTCATCATCATCGTCGTCGTCATCGTCGTCGTCGTCATCATCATCGTCGTCGTCGTCGTCTTCATTATCATCATTTTTATCATTGTCGTCATCATCGTCGTCATCATCATCGGCATCATCATCGTCGTCGTCGTCACCGTCATCATCGTCCTCGTCGTTGTCATCGTCATCATCATCATCGTCGTCGTCGTCGTCATCGTCGTCATGTAGAAAATGGAATTAAAAAATAAACAGCGCAAATGAAAGTGCCAAAGTGCGATAATCCTTAACAATGGATTCTCAACGGGTTTAATGCAACTGAGGTTTAAAAAAACAAACAACAAATAAACAAACAAACAAAATCAACCAACACACAACAAACACATACACACAGAAACACACACGCACACACACACACATACAGACATATATAATGAAGACGACGACGACGAAGACGACGACCACTCTGCAATTCTCTGTTCTCTTGACATTTCTCCTCCTTCCCGTACCACGCGCACAGTGACTCGACGCAATCTCAAATCTATCGACCTCTCCACATTTTCATCTGATGCCTCCCGTCTCCTTTCTGAAAAGTCACATAACCTTGCCGATGAATTCTATACTACTCTCCACCATCTTCTGGACACTCATGCTCCAGCCACAACCCGTCTTTTACCTGACCGCCCCCCCTACCCCCTGGCTCACTCATGAGATTGCCTGTGCAAAACGTGCCCGCCGCAGAGCAGAGCGCCGCTGGCGCAAATCCAAACTCACTTTACACAGGCAACGTTTCCAAGCCTCTAAAACAAAAGTATCCACCCTCATTGCATCTGCAAAAACAAGCTATTTCCAAACCAAAATCCTGAATGCCTCTTCTTCAAAAGAACTCTTTACAACCATGAATCATCTCCTTGGCACACGAAAAGATTTACCTCTCCCAACAAAACATACTCCCATCTGTATTCTCCAAGTATTTCACCACCAAAATACAAACTCTTCGTGACAGGCTTGACAGGACACCCTGTCAACCATGCCCACCTGACCCTTCCTTCTCTGGCACACCTCTTACTACTTTTACCCCAGTCTCACAAGAAGAAATTTTCAACACAATCAGATCCATGTCGTTCAAAACCTGCGAACTGGATCCTCTTCCAGGTTCTCTCTATTCCGACTGTCTCCCTACTCTCCTCCCATTCATCACTGACATCATCAACACTTCTTTTCAAACTGGAACTGTCCCAGATTCTTTCAAGTCTGCTATTGTTCACCCTCTCCTCAAGAAACACAATTTAGACCCAAATGAACTGAAAAATTACCGGCCTATCTCTAATCTCTCTTTCTTGTCAAAACTCCTTGAAAAAGTCGTCCTCAACCAACTGAACTCTCACCTGTCTGCTAACAATCTCCTCAATCCTTTCCAGTCAGCCTACCGCCAGTGCCATAGCACTGAAACTGCCCTACTACACATTCTCAACAATCTCCTCCTTGCAACTGATACTGGCAAAGTCTCTCTCCTCACACTCCTTGATCTGTCTGCAGCCTTTGATACCATTGACCATGGTATTCTCCTTTCTAGACTTCATCATACTTTTGGCATCTCTGACATTGCTCTCTCCTGGTTCACTTCATATCTATCAAACAGAAAACAAACTGTTCTCATCAATGCACTTACTCTCAACCTGCATACCTGACCTGTGGTGTTCCACAAGGATCTGTCCTTGGCCCTGTTCTTTTCACTCTTTATACCTCCCCCCTGTCCACCATCATCAACTCCCACTCTATAAAACACCACTTCTATGCTGATGACACCCAACTTCAAGACAGTGACTCACCTGATAATATACAGCGTCTGTTGACTCGCACCACTGAGTGTTACTCAGACATTAAGAACTGGATGACGTTCAACAAACTTCATCTTAATGACGACAAGACAGAAGCTATCCTCATTGGCACCCGTCAGAAACTTTCTCAGCTGCCTCCTCTTTCTCTCCCATTATGTAACACATCAGTCCCAATTTCTGATTCAGCTAAAAACCTTGGTGTCTGCATTGACTCTACCCTCTCCATGAACAACTTTGTTTCTCAAACTGCCAGATCTTGCTACTATCATCTCCATCGTATAAGCCTGATCAGGAAGTATCTCTCTGTCGAAACAACTGCAAAACTCGTTCTCTCCTTCATAATGTCTCGCATTGACTATTGCAATTCACTCCTGTCCGGTCTTCCTGCCTCCACCATTCACATCCTACAGCGCATTCAAAACAATGCTGTACGCCTTGTACTCAAAAAGAAAAAAGCTGACCACATATCTCCTCTCCTGGCACAACTTCACTGGCTCCCTGTATCAAAGCGCATACAGTACAAACTAGACACCATGTGCTACAAAAGCCTCAATAACGCAGCCCCCGATTACCTGTCAAGCCTACTTGAGATCTATCTTCCCTCACGTACCCTCCGCTCTGTCTCCGATCCTCTGACTTTTCGCTTTCCACGCACTAAGCTCAATACCTATGGTCCACGAGCCTTCTCTGTTTCTGGTCCACTCTCCTGGAACAAACTTCCTCTCTCAGTCCGTCAGCAACCTACTTTTGTCTCCTTCAAGTCCGCTCTCAAAACTCATCTTTTCTCCTCTGCATAAAATCCTAACCTCACTCAACCCCCCTCTGCAGCCTGTCTCCGCTCGGAGGGGAATCACATTGTTTTAATATATAATTGTATATGATATGCTCTCTATAATTTTCCATTGCTTTTATTCTTGCTTTTATTGCTTTTATTCTTTCTCCCCATTTATAGCCATGCGTGTGTGTGTGTGTGTTTGTGTGCGTGCGTGTGTGTGCGTGCGTAGCGTGCGTGCGTGCGTGCGTGTGCTGTTTGGTGTCTGTTATCAAGCGCTTAATTTGATTTTATTAAGATTTTGGCTATATCACATCATGTCATATATATAAATACATAATATAATATCCATATCATACTGCATACATCATACATACATACATACATACATACATACATAATACATAACATACTACACAATACACACATACATCACATACATATATAACACATATACACACAACATACACATACATACACACACAAACATGCATACATCATACATACATTCATACATACATACATACATATACACAATACATACATTACACACATACATACATTCATACATACATACATTCATACACACATACATACACACATACATACACACATACACACAACATCATACTACACACACACACATACATACAATACACACATACATACAACATACAACAACATACATACATACATACATACATACATACATACATACATACATACATACGTACACTACACAATACATACATACGTACATACTACACAACATACATACATACATACATACATACATACATACATACAACATACATACATACAATACATACATACATACATACATACATACATACATACATACATACAACATACATATTTACATACGTACGTACGTGACAGAATAGCTCATGACACCTTGACAGTTACGTTGTATTGTGC
>JAPXFY010000020.1:36220026-36225026 GCA_030674185.1 Monoplex corrugatus | reverse complement strand
CAACGTCACACGCACGCACCACACACACACACACACACACACACACACACACACACACACACACACAGTGTTTCAGTTTGTATTCAGGTTTGTTTTTTTAATTTCCCTGTGTGATGAATTGGACGGAGTGGTCAACGCGAGGAGCATGTCCTTAGATTATGTGCGGGATTGCATTGATATGTGTACTAAATTTTGTTTTGTTTTTTTGTTTTTGTTTTTTTGCTTTGTATTTTCCTGTTGAAGTGTTGTGTGTGTTTTGAAACAGGTTATAGCCCTGATAAGCTGTGCACATCGCTGGCTTTAAACAAAAATAATAATAACAATAACAATAATCATTCTTCTACTTCTCCTTCCCTTTCCTTCCGGTTTTCTCATCCTAAGAAACTTAAGACATCAGATAGTTTGTTCACAATATAGGTCATAGCCCCTTTTGAATGGATGTGTGAACCATCATCATCATCATCATCACTATCACCACCACTCCATCATCACAATCATCATCATCACTTGCACTATCACTATACATCACCACCACCACCATCATCATCGTCATCATCACTCTGTCTACCAGCTTCTGCAGGATAGGTGAGGGAGTCAAAGGGTTAAGTTTTTGCTTTGCTGGCATGGTTGACAATGCAGGATGCTTGTGGACAGGGTGCGGGAGTCAAGGGGTTAACTGATGTTGATGAATGAGGCCTCCCCTTCTTCTTTCCTGTGTTCCCCCCCCCCCACCCCCACAGAGAGAGAGACAGAGAGAGAGAGAGAGGTGTACGAGCGTGCAAGTGTGTGTGTGTGTGTGTGTGTGTGTGTGTGGTGTGTGTGTGTGTGTGTGTGTGTACGAGCGTGCAAGTGTGTGTGTGTGTGTGTGTGTGTGCGAGGTGCATGTGTGTGTGTGTTTGTGTGTGTGTGTGTACAGCGTACAAGTGTGTGTGTGTGTGTGTGTGTGTGTGTGTCGACGAGGTGCATGTGTGTTTGTGTGTGTGGTGTGTGTGCGCGCGCGTGCAAGTGTGTGTGGTGATGATGATGATGATAGGGTGTGTGTGTGTGTGTGTGTGTGTGTGTGTGTGTGTGTGTGTGTGTGTTGTGTGTGTGTGTGTGTGTACGCGCGCAACTTGTGTATGTCTTAAAGTCTGTATGTCTTAAGGTCTGTATGTCTTAAAGTCTGTATGTCTTAAAGTTTGTATGTCTTAAGGTTCTGTATGTCTTAAAGTCTGTATGTCTTAAAGTTTGTATGTCTTAAAGTTTGTATGTCTTATTAAACTCTGCATGTCTTAAAGTTTGTATGTCTTAAAGTCTGTATGTCTTATTAAACTCTGCATGTCTTAAAGTCTGTATGTCTTATTAAACTCTGCATGTCTTAAAGTCTGTATGTCTTATTAAACTCTGCATGTCTTAAAGTCTGTATGTCTTATTAAATCTGCATGTCTTAAAGTCTGTATGTCCTAAAGTCTGTATGTCTTAAGGTCTGTATGTCTTAAAGTCTGTATGTCTTAAGGTCTGTATGTCTTAATGTTGTATGTCAAACATGTCTGTATGTCTTATTAACTCTGCATGTCTTAAAGTCTGCATGTCTTAAGGTCTGTATGTCTTAAGGTCTGTATGTCTTAATGTCTGTATGTCTTAATGTCTGTATGTCTTATAAATCTGCATGTCTTAAAGTCTGCATGTCTTAAAGTCTGTATGTCTTAAGGTCTGTATGTCTTAATGTCTGTATGTCTTAATGTCTGTATGTCTATTAAACTCTGCATGTCTTAAAGTCTGCATGTCTTAAAGTCTGTAGTTTAAGTCTGTATGTCTTAAGGTCTGTATGTCTTATTAAACTTGCATGTCTTAAAGTCTGCATGTCTATAAAGTTTGTATGTCTTAAAGTCTGTATGTCTTATTAAATTCTGCATGTCTTAAAGTCTGTATGTCTTATTAAACTCTGCATGTCTTAAAGTTTGTATGTCTTTAAAGTATGTATGTCTTATTAAAGTCTGTATGTCTTAAAGTCTGTATATCTTAAAGTCTGTATGTCTTATTAAACTCTGCATGTCTTAAAGTCTGTATGTCTTAAAGCTGTTGAGTCTTATTAAACTCTGATGTCTTAAAGTCTGTATGTCTTAAAGTCTGTATGTCTTTTAAACTCTGCATGTCTTAAAGTCTGTATGTCTTAAACTCTGTATGTCTTAAAGTTTGTATGTCTTAAAGTCTGTATGTCTTAATGTCTGTATGTCTTAAAGTCTGTATGTCTTAAAGTTTGTATGTCTTAAAGTCTGTATGTCTTAAACACTGTATGTCTTAAAGTCTGTATGTCTTAAGGTCTGTATGTCTTAAGGTCTGTATGTCTTAAAGCTGTATGTCTTAAAGTCTGTATGTCTTAAAGTTTGTATGTCTTAAAGTCTGTATGTCTTAAAGTCTGTATGTCTTAAGGTTGTATGTCTTAAACTCTGTATGTCTTAAGGTCTGTATGTCTTAAAGTATGTATGTTTTTAGGTTGTATGTCTTAAAGTCTGTATGTCTTAAAGTCTGTATGTCTTAAAAATATGTATGTCTTAAGTTCTGTATGTCTTAAAACTCTGTATGTCTTAAAGTCTGTATGTCTTAAAGTCTGTATGTCTTAAAGTATGTATGTCTTAAAGTTTGTATGTCTTAAAGTCTATGTCTTAAAGTCTGTATGTCTTAAAGTTTGTATGTCTTAAAGTCTGTATGTCTTAAATTTGTATGTAATCTTAAGTTCTGTATGTCTTAAGGTCTGTATGTCTTAAAGTCTGTATGTCTTAAAGTCTGTATGTCTTAAACTCTGTATGTCTTAAAGTTTGTATGTCTTAAGGTCTGTATATCTTAAAGTTTGTATGTCTAAAGTATGTAATGTCTTAAAGTCTGTATGTCTTATTAAACTCTGCATGTCTTAAAGTCTGTATGTCTTAAAGTCTGTATGTCTTATTAAACTCTGCATGTCTTAAAGTCTGTATGTCTTAAACTTGTATGTCTTAAAGTTTGTATGTCTTAAAGTCTGTATGTCTGTAAATGTCTGTATGTCTTAAAGTCTGTATGTCTTAAAAGTTGTCATGTCTTAAGGTCCTGTATGCTTAAAGTCTGTATGTCTTAAAGTCTGTATGTCTTAAAGTCTGTATGTCTTAAGTCTGTATGTCTTAAGGTCTGTATGTCTTTAAAGTCTGTATGTCTTAAAGTCTGTATGTCTTAAAGTCTGTATGTCTTAAGGTCTGTATGTCTTAAAGTCTGTATGTCTTAAAGTCTGTATGTCTTAAAGTCTTGTATGTCTTAAAGTCTGTTGTCTTAAAGTCTGTATGTCTTATTTAACTCTGCATGTCTTAAGTCTGTATGTCTTAAAGTCTGTTATGTCTTATTAACTCTGCTGTCTTAAAGTCTGTATGTCTTAAACTCTGTATGTCTTAAAGTTTGTATGTCTTAAGTCTGTATGTCTTATATGTCTGTATGTCTTAAAGCCTGTATGTCTTAAGTCTGTATGTCTTAAGGTCTGTATGTCTTAAGTCTGTATGTCTTAAGGTCTGTATGTCTTAAAGTCTGTATGTCTTACAGTCTGTATGTCTTAGGTCTGTATGCTCTTAAAGTTTGTATGTTTTTTAGGTCTGTATGTCTTAAGTTTGTATGTCTTAAAGTCTGTATGTCTTAAATATTGTTGTCTTATGGTCTGTATGTCTTAACTCTGTATGCTCTTTAAAGTCTGTATGTCTTAAAGTCTGTATGTCTTAAGTATGTATGTCTTAAAGTTTGTATGTCTTAAGGTCTGTATGTCTTAAAGTCTGTATGTCTTAAAGTCTGTATGTCTAAACTCTGTATGTCTTAAGTTTGTATGTCTTAAGGTCTGTATATCTTAAAGTTTGTATGTCTTAAAGTATGTATGTCTTAAAGTCTGTATGTCTTAAACTCTGTATGTCTTAAAATTTGTATGTCTTAAAGTCTGTATGTCTTAAACTCTGTATGTCTTAAACTCTGTATGTCTTAAAGTTTGTATGTCTTAAACTAAGTTTGTATGTCTTAAAGTTTGTATGTCTTAAACTCTGTATGACTTAAAATTTGTATGTTTTAAAGTCTGTATGTCTTAAACTCTGTATGTCTTAAACTCTGTATGTCTTAAAGTCTGTATGTCTTAAAGTCTGTATGTCTTAAACTCTGTATGTCTTAAACTTTGTATGTCTTAAAATCTGTATGTCTTAAACTTTGTATGTCTTAAAGTTTGTATGTCTTAAAGTCTGTATGTCTTAAACTCTGTATGTCTTAAAATCTGTATGTCTTAAAGTGTATGTCTTAAAGTCTGTATGTCTTAAACCGTGTGTACTGTGAACGTGTAATTGGCAGTGATTCCAGATGAATTGGGACAAACAGCACTATATAAGAATGATTTATTATAATTGTCATGTACATTCATAAACGTACAACGTATCAACAGTTTCAAATCTAAAAACAAACAAACAGAGAGAGAGAGAGAGAGAGAGAAAGAGAGAGGACAGAGAGAGAAGAGAGAGAGAAAGGAGAGAGAGAGGAGAGTGAGAGAGACTGTGCCCTGTGAGCATTGCTGCCGTCAACATATGCACACATGCGCACACACACATACAACACACACACACACACGCGCACGCGCAAATAGGTACACGTACGCACGCAGACTTGGCGTGTGCAAACCATAGAGATATGAAACTACATTTCTCTATTCGTTTTTTTCAGTTTGTTGTTTTTTTGTTTTTTTATAATGATGAAAAGAAATAACATCAACATTCATAGATTGTTTCTGCTCTGGTCTTGTTCTGTGTTCGTCTGTTCTGTTCTGCTGTTCTGTTCTGTTCTGTTCTGCTGTTCTGTTCTGTTCGTTTCTGCTGTTCTGTTCTGTTCTGCTGTTCTGTTCTGTTCTGCTCTGCTCTGTTCTGGTTCGTTTGTTCTGGTTCTGCTGCTCTGCTCTGCTTGCTCTGTTCTGCTGTTCTGCTCTGCTCTGCTCTGCTGTTCTGCTCTGCCTCTGCTCTGCTGTTCTCTGCTGTGCT
>JAPXFY010000020.1:36202526-36210026 GCA_030674185.1 Monoplex corrugatus | reverse complement strand
GTATTTCAAATCTGTTGTGGCAGTGTATTTCAAATCTGTTTTGACTGTTTTGGCAGTCTTCTACTGTCTTCGATGCACGTCAAGTTTCGTTTTAGCTGAAGATTCATCGAGGTCACAGTGACCTTCAGAAGTACACAGTCTGGGTTTTCTGTAATGGTTTTTGTGTTAAAGGGAAGATTGGTTGGAATGGCTTGACCATCTTGTTGGTTTTCTGTGTGTTTTATTTTGTTTGTTTGTTTGTTTGTTTATTTGTTTGTTTGTTTTTGCGGTCTTTTAGGCCGCTTTTTTGCATAAAAATACAAGCAGAACTGGGAAAAATACAAGCAGGAACTGGGGAATGTACAAGCAGGAACTGAGAAAAATACAAGCGGGAACTTGGAAAAGTACGAGCAGAACTGGGGAGAAAATACAAGTAGGAACCTGACAGAATACAAGCAGAACTGGGAAAATACAAGAAGGACCTGAAAAAATACAAGCAGGAACTGGAAAAGATACAATCAGGAACTCGAAAAAATACAAGCAGGAACTAGGAAAGTACACAAGCAGGAACTGGGAAATATACAAACAGGAATTGGGGGGGGGGGGGGGGGGGACAAGCAGAAATAGGAAAAAATGCAACCAGGAACTGGAGGAAAAATACAAACAGGAACTGGCGAGATACAAGCAGGAACTGGGGGGGAATACAAACAGGAAATGGGAAAAATACAAGCACGAACTGGGGGCGAAATGCAAGCAGAACTAGGAAAATACAAGCAGAACTGGGAAAAGTACAAGCAGGAACTCGGAGAGATAAGAGCAGGAGCTGGGATAATACAAGTAGGAACTGGGGAAAACACAAACAGGAACTGTGAAAAAATACAAACAGGAACTAGAAAAAAAATACAAACAGGAACTGGGAAAAAATACAAACAGGAACTGTGAAAAAATACAAACAGGAACTAGAAAAAAATACAAACAAGAACTGGGAAAAAATACAAGCAGGAACTGGGAAAAAATACAAGCAGAACCTGGGAAAATACAAATACATTCATCGCCAGATGTAGGAGGCGAGCGAAAAACAAATTTGTAAAATTCGATTTGGAACAATTAATCTCCCTGTTTTATTGTATTGCATTCTACTTCAGGTGTTTGTTTTTTTTCTTCTTTTCCTGTTTTTTTTAAATTTTTTATGATGTCTGTTTGATTCTACTTCGCTTTTGTTCAGTTTTCTGTTCTAGTTTCTTTTCTGTGTGTTTTGTTTGTGAAGGGAAGTTGAGCATGGCGTTACACAGTGTCCCTGTGGTGTTTCTGTTGAATTTCATTTTGATTTTGTTTTGTTTGTTTTAAGTGAAATTGATATTGTTGTGGGTGATAATGGAGTGAGAAGCAAAGGGGGGGGGGGAGGGGTAGAAGTGCAGAAAGGGAGTGTGTAGGGTAGTATAAATCTTTTGTGTGTATACGGGGTGTGTGTGTGTGTGTGTGTGTGTGTGTGGTGTGGAGAGTGTGTTTTAGTTAGATGTGGTGTGTTGTGCTGTGATGCTGTGTGATGTGGAAAATGTGTGGTGTGATGTGGTGAGGTGTGCCAAAATGTGTGTGTGTGTGTGTGTGTGTGTGTGTGTGTGTGTGTGTGTGCGCGCGCGCGCGCGCGTGCATGTGTGTGTGTGTTCATGTGTATATAATATTATGTATGTATATATATATATGTATATGTGTGTGTGTGTGTGTGTACATGTGTATATAATATTATGTATGTATATATATATGTATATATGTGTGTGTGTGTGTGTGTGTGTGTGTGTTGGTATCAAACATTTTTGTGTGTGTCAAAGATTCTTAATGGTGTGATGTGGTGTGAAATATGGTATGGTATGGTTTGGTGTGGTGATTGTGATGGTGATTGAGTATGTGCGTGTGTGGGGGGGGGGGCTATCAAAGATTCTTGATGGCATGATATGGGTTGTAGTGTGGTGTGGTGTGGTGGTGGTTGTGGTGTGTGTGTGTTTGTGTGGTGTGTGAATGTTGTGATGTGATGTTGCGGTTGTGTGTGGAGTGTTTGTTTATGCAATAGCAAAGATTTTTTTAGTAATATGGTATTGAGTGGAATGTGTGTGGTGTTTATGTGTTGTGGTGTGATGTGTATGTGGTATGGTGTGGTGCGGTGTGGTATGGTATGGTTTGTGTGTAGTATGTGATGTATGTAGTATGTGTGGTGGTATGGTATGGTTTTTATGTGTATGGTGTGTGGTGATGTATGGTATTGGTAAGGGTAGGGTGTATGGTAGTTGTGGTGATATGGTATGTATGGTATGGTTGATGGTAGTTGGTTGGTGTGGTGTGGTGTGGTGTGGCGTGGCGTGGCGTGGCGTGGCGTGGGCGTGGCGTGGCGTGGCGTGGCGGCGTGGCGTGGCCGGCGTGCGTGGCGTGGTGGTATGGTATGGTATGGTATGGTATGGTATGGTATGGTATGGTATGGTATGGTATGGTATGGTATGGTACTGTAGGTATGGTGTGTGGTGTGGTGTGACGTGATGTGATGTGATGCGTATGCGGTATGGTGTGTGGTATGGTGTGTGGTGTGGTGTGGTGTGATGTGTAGTGGTATGGTATGGTTATGGTAGGGTATGTAGATGTATGTTTATGTGATGTGTTATGGTATGCTATGCTTGGTGTGGTATATATGCTGTGGTATGCTATGGTATGGCTATGCTATGGTATGGTATGGTATACTATGTATGTGTGTGCTGTTGCTATGCTGTGCTGTGTATGCTGGTTGTGCTATACTGTGCTGTGCTGTCCTGTGCTGTGTTATGTGCTGTGCTAGCCGTGCTGTATGCTGTCCTGTGCTGTGTTGTGCTGTGCTGTGTTGTGCCGATGGTGGTGGTATGTGTGTTTTGGGGGGGAAATTAGAAGGGTAGGAGATGTTGGCATAAATCTTTGCCCCCATCATTCTCTCTCTCTCTCTCTCTCTCCCTCTCTCTCTCTCTCTTCCCCCTCTGTTGTGGGGGAGGGATGGGGAGGGGAAGGGTTTGGCATAAATCAGCAGCAGGGTCTTGTCTTGGAGAGACAGAATAGACAGGACGCCATCTATCAGCCTCCCTCCCTAAGCTTTTGCTGGCATCGCCAGAGAGATAGTGTAGGGCATAGGGTGGGGTGGGGTGGGGGTGGGGTTATAACTATAAAAGATACTGACATAAGTAAGAGTCTTTATAAGACACAGAGGTAAGAAGGGAGAGAGATGGGGGGGGGAGAGAGAGAGAGGGAGAAACAGAGACACAGACACACAGAGACAAAGAGATAGAAGAGAGAGAGAGACAAAGAGATAGATAGAGATAGAGAGAGAGAGAGAGATAGAGAGAGAGAGAATACGAGTATGTGTGTGTGTGTGTATGTGTGTGTGTGAGTGTGTGTATATATGTGTGTGTATGTGCGTGTGTGTGTGTGAGTGTGTGTGCGTATGTGTATGTATGTGTGTGTATGTGTGTGTGTGAGTGTGTATGTACGTATGTGAGAGAGTGTGTATATGTGTGTGTGTATGTGTGTGTATGTATGTGTGAATGCGCGCGCGCGCGTGTGTGTGTGTGTGTGTTGTGTGTGTGTGTGTGTGAGTGTGTGTGTAGTGTGTGTGTGTATGTGTGTGTTGGGTTATGTATGTATGTGTATGTGTGTGTGTATGTACGTGTGTGTGTGTGTGTTGTGTGTGATGTACGTGTGTGTTTGTGTGTGTGTGTGGGTATGTGTGTACGTGTGTGTGAGTGTGTGTGTGTGTATGTACGTGTGTGAGTGTGTGTGTGTGTATGTACGTGTGTGTTTGTGTGTGTGTGTATGTGTGTGTGTGTGTGTGTATGTGTGTGTGTGTGTGATACACGATTTAAGGCAGTGACACATAAACAAAAGTGCGGTTAGTGGCACAACATGTTGCAAACACGGCAGCAGCATGGTCAGAATGCATTCCTTCTACTCACGCTGTGCCTTATGCGCTCGGTCGATATCATGCAGCAACAGGACTCTGCGAGCGGGTACAAAACATGATGTACTGGGCGTATGACCATTTGTCAAGGTGAATTCACCAATATCTGAACAAGGACTTTGGAGCTCACAGTTTGGAGTTTGGTCAAGAGGGATTTATCGGAATCGACTTTTTGTCTACTTCACCTGTCTCACCTGTCGACGTCACCGGGTCCAGTGTTTGGCCGCTGCTCGTTTTGACCACCCCCATCTCCCTCCAGGACGCTCTGTCTTGACTTTTGTGGACAGTTTCTTGAACATTTAGGCCACTGATGTTGGCTGTGTTCTCGATGTATGAGGTTGGAGGTCTGCCTGTCTTCCTTTTTGCCTCTCTTTTTGTTGAAAGATGGTTGCCATGAGGTCAGCCTTCTTGCCGCGTGACTTATGGCCAGTGTATTTTAGTTGATGTCTGCTAGTAGTTTTCTGGTGGTATCAAGTTCTTCCGGGACACTTTCGTTAGTTCTTCTAGATTGGTGTACCTATGCGTTGTAAATGTGGCCAGTCGTTACGCGTTCTGTCTTCTAGAAAGTGGCCATTCGTTCGCTCTTCTAGAAAGTAGCCATTCGTTCGCTTTTTTTAGAAAGTAGCCATTCGTTTGCTTTTCTAGAAAACAGCCATTCGTTCGCTCTTCTAGAAAACAGCCATTCGTTCGCTTTTCTAGAAAACAGCCATTCGTTCGCTTTTCTAGAAAGTAGCCATTCGTTCGCTTTTCTAGGAAATAGCCATTCGTTCGCTTTTCTACAAAGTAGCCATTCGTTCTTTTTTCTAGAAAGTAGCCATTCGTTCGCTCTTCTAGAAAGTAGCCATTCGTTCGCTTTTCAGAAAGTAGCCATTCGTTCGCTTTTCTAGAAAGTGGCCTTCCGTTTGTTCTTGTGGAAATGACCGTTTAGCAAATCTACTAAGACAAAAGGCAGCGGGTGGGGTGAAGAGAAGGGATGTAGACAATGAGTCAGTTTTGGGCTTTGGCTTTGATGAACGGGGTAGGGAGCAGGGCAGGGTGGTGGTGGTGGGGGGTTGGGGTGGGGTGGGGGAGTGAAGTATGAGTTGTGGAGGTGGGTGTTGTAAAATGCCAGGGGCTGGGGGATATGGTTCTCCTGACACAGCCGTCAGTCTGAATTATGTCTGTTGTTTTCGACAGACTTTTTTTTTTTTTTTTTTAACTGGATGCCTGGCTTGTCTGTGATGTGGTGTGTGTGTGTGTGTGTGTGTGTGTGTGTGTGTGTGTGTGTGTGTGTGTGTGTGTGTGTGTGTGTGTGTGTGATTGTCTGTGGTGTATGTGTGTGTGCTGGGGGGGGGGCGGGGTGTGCGAGCGCGTGTTTTCCAGTCAGAGGTCAGAAACTTTATTGAATAAACCAATCAGTTCATATCAGTGAGTGAGCATGTCTCTGTCTCTGTCTGTCTGTCTCTCTCTCTCTGTCTGTCTCTGACTGTCTATCTGTCTCTCTCCCTCTCTCCCTCTCTGTCTATCTGTCTCTCTGTCTCTGTCTCTCTGTCTCAAAGTCTGTCTGTCTCTGTCTCTCTCTGTCTCTGTCTCTCTCTGTGTCTTTCTGTGTCTCTGTCTGTCTCTGTCTCTCTCTCTCTCTCTCTGTCTCTCTGTCTCTTTCTGCCACTCTCTCACTCTCTCTCTCTCTCTGTCTCTCTCTCTGTCTCTGTCTCTCTCTGTCTGTCTCTGTCTGTCTTTCTCACTGTCCCCTTTCTCTCTTTCTGTGTCTGTTTCTCTCTCTCTCTTTCTCTCTCTCTCTTTCTCTCTCTCTTTCTCTCTCTCTTTCTCTCTCTCTCTCTCTCTCCTAGAAAGAAAATGTTATATGCATGTAAAAAGCAAAAATGAAAAGAAAAGTTATTTGCATGTGATAAAGCTAAAATCAAAATGAAAAAAAAGACAAGTTATACGTATATGACAAAGCTAAAATGAAACTAAAAAAATAGAAAAAGTTATGTGCATGTTATAAAGCAAAAATGGAAACAAGAAAAGCTGTAAGCAAAATTGAAAAAAGAAAAGCTGTAAGCAAAAATGGAAACAAGAAAAGCTGTAAGCAAAAATGGAAACAAGAAAAGCTGTAAGCAAAAATGGAAACAAGAAAAGCTGTAAGCAAAAATGAAACAAGAAAAGCTGTAAGCAAAAATGAAACAAGAAAAGCTGTAAGCAAAAATGAAACAAGAAAAGCTGTAAGCAAAAATGAAAAAAGAAAAGCTGTAAGCAAACATGAAACAAGAAAAGCTGTAAGCAAAAATGAAAGAAGAAAAGCTGTAAGCAAAAATGAAACAAGAAAAGCTGTAAGCAAAAATGAAAGAAGAAAAGCTGTAAGCAAAATGGAAACAAGAAAAGCTGTAAGCAAAAATGGAAACAAGAAAAGCTGTAAGCAAAATGGAAACAAGAAAAGCTGTAAGCAAAATGGAAACAAGAAAAGCTATAAGCAAAATGGAAACAAGAAAAGCTGTAAGCAAAATGGAAACAAGAAAAGCTATAAGCAAAAATGGAAACAAGAAAAGCTGTAAGCAAAAATGGAAACAAGAAAAGCTGTAAGCAAAAATGGAAACAAAAAAAGTTGTAAGCAAAATGGAAGCAAGAAAAGCTGTAAACAAAAATGGAAACAAGAAAAGCTGTAAGCAAAAATGGAAACAAGAAAAGCTGTAAGCAAAAATGGAAACAAGAAAAGCTGTAAGCAAAATGGAAACAAAAAAAGAGGTCAAAAGTCATAACCATGTCATTAATTCAAGCAAAATAAAGAAATAGAAAAAAAAAACATAACCATGTAATACAGCAAAAGAAACGAGGAAAACAATGTATAATTATAAATATGTAATAAAGCAAACAGAGAAAAAAACACAGTAATAAGCATGTAATAATGAAGAAAAACGAAGTTATATACATGTAGTAAATCAATTGAATGAAACAAGCAAAACAAGTTATAAGCAATAAAAAAAAAAATAACAATAGGACAAGAAATCAATGAAGATGCGATAGAGTCTGTCACAATGACTTGAATTATCGGATAAATTGAAATTTTTTTTCCGACAAGAAAGAATAGGACTTTTCAACGTTTGGCAAATTCATCCAGTTGTATGTTTGATAAGGGAGACTACGAATTTCACAAATGAAAGATTCGCCCTGCTGTATTTTGGTCATCTATTCGACTGCCCATCCATAGTTAGTCTCCATTTGTCAGGTTTTGTTTCTGGACGATTTAAGATCTCCATGGAGGTGGGGGGGACAATCGGTAGCTGGGTGGGGGGGGGCGTGGGGTATAGGATGGATCGAAATTGGGTCAGGTGGGCTTTGTTGGACTTGCGGAGGAGGAAGGGGAGGTATGGAGAAGGGGGGGGGTAAGTTGTGAAGGAGGCTGTCGTAAAGTGTCTGGGGAATATGTTCTCTGGTACTGCCATCAGTCTGAATATATGTCTGTGCTTTTGAGCAGGCTTTTGTCTAGATGCCTGAGTGTCTGTCTGAAGAGAGGGGAGAGAGAGGGCAGAGATAGAGAGACAGAGAGAGGGAGAGGACGAAGACAGGACAGAGAG
>JAPXFY010000020.1:36190026-36197526 GCA_030674185.1 Monoplex corrugatus | reverse complement strand
CTGATCTGGTCCGCAGGTGGATCCCTTCTTGCGCTGTGCTGAACGCATGCCTCAGGAGGAGAGCGAAGAAGATTCCAAAGAGGGTTGGGGCCAGGACGCAGCCTTGTTTCACACCGCTGCGTACGTCGAAGGGCTTGGAGAGGTTTCCGTTGAACTGCACCATCCCTTTCATGTTTGAGTGGAAGGACTCAATTAAGCTGTGCAGGTTGGGGGGGCAGCCGATTTTTCGGAGAGCCCTGAAAAGGCCATCTCTGCTGACTAGGTCAAAGGCCTTGGTGAGGTCAATGAATGCCACATACAGGGGCATCCGCTGCTCTCTGCACTTCTCCTGGATTTGGCGAAGGGAGAAGACCATGTCTACCGTGGATCTCTCTGCTCGAAAACCACACTGTGATTCCGGGTAGACGCGTTCAGCCAGTTTCTGCAGGCGGATTAGGAGGACCCGAGCATAGACTTTGCCAACAATGCTGAGGAGCGAGATACCTCTGTAGTTGTTGCAGTCGCTCCTTTCGCCCTTGTTTTTGTACAGGGTGACGATCTTGACGTCCCTCATGTCCTATGGTACAGCTCCCTCATTCCAACACTGACAGAGAACTGCGTGCAAAGGGTGCAGAAGAGAAGTCTTGCAGTGCTTGATGAAGTCTGGGGGAATTCCGTCGTTGCCAGGTGCCTTCCCTGATGCCAGGCTATCAATGGCCTTGCTGAATTCGTCCGCAGTTGGCTCTGCGTCAAGTTCTTCCATTACCAGCATGCACTTGATGGCATCGAGGGCTAAGGGGGACACCATGTTCTGTGTGGAGTAGAGGTCGGAGTAGTGTTCCGCCCATCTTTCCATCTGTTGGCTAGGATTGCTGATTACTTCCCCAGTGGAGGATTTGAGGGGGGCGATCTTGCTCTGTGTTGGTCCCAGTGCCTTCTTGATGCCATCATACATTCCTCGGATGTTGCCTCTTTCAGCAGCACTCTGTATCTCTTCGCTGAGCTCTGTCCAGTACTCGTTTGCGCAGCGCCTGGCGTTAAGCTGAACCTTACTTCTGGCAGCCCTGAGGATTTGCAGGTTCTTCTCACTGGGTGACCGCTTATACTTGGTGAGTGCGGCACGCTTGGCCTCAACAGTGGGAGTCATCTCTGATGATTTGGCCTCAAACCAGTCGTGGGACTTCACAGTTTTCTTCCCAAAGGTGGCCATAGCAATGCGGTGCATGGTGTCTCGTAGCGTTTCCCATCTCTCAGTGGCAGAGTCTATGGGCTGCAATGCATCGTATTCTCTCTGAAAGGCCTCTGCGAACTGTTCTACAAGATCTGGCTGAGACATCTTGCTGACATCAATGCGAGGGTTCCCTTGTTTCTTTGAGCAGTGGAACTTCTTTGGTTATAGTCTGATCTTGCAACATACCAGAGAGTGGTCTGTGTCGCAGTCTGCGCTGTGATAAGAGCGAGTGTGGAGAACGTTTTTGATAGCGGCACGTCTTACTAGGATCAAATCCAGTTGGTGCCAATGTTTTGAGCGGGGATGTCTCCAGGAGACTTTGTGCTGAGGCTTCGTCTTGAAGAAGGAGTTGGCGATGCACAGTTCATGGCAGGCGCAAAACTCAAGCAGTCGCTGTCCATTCTCATTCATTTTCCCCACTCCAAAGGAACCGAGGCAGAAGGGCCATGAGTCATTGTCTGCACCCACTCTGGCGTTGAAGTCGCCCAGGAGAACAAGTTGTTCTGTCCTGGGGATGTTCCTTATGGTTGATGCAAGATTTTCGTAGAACTCATCCTTGGTGTCTGGAGAGGCGGACAGAGTTGGGGCATAAATGCTGATGAGAGTGACATAGCCTTCGGTGGTGTTGAGGCGGAGAGTCAAGAGTCGTTCTGAACCGCCGCTTCCTGGTTCAATCATGTTCAGCAGGCTGTTCCTTACTGCAAAGCCTACTCCGTGCTCTCTTGGGGCATCAGAACTCTTTCCTTGCCAGAAGAAGGTGTAGTCCCTTTCCTTTAGTGTTCCTGAGTCAGCCAGCCGTGTTTCCTGCAGAGTGGCAATGTCCACATTGAGCCTCTTTAGTTCGCTGTTTATGACGGCGGTTTTTCTGGCGTCGCTGATGTCTTGCAGATCTTGAGAGAGCCCAGGCATCATTGTTCGGACATTCCAACAGCCCAGTTTCACTGCTGATCCTTTTCCTGATCCGTTTCTTGAATTTGAATTTTTCTTTTTGTTTGGTGTGGTAATTAACTGCCTGCTTGTCAGATTTTCTCCTAATCTTCATGCACCCAATGAAGAAGGCAAGTCGTGGCGGGACAGCACCTAACTGGCTGGGGGCTGCCCAGCTTAGGCGGGCGGTAGCTGTCCAGTAAGACACGAAGGTCTCTCCCACCGTCAAAAGCAACCCCTGGCGTCAGCTCTACGCCAGTTGAGCAATGACTTATCACCGGTATCTGTTGCTTCCCGTGTTGTGCCGACACTAGTGTTAGTAGCGAGGCTGGAGTGTCCTCTCCAGGTCGTAGGTGCAGAGTGTTTGTGGATGAATGGACGGATGTAAGCCTGGGCAGTGTAATATGGAAGACAGGCTGTTGCCCATGCAACTTGTCTCCCCTCTCCACCTCGCTGACAGATCCAAAGGAACAGCAGGGCTGTTACGTTTTGGTGCCAACGCGGCCGCAGGAGCTGCCGGAAAGTGACAAAGTTTGCCATCCAACCGCCTTAGGGGCCCCACACCGGATTTACTGTCAGGGTTTACTCCCTTAGCTAGATGGCCGCGGGTAGCTCTCCAGAGCTGGCGCCCTTTGATGGATCTAATTTATTTCCACCAGGGTTTCTAGCCACCCTCCTCACCATCCTCCTGAGAGGACTGGTGGGGTTGCTGGTTTAGTCGCCAGCAATTCGACCCTGTGACAGGTAGTACTGGGTTCCAGGTTACCAGTAGCGGATACATCTATATATATATAGAGAGAGAGAAAATGCAATGTGTGTGTGTGAGAGAGAGAGAGAGTGTGTGTGTGTGTGTCTGTGTGTGTGTGTGTGTGTGTGTGTGTGTGTGTGTGTGTGTGTGTGTGTGTGTGTGAACGAGAGAGCGAGCGAGAGAGAGAGAGTGTGTGTGTGTGTGTGAGAGAGAGAGAGAGAGAGAGAGAGAGACAGACAGACAGACAGACACAGAGAGAGACAGAGACAGAGAAAGAGAGAGATGGAGGATTTGGAAGACAAAAGAGCCAGGGAAAACCTGAAGGAGGGGAGATTAATCTGGTGCCACTTAAAGAACACAGTGGACAGGCCCTTTTGTTCTTCCGTTTTTAATCTCCCTTCAGCTGTCTTTCTCCCTTCCTCTCCTTTCACTCTCCCTTCTTCATAACCAGTTTGTGGGAGGCTGCTAGCTTCAAAAGAGGATTTTTTTGCATTTTCTACTAGTTTCAAAGGGGATTGTTTGTATTTTCTTTGAAAAATTGTAATTTCTCTGAGCTACGTACAGGGTAAGCATTGAGATTTACTAGCTACAAAAATGGATAGTTTTTGATTTTCTCTTAAAGGTTTGCAGTTTATTTGTGCTGATTGAAATGTTAATTGTTAAGTGTAATTTTCTTAATGTTTAAGGCTTTTTGGTATTTTAGAAATAAACTGAATGATCTGTTCTTGTATGTGAGACTAGACGCACATTTTGAGACAGCAGTGTGTTTATTTCCCTGAATTCAAATAAAATAAATTAATGAGTGTTTGCCAGTAATGGCAGCACAGCTGATTTCTATGTAAATATTCTTTTGATATTGGTAAATATGGCTTGTGGGAAATTAGGTGTTATCGCAGGACACTAAACATCAGATACGCTGATCATATCATTAACGCACAAGTCCGACTAACCATTCAGCAGCAAATTCATACGAAGATGGCTCATTTGCGCTCAGCTTCAGACACTCTTTGCCTTCAGGTCCCTAGATTTTAAACTACCAAATGTTGGCCAGCGTTCTTTTGCTGTCTTAGGACTTCAGCCTGGAATAGACTTCCGCTCTGCCTTCGCCTAACACCAACCCTTTCTGCTTTTAAATCCAATTTAAAACCCATCTCTTTTCCCAACAATGAATTCTACAACACTTCTTTCCCTCAGTCTGTGTTTTAGATATCGTAATGTGGTCTTTGTCGATTGTATGCATATGCCTGGTACGTGTGTGCGCTTTGATTTGAATTGTCAAGATTTGGCGCCGTATAAATACTGTAATTATTATCATTATTACTATTATTATTGTTGTTGTTATTGTTGTTATTATATTATTATCGTCATCATCATCATCATCATCATCATCATCATGTGCCCTGCCGCATGGCTTTGGCGATCATGGCCCTCCGTGTGCTTATATCCCTTGTCGCTGCAAGTACATCTCCCACCTTCTCTGTCCTCAGCCACCCTGCAAGTCCGTCCAATATTTTCTCCGTGGGTATACCTGGTGTTCTCTTTCCCTCCAGCTTTCATGTTGTGACCAGGTGCTCTAATTCTCCTTTCCTCATAAAATGTCCTATAAATGTTGCTTTGTCTTTTCCTAATCTTTCTTATCAATGATCTTCTCGTGTCTGCCTCCATCAAGACTGTCTCGTTTGTTTTCTTTGCTGTCCATGGAACTGTCAGCATTCTTCTTAAAAACCACATTTCGGCTGCCTCAATCTTGTTCTGGCTTTGCGTGTTGACTGTCTACATCTCACAACCTCACAATTATTATTATAACTATCATTATTACTGTTGTTTGTTATTATTATTATTATTATTATTATCATTATTATTATTATAATTACTATTATTATTATAACTATTAAGGCCTGTTGAGTTCAGAAAACAAAAGTACGTTGATATAGCCATGTAACAAGATACAATGGTCTTGTTAAATCAGTCCTCCAGGGGACTGTTGATGGAGGGAGACGGAGGGGAAGACAAGGAAAATACCAAACAAACAACAACAACATGGGACTTCAAGGTTTGTGCTGCAAGAGTTACAAGGCCTCTATCCATGTTTTCTGGCACTGGTTATCTCGTGGTTGCTGCAAAGCCTGGACACTAAGAAAAGACGAAGAAAATAAAATCAATGCAGCAGAAATGTGGCTCTATGGACGACTTCTCAGAGTCAAATGGACAGACAGAAGAACGAAAGATAGCATATCAAGGGTATTGAATGTCAGGCGCCAGCTGCTGATAGAGATCAACAACAAAAAAAGCAGAACTACGTAGGCCATGCGATCAGAAACGCCAAAACGGATTTGATACCAACGGTCCTACAGGTGAAAGTTGAGGCGAGAAGAAAGGGACGACCGCCCGCCTCCTATTTCAACAACATCGCTGAAGTCTGTGGTCTGGAGATCCAGGAGGTCGCCCAACAGATGTCTTAATCGTGTTACCTGGAGAAAACTTGTGACGTCGAGCGTGGCTCCTACCGCCGATCCCGGTGAGGGAGAGAGGTGATATGAGATGATGAGTTTTCTTCAGATTTGTCGTATTTTCATGTGAAAAATCAGTATCATAATCTCTGTATTTTTATAGAACCGTTTCCTTTTCTCAAATTTGTCGTGTTTTCATATGAAAAAATACCTCAGTCTCTGGCCGTTGATGTTTAGATCTATACATTCTCGAAAAAATAGTAGAGCTCTTATTTTTAACATCTCTGTCCCTACATTTCTCCCTCGGGGAAAAAGCAACAACAACAACAAAAAGAAAGTGCAAGTGTTCCACTATACCATTTGGTTTTTGTGTTATTGTTTTCTCCTGAAAGGGGTTGGTTGGGAATATATCGAGGACAGGATTTGATTTATCTTTTCTTTAGGGATCATCGCACTCAGGGAGGTTATCTTTGCATTCACCTTTTTCATTTTATTAATTTTTTTTGTTTTGTTTTGTCCCATTTTCTACGCCACCTTAATGGTCACAGAAGCTGGCACAGTCTTTACAATGCAATGATGATGATGTTGATGAGGATGATAATTATGATGCTATGGAATTCCATCTAGGGTTGAGACTGCGTTACAGGGCTGCACTGTACGCTTACTATCATGATATATCCTGGCGTCAACTAGGCCCGAGAGATACAGACACCTGCGGTACTGGTACGAAGAGTTGAGCAACAACCTCAGTGACGCATCCGTGAAGTGGATGAGACTCGACTGTATGGTCCCAGTCTTCCCAATGAGCCCATAGCACGCCCAACTCTGGGTAGGAGCCGGTTAGAGCCGAAAAATCCCACACTGATTTTTGAAGGGACTGATGGGGATTCGAACCCACAACCTCCCAGTCGGTAGTCCGTTGCGGTAACCACTACACCACGGCGAGGATTTGATTTATCTTGTTAAGAATCCAGAGGCCTGCCTTACCAGTTGGATTCTGTGAGTCGTTGCTTCGTCCAGAGGGGGTTAATGTGAGATTCATCGAAAATTGGATTTTATCCATCATCTGTTCAGACTTTTCCCTGTCAAAAGTCGATTTATTGTCTCTTGGAGTCGATGGCCCTCATTGACGGTTGGTTTTTGTGTTTCTATTTCGGCATGATTCCCCACATGGAGATGCTGAAGGTTCTGTCATACAAACAGTGTCCCCACCTTTTGGAAATTCTGTGCTGGAAATGTCATCTTTTCTGTCACTCTTTGTTTCTTTCTTCCGCCTTTGATTTCTGTCATTTCTTCCTGTCATTTTCTATTTCACTGGTCCATTCACCTGTATGTGCTCGATAAAGTCTTAAATACTCTCTCTTAGGATTGAGAATTTGATACACGTTTAAGTGCAATTTTGGCTCAAGGGAAATGAGATATGCGGAAGCAATCTTAGGTAATTTAAGCCCGTTTAAATGTCCTTAGTTATGTTTAATTTTGTATTCAGGTATGGTTTTAAATCCCCAGTGTGATGAATTGGACGGAGTGATCAACGCCAGGGGCATCTCCTTGGATTATGTGCGCAACTGCATCGATATGTGTACTTAATTTTCTTTTCCTTCCCCCCCCCCCCCCCTGTTGAAGTATTACGTGTGTATTGAAATGGTTATAGCCCTGATATGGCTCTACGCAGTCAGCTGGGCTTTAAACACAAATAACAATAACGAATAATAATTTGATGTTTAGATACATTCCGAGAAAAAAGTAGAGCTCTTATTTTTAACATCTTTGTCTCTACATTTCTCCCTCGGAGAAAAAGTAACAACAACAAAAACAAACAAAACAAAAAAAACCGTTATCATTCTTTGATGCAAGTGTTCCACTATACCATTTGGTTTTTGCGTTGTCATTGTTTTCTCCTGAAAGGGGTTGGTTGGGAATATATCGAGGACAGGATTTGATTTATCTTTTCTTTAAGGATCATCGCATTCAGGGAGGTTACCTTTTTGCATTCAGTTGAAGTATTGCGTGTGTATTGAAACAGTTATAGCCCTGATATGGCTCTACGCAGTCAGCTAGGCTTTAAACACAAACAACAACAAATAACAATTTCGGCGTGAGGGTTTCCTAAGGAAATCATTTCAGACAGGATTTGAGTTATCATCTTTGAAGCTAGTGGTCCG
>JAPXFY010000020.1:36182130-36184630 GCA_030674185.1 Monoplex corrugatus | reverse complement strand
TGCACGGCCACTCCAGAAGGCAATAACAAACTACTGGCTTTTTTCCCGTCAAAAGCCACGTGAGAAACTTGTGACGTCGAGCGTGGCTCCTACCGCCGATCCCGGCGAGGGAAAGAGATGAGATGAGATGAGATATTTTATACTGGTATTTTATACTGGTATTGTATCAGCCTATTTTATACTGGTATTGTATCAGCCTACTTTATACTGGTATTGTATCAGCCTACTTTATACTGGTATTGTATCAGCCTATTTTATGCTGGTATTGTATCAGCCTATTTTATACTGATATTGTATCAGCCTACTTTATACTGGTATTGTATCAGCCTATTTTATGCTGGTATTGTATCAGCCTATTTTATACTGGTATTGTATCAGCCTACTTTATGCTGGTATTGTATCAGCCTACTTTATGCTGGTATTGTATCAGCCTATTTTATACTTATATTGTATCAGCCTACTTTATGCTGGTATTGTATCAGCCTACTTTATGCTGGTATTGTATCAGCCTATTTTATGCTGGTATTGTATCAGCCTACTTTATGCTGGTATTGTATCAGCCTATTTTATACTGGTATTGTATCAGCCTATTTTATACTGGTATTGTATCAGCCTACTTTATACTGGTATTGTATCAGCCTATTTTATACTGGTATTGTATCAGCCTACTTTATGCTGGTATTGTATCAGCCTATTTTATACTGGTATTGTATCAGTCTATCACTGGAATAATCTTGGCTACATGTAAATGACACGTGTATCTATCTTATCTTATCTTCAGTGAAAAGGAACATATATATAATATAAAGTAAATAAATAAATAATTAGAAAGATAAATAAATGACAGACAAATAACTAAATAAAATAGCTGTAAAGTTTTTCGGCTTCCAAGTAAATGTCCGAGAATGAAACAGAACAGGGTAGCAATCTTGCTTGACACCAGCTAAACCTGGATTACGGATTTTGTGTATAGTGTATAAGTGACAGTGTTGCTAAAGGGGGAAGAGGGAGGGGATAGGGGGAGGATGAAATAAAAGGGTGGAAGATATAACGCGGGCTTCAGGATAATAAAAGGTGAATGGGAAGGTGTGCTGGGGTTTTCTTCTTCTTCTTCTTCTTCTTTTTCTTCTTCTTCTTCTTCTTTTTCTTCTTCTTCTCCCTCTCTCTGTCTCTCTCCCTCCCCTTCTCTCTCTCCCTCCTTCCTCTCTCTCTCTTCTCTCTCTCTCCTCCTCTCTCTCTCTCTCTCTCTCGTTTGCTCCATCCCTTTCTTTCTGTCTCACTCTTTGTCTCGCTCTCTCTGTCCGTCTGCCTATCTGGTTGTCTGTCTGTCTTTCTCTCTCCCAGTCTCTCTCTCTCTCGCTCCTTATCTCTCTGTCTGTCTCTCTCTCTCTCTCTCTCTCCCTATCACTGTCTCTCTCTCTCTTTCTTTATCTGTCTCTCTCTGTGTCTGTCTCTCAGTCTTTCTCTGTCTGTCTGTCTGTCTGTTTGTCTGTCTCTGTCTCTCTCTCTCTCCGCCCCCTCTCACCTTGACCCCTGTTCCCCCATCTCTCTCCTTCCCTCCCTCTCTCTCTCCCTCCCTCTCCCCTTAACCCCTTGTCACCCATCTCTGTCTCTCTGTCTCTCTCTCTGTCTCTGTCTGTCTGCCGTCTCTCTCTCTCTCTCTGTGTCTCTTTGTCTGTCTCTCTCTCTGTGTGTGTCTCTGTCTGTCTGTCTCTCTCTCTGTCTCTGTCTGTCTCTCTCTCTCTCTCTGTCTCTCTCTCTCTCTCTGTCTCTCTCTCTCTCTCTCTTCCTTCTCTGACGTAGGCAGAAGAAGCTATAACTTGTCAAACAATGTACAGTTTACGTCTGCACTGGCACCAGACACCCCAGCCGTGTCAGGTTGGAATAACTGGTTTACCTGACGTCGTCTGTCCTGTAAACCTCTCCCAGTTTTCGGTTTATTCAAGAAGGGATTTGTGGCGTTAGAACAACGCCATACGCGCTCCACCCACTCTGCCGTCGATGTATGAGATTGGAGGTCTGCCTTTCTTCCTTTTTGCGACTGTTTTTTTTCCATGTAGAATGGTTGCCATGAGATCCGTGTTCTTGCAACGTGACACATGGCCAGTGTATTTTTAGTCTTCTTTTGTTGTCTGCTAGCAGTTTTCTTGTGGTTATTAAGTTCTTCCAGGACGTTTTCATTAGTTCGTCTGTCTGTTCGTAGCTAATAGCTATACCGTTGGAAAATAGAGTTTCTTTTCCTTTCCTTTCCTTTCCTTTTGTATTCCATCCATTTCCTTTCCTTTCCTTTCCTTTCCTTTCCTTTCTATTCCATCCATTTCATTTCCTTTCCTTTCTATTCCATCCATTTCATTTCCTTTCCTTTCTATTCCATCCATTTCATTTCCTTTCCTTTCTATTCCATCCATTTCATTTCCTTTCCTTTCTATTCCATCCATTTCATTTCCTTTCCTTTCCTTTCTATTCCATCCATTTCCTTTCCTTTCCTTTCCTTTCTATT
>JAPXFY010000020.1:36172130-36177130 GCA_030674185.1 Monoplex corrugatus | reverse complement strand
CTCAACATTCTTAGAAACCATATTTCAGTTGCCTCAATCTTGTTCAGACTTTGCGCGTTGACTGTCCACTTGGACTCTGTGTGTATTACGAGCTCGTATTTCCTGAAGTAATGACAGAATTGTTATTGAGATAACGACAGTTTAGTCGATTTGATACACGTAAATTGATGATGCCATATTTGCGTTCAAAATGTTGAAAGAGCACTAACTTAGTTAATCCCCTGATTTTTTCAGGAATTCCTCTGAAAAATTGGAATTTTTAAAATCTGCTATCGGAAATTTTTAAGATTTTCTGTTTGAAAAGTGGAATTTTCCCTTACCCCTAAATTTTTGACATTTTCTGTGTGAAATGTTAATTTTTCCATATCCTTAGCTTTTCAGGATATTCTCTGTGAAAAATTTAGCTTTCCCATATCCCCGAGAATTTGAGGATTTTCTCTGTAAAGATTGAATTTTTCTCATCCCTTAGTAATTTTTTTTTGTTTTTTTTGATTTTCTGCGTGAAAATAAGAAATATTCCCACATCACCAGATTTTATTTTTCTGTGAAAATTAGAAGTTTTATTGCTGGAAGACACTAGTCCGCCATACTATGCGCCCCTGTCAGAACTGGTTGGGCTGTCTGTCTGGTCCCAGCCATAAACCATTTGTCACTAGTCCGTGGTGGCCCCCCATGCCTCCTTCGTTTTCATTAACGTTTGATAAGTTTGGCATGATAAAGATGGATAGATCACACACAGGGAGGATGATGGGTTGGGTGGAGGAGGAGGTGGGGGTTACAGACAGACAGTGAGTGAGAGAGAAAGAACACGGAATGTGGATATTTTATTTAGAAGAAGCCGTCGCCCCAGACAGACAGAGAGAGATTGGGGGGGGGGGGGCGGGAAGAGACAAGACAGAATGGCAGTTAGAAAGAGAGAGAGAGGAAGAGAGAGAGAGAGAAACAGAGGCAAAGACATAGATAGATAGATAGATAGATAGATAGACAGACAGACAGACAGACAACAGACAGATAGATAGATAGATAGATACAGAGAGGAAGAGAGATAGACTGACAAAGAGGCAGGAGAGAAAGAGAGAGTGACAGAGAGAAAGAGGCAGAAGAGAGACAGAGAGAGAGAGAGACGGACGGACAGATAGACAGACAGACAGACAGACAGAGAGAGCTTTTCATGGTTTATCGTCTCAGGATTTAGATGGGACAAGACAGTCGAGCTTCATGCCCGCAAACAGTGGATGTTTGGTGTGTACCATATAATGATCATGTCTGTCGCGCTGTATATCTGCTTTTCTCTATCTTTGTTTCTGTCTATCTGTCTGTCTCATTGCTTGTCTGTCTGTCTGTCTGTTTCTCTCTCTCTCTCTCTGTCTTTTCTCTCTCTCGCTCGCTCGCTCGCTCGCTCTCTGTTGTAGTTATTTGCTGTTGTAAGCAAATACGAGCTGTTTGTAGATTGACAAACCCCAAGTTTGAAAAATATCTTGCAGTGATAATTTTTAAGCTTACCGTTCGGAAGTAAAGCATCGTATCATTCTCTCTGTCTGTCTGTCTCCCCTCTCTCTCTCTCTATCTCTGTTCTCTCTCTCTCTCTCTCTCTCTCTCTCTCCTTGTCTCCCTTGATGTTTGAAGCATACTGTCATGTCTTTGTCCATCTGCCAGTGTGCCAGTCTGTGAATGCCTCTGCCAGTGTGCCAGTCTGTGAATGCCCATCTGCCCGTGTGCCAGTCTGTGAATGTCCATCTGCCAGTGTGCCAGTCTGTGAATGTCCATCTGCCAGTGTGCCAGTCTGTGAATGCCCATCTGCCAGTGTGCCAGTCTGTGAATTTTGCCAGTGTGCCAGTCTGTGAATGTCCATCTGCCAGGTGCCCGTCTGTGAATGCCATCTGCAGTGTGCCAGTCGTGAATGCCATCTGCCAGTGTGCCAGTCTGTGAATGCCGTCTGCAATCGCTATCTGCCTCTTCCACTCACTCTTTATGAGAGAGAGAGAGAGGAGTTCAGTGTTTTACCGGTAATGCATTTTGGCCGTAGGTATAGATATTATGCTTCTTAATGTGGGGTTATCATTTTCAGTAATGAGCCAACTTACCAGTCATTAAATCTACGAGCGAAAAGAAACACACACACACACACAACACACACACACACACACACACACACACACACACACACACACACACCACACACACCCCACACACACACTCTCTCTCTCTCTCTCTCTCTCTCTCACACTCTCACACACACACACACACACACACGTTCGCTCACGCGATTGGAACAGTGTGGTTTGTGTCGTAAGACATCTTCATACAATGTGAAGGCATTCCATCCTTAATTTTAATTGAGCAAGACCTGTTATTTCAGTCAGGGTACAGGTAATTAAATGAGTAATTTCCCAAATTGGCCAAGCCAAAACAGCATTCAAGAAGATGAAAAGCGCTTTTACCAATAAATGGCTAAATTAACATCAGGAAGAGAGTTCTTGAATGTTAGATAGAACCGATACTAATGTACGGTTGTGAAGCGTGGACCGTCAACACGCAAAATCAGAACAAAATTGAGGCAACTGAAGTGTGGTTTCTAAGAGGAATGTTGAGAGTTCCATGGACAGCAAAGAAAACAAACGAGACAGTCTTGAAGGAGGCAGACACAAGAAGATAATTAATAAAGAAGATTAGGAAAAGACAAGCAACATTTATAGGACATTTTAGGAGGCAAGAGAAATTAGAGCACAGAGGGAAAGAGAGCACCAGGTTGACCCAGGAAAAAAATATTGGACGGACTTGCAGGATGGCTGAAGACACAGAGGGTGGGAGATGTACTTGCAGCGACAAGGGATAGATTCGTATGGAGGGCCATGATCGCCAACGCCATGCGGCAGGGCATATGATGATGATGGTGGTGATGAATGATAACAGTGAATTGACCAAGTAATTTTTTTAAATGATCCTTGCTGTTTGTCATTGGGTTGTTCTTGTTGCTTTGTTGTTGTTGTTTTTATTCTTGTCGTTATTATTGTTGTTGTTTTCTTCTTCTTCTTTGTGTAAGAAAATTCTAACAGGTCATGTTGAATATTTTGCCTGACAGGACTCTCTGAGCTACATTGGCGTGTTGAATGAGGTTGGTAGGTCTGAAGGCCACACATGCGCAGACCTTGCGGGAAAAGGGAAATTGTTAATGTGAGTATGGCTTGACCAAACTGTTACTGAATAATCTCTCTAGAAGATATGTATAATGGTTGTGGGGTGCTGGTTTTGGTGTTTTTTATTTTTGTTTTTGTTTGTTTGTTACTTTTATTTATCGTGTGTGTGTGTGTGTGTGTGTGTGAGTGAGTGTGTGTGTGTGTGTGTGTGTGTGTGTGTGTGTGTGTGTGTGTGTGTGTGTGTGTGTGTGTGTGTGTGTGTGTGTGTGTGTGTGTGCGCGCGCGTGTGTGTGTGCGCGCGCGTGCACGTGCACGTGCGTCCATTTGCCTGTGTGACAAAAAAATTGTCAGCAAGATTTTCTCAGCTGTTTCGGAATGGAACTTCACCATATTTGGGTCAGAAGTATAATCGATAGTGGAGTCATGAATGCATAACCTTGCAAGTCATGGCTCCAAGGTCAAGGTCACACAGACAGAAACGTGCCTCAGATTAGCATTTTCTCGAGGAAAATGTGTGAACAGCACTTTTTTTCAGGAAATACAGGGATTGGTGTACTCGTTGACTGATTGGATTGGAGTGATGCATGTTGCTGTGTTTTTGTCTTTCTTTCCTTGGTGTGATGTCTGTGTGACTGTCTATGTTTGACTGATTGTTTCCTGTCTTTCTGTCCTTGGGGCTGGAACTTCAGACAGTATTTACATGTACATTCATGTGTACATTGTTGTGACACTCTATCACTGTCCGCACTTCACGTCAAATTGTATTTCATTTCAATCTTCTTCAGGGTCACAGAGACAGAGAGAGACAGAGGCAGAAGAGAGAGAGAGACAGAGAGAGAGACAGAAAGAGAGACAGAGAGAGAGACAGAAAGAGAGAGAGAGAGAGACAGAAAGAGAGACAGAGAGAGAGAGCAAGAGAGAGAGAGAGCTTACAGACAGACAGACAGACAGAGACAGACAGACAGACATAAAGAGAGAGACATACATAGAGAGAGCTACATGGAGAGAGAAGGACAGAGAGACAGAGAGAGACAGAGAGATATATGCATAAAGAGAGAGACTACATAGAGAGAGCTCATGGAGAGAGAGAGAGAGAGAAAGAGAGAGAGAGAGAGAGAGAGTTTTCATGGAATATTGTCTCAGGATCACTGGATTTTCTGTAATGATTTTTATATATGTTTTGAGAATGTTAGAATGGCTTGATCGTCTCGCTTGTCCGTTTTCTACCTCCCAATAAACAACGTTATGTGGATAAGGTTTCCACAGCATGAGTGACTAAATATTATGGGATGGCGTGCAGACGCTGATGTCTGCAAGCAGCCCACAGTGTGTGATAACAGTATGTGTTATTGTGATCTGTGGGCATGGGTAGATGTATGGGACGTCAGCGTGCAGACGATGGTGTCAGCATTATGAATTGATGATGAGGTGGGGGGTGGTGGTGTACCAGGTGAATGATTGGACTGGATGGATGCTTGCTGTTGTGGTTTTTGTTTGTTTGTTTGTTTGGGGTGTGATGAGTGTGTGACTGTGTTTGGTTGGTTGGTTCTTGTTTTATTTAAGTTTTTGTCTGGGGAAAAATAGTCATCTGCTGTTTATTTTCGAAGAAGATTGTTTCATATTGATGAAACAGAGAGACAGACAGACAGACAGACATATCACATTATATCCCGGCGTCAACCAGTCCTGAGAGATACAGACACCTGCGGTGCTAGTCAGAAGATTTGAGCAACACCCTCAATGCTGAATCCGTGAAGTAGATGAGACTTGACTGTGTGGTCCCAGTCTTCCCAATGAGCCCATGGCACGCCCAGCCCTGGGTTGGAGCCGGTTAGAGCCGAAAATTTAATATTTCAACTTGTT
>JAPXFY010000020.1:36142130-36154630 GCA_030674185.1 Monoplex corrugatus | reverse complement strand
GAGAAATGTGTGGCAAAAGGACCACCATAAAAACAAACAAATAAATAAACAAACAAACAAAGAAAATCCCGCTGTTTGGGAAAGGGGAAAAATAGCAAAGAAGTAAACAAAGAAATGGTATCGCTAATATAAAGAACGAGGACATTGAATAAAACAACCTTTCAAAAACATCCCCCCTCCTGTCAGTTTGAAGGTTAATTTTCTTTTGAAGAAAAATGCTGACAAGAGGAACGCACAGAGGGGGGGGGGGGGGGGGTGAGAGAGAGACAGACAGACAGACAGACGGACAGAGAGAGAGCGAAAGAGAGAGAAAGAGAGAGAGAGAGCGATAGAGAGAGAGGGAGAGAGAGAGACGGACAGAGAGAAATACAGAGAGAGAGCGAAAGAGAGAGAGAGAAATACAGAGCGAAAGAGAGAGAGAGAAATATACAGAGAGAGCGAAAGAGAGAGAGAGAAATACAGAGCGAAAGAGAGAGAGAGAAATATACAGAGAGAGCGAAAGAGAGAGAGAGAGAGAAATACACAGAGAGCGAAAGAGAGAGAGAGACAGACAGACAGAGAGCGAAAGAGAGAGAGAGAGAGAGCGAAAGAGAAATACAGAGAGAGAGAGAGAGACGGGGTGAGGTGGGCTAGAAGGAAATGAGAGTGCATTAATCTAAAAACAAGGCAGTATACCAAATGATAAGGAAAAAAGACAAGAAAAAAAAGAACTCTCAAAGCATCAGTGTCAGCATTAACCCTTTGTGTCCCTGCACCCTGTCCACCAACTGCCCCCCAAAAAATTAACCCTTTGACTGTCCTTGTCTTTTGTGTTCGGTTGACGATAGCCAGTTGCCTGACAATTTGCGTCTGTCTCGTTTCGTCACTTAACCCTTTGACTCCCGCACCCTATCCACCAACTACAAAAACCTACGCCTTTGACTCCCTCATCCTTTCCACCTGTTTCCTGCAGGAAGCTGGAGAATAGGGTGAAGGGATTCAAAGGGTTACGTTTTTTTGCTTTGCCAGCATGGTTGACAATGCAGGAAGCTGGTGGACAGAGTGCGGGAGTCAAAGGGAGAAGACCACTCAACGTGGCCGAGTGGTTAATGCAACGGACAACTGACTGGTTCCTTGTGGGTTCGAACCTCCTTCACTCCAAAAAAAGAAGATAATGTATTTTCGCCCTGTCAGCTCCTACCCAAAGCTGAGCATGCTGTGGGTTTGTTGGGAAGACTGGGACCATGCATCTACTTTTGTGTGTGTGTGTGTGTGTGTGTGTGTGTGTGTGTGTGTGTGTGTGTGTGTGTGTGTGTGTGTGTGTGTGTGTGTGTGTGTGTGTTTTATTTTTAGTTGTTTATTTTTTATCAGTGCTGCAAGTGTCTGTATATCTCGGGTCTGATTGACGGCAGGAGATATAGAAGCAAACATTGTGTACAACCCTTTCACGCAGTCTCACTGAATTCAAAAAGGAACTTCCAAGTGTCATCCCTATCATTCTCGTTATCATCATCATCATCCATCATCATCATCATCATCATCATCATCATCATCATCACCATGTGCCCAGCTGCATGGCGTTGGCGGTCATGGCCCTCCCCACGAATCTATCCCTTGTCACTGCAAGTAACATCTCCCCACCCTCTCTGTCCTCAGCCACCCAGCAAGTCCGTTCAATATTTTTCTCCCTGGGTCTACCCGGTGCTCTCTTTTCCTCCAGCTTTCCTGTTGGGACCAGGTGCTCTAATTTCCCCCTTTCCTCATAATATTGCTTGTCTTTTCCTAATCTTCTTTATTAATGATCTTCTTGCTCGTTCTCATATAACTGTGAAAAAAAATAGTCCCCAGATTCTGTAGCCCTTTACGTTTTACTCTCAGTTTTGATGGGTTTGAAGGTATGCTAAGGACGGTAGGTATGAATGACGTACGGGTTAATGACACATTGACACATGAACGGTGCAGACTATCACCTCTCTCCCTCTCTCCCTCGCCGGGATCGGCGGTTATAGGAGCCACGCTCGACGTCACAAGTTTTCTCCAGGTCACACGATTGAGACGTCCATCGGTGGGCGAACTCCTGAATCCCCCAAAACCACACCACTTCTTCAGTGATGTTGTTGAAACAGGAGGTGTGCGGTCTGTCCCTTTCTTCTCCTCGCCTGAACTTTCCCCCTTGCAGGCCAGGACCGTTGATATCAAAATGTGTTTTTGGTGTTTCTGATCGCATGGCCTACATATTTCAACTTTCTTTTGTCGATCAGTGCAGAAAAAGAGAGCAAGTAAAACAAAGATGACACTAAATTGGTAAATAATAATTCAAAAACGAAAAGGGATGAGAAGATAAAGGACATCCAGAAAGAGCAGAAAGGAGGAGAGCAAAAACAAACAAACAAATGAACCAGGACAGAAAGGGGAAGAGAGAGAGAGAGAGAGAGGAAAGAGAGAGATGGGAAGGGGAGGGGAGGGGAGGAGCAAGGAGAGATAGAGGTTGAAAACGAAATGTAATCTTTATTGTTGACGAGGAAGAAATAGGCGCAGCTGGCTGTGTTTTTATGTATAGTTGTTTTTATTCTATTTGAACATCCAGTTCTCGTAATTCGAGAGACAGAGGAAGAGAGGGAACATGACAGGACAAGAGAAGAAAAAGAGAAAAGTGAAGAAATTCACAACAAAAAAGAAAAGAGAAAAAGGAAGAAATCCACAAAAACAAAAACAAAAAAGAAAGTAGACATCCATCTTTCGTGATTGAAGTTGGCGAAAAAAAAAAAAAGAAAGAAAGAACTTGCCAAAATCAAAATAAAAAAACCCCTGAAGAGCTGAAGGAAAAAAAAAACCGACACACACACTACATACACATGCAGGCACTCACGCACACATAAACACACACACACACACACATTATGCAAACACACATGCAGACACACACATTATGTAAATACACACATGCAGACACACACATTATGCAAATACACACACACACACACACACGCACGCACGCACGCACGCACGCACACGCACGCACGCACACACACACACACACACACACACCCACACCACACACACCCCACACCACACCACGCACACACACACACACACACACACTCACTTTCTCTCTCTCTCTCTCTCTCTCCCTCTCTCTCTCCCTATCTCTCTCTCTCTTTCTCACACACGAATGCACACACACATACGCGCGCACACACATACGCACACACACACACACGCACACACACACAAACACACACATTCACACACACACACACACACACTCCACACACACACGCGCGCGCACGCACACACACACACACACACACATAGACACACACAACACACACACACGCGCGCGCGCGCACACACACACACACACATAGACACACACACATGCAAACACACACACTACACCACACACATACACACACACACACAAACACACAAACACACACACACCACACTCACTCACTCACACACCCTACACACACACCCACATACACACACACACACACACACACACAGACACACACACACACACACACACACACACACACACACACATACACACACAAAACGCGGAGATCTCCTCCATCTTAGGGGCCAAGTACTTTCAGATCAGTGCACGTGTGTGGGACAGTGCAGGGAAAATGGACCTGACAGCCTTCAGTCGTGGTTACTCTTAGCGGCCCAGATGGAGAGAAAACACTCACACATTCACAAAACAGGAGGGGAGAGGGAGAAGGAGGATTGCGGGGGTGGGGAGTGGGGGGAAGCAGGGAGGGTACTCGCAAATGATCAAGACATATCTTTTATCTTACAAAAATGAATTAGGATAGAACAAAAAAATGGCAAAAATTTCCCCTCCTCCATATATCTCTTTCTCTCTCTCTGTTTCTCTCTTTTGTTGTCTTTCTCTCTGTCTGTCTGTCTCTCTCTCTCTCTCTCTCTCTCTCTCTCTCTCTCTCTCTCTCTCTCTCTCTGTCTTTCCGTCTTTCTCTTTTTCTCTCTCAGTTGCTCTCTGTTGCTCTCTCTGTCTCTGTCTCTCTATCTCTCCGTCTGTCTGTCTCTGTCTCTCTCTGTCTCTGTGTCACTCGTTCTTTTTCTTTCTCACTCTGTTGCTCTCTTTCTCTCTCTTGCTCTCTTTTGCTTTTGTCTCTTTCTCTCTGTCTCTCCCTGTCTCGCTGTCTCTCCCTGTCTCTCTGTCTCTCCCTGTCTTTGTTTCTCTGACTCTGTCTCTGTCTGTCTCACTCCTTCTTTCTGTCTCTCTAACTCTCTCTTTTTGTCTCTCTTGCTCTCTCTCTTTGTCGCTCTCTGATGCTCTCTTTTGCTGTCTCTCTCTCACTGTCTCTCCCTGTCTCTCCCTGTTTCTCCCTGTGTCTGTCTGTCTCTGACTCTCTGCCTCTGTCTCTGTCTGTCTGTCTGACTGTCTGTCTCTCTCTCTCTCTCTCTCTCTCTCTCTCTCTCTCTCTTTCTCCTCTTTCTCTCTCTCTCTCTCTCTCTCTCTTTCTCAAGCCTCTCTAGCTCTTTAGCTCTAGAGCGCCGTGGTGATAATACAGAGATCCTGGATTCGACCCTCAGGACCACAGAATGTTTTCCCCCCGGGCTGGTTGGTTCTTTTGATAGAGTCATGGACTCAGGATCTGATGTCTGGAGTTCAATCCCAGCCGGCAACACTTAAAACTGGCCTGTTCGCAGCCCATCTGAATGTTTCCATCATTGTGGTGGTGTCAGCTTAGTGTTTCATAGGTCCCTCACCCAATCCCCACTTCAAGACTTTGCTAGTGCATGGGGTTTTGCGCAGGCTTATGGAGTCTGCCAGATCATTGCTAGCTGATTTGGGTGGAGCGCATATGGAATTGTTCAAGTATGAAGTATGATGAAGTCCTTTTGAACTCCAAACGCTAAACTCCTCGCTTCTTCCTCCTAGTCTCGTCTCTTTGCATTGTGATATTCTTTTCTTTTGGGTAAAATATGATCTGAAATACGGGAAAGCAGTTACATTGCCCTGTGAGTACCAAATCGTCATCATGTGCCCTGCCGCGTGGCGTTGGCGATCATGGCCGGCCCTCCATACGAATCTACCCCCTGTAGCTGGCAAGTACATCTACCCTTTCTGTCCTCAGCCATCCTGCAAATCCGTCTATTGTTTTCTCCCTGGGTCTACCTGGTGCTCTTTTCCCTCCAGCTTTCCTGTTGTGACTAGGTGTTCTAATTTCTCTTGCCCCAAAAAATGTCCTGTAAATGTTGCTTGTCTTTTCTTGATCTTCATAAATGTTCCTCTTGTGTCTGCCTCCTTCAGGACTGTCTGGTTTGTTTTCTTTGCTGTCCATGGAACTCTCAACATTCTTGTTAGAAACCACATTTCAGATGCCTCAATTTTGTTCTGACTTTTGCGTGTTGACTGTCCATGCTTCACAGCCGTACAAAAGTATCTGTTCTATATAACATTCAGGAAACTCTCTTCCTGATGTTAATTGTTAGGCATTTGTTGGTAAGAACGCTTTTCATTTTCTTGAATGCTGCTTTAACTCGGCCGATTCTGTTGGCTATTTCTGATGTTTCCATATGTGAACGGAAAAAAAACAACAGAAAAGAACAATACTAAGGCAGAGAGGGCATGGAGATAATATACACACAAAAAAATCAGAAAATGCCATACATACGTACATGCCCTCTTGCGTGCTCTGCGCTATTCCGTTCATCCCTCAGGTGGCTCAATATTTATTGTATCATTTTTTTTTAAGGACACAATGACTGAATGAAGAAGCAGAAAAGAAAGAGTAAGCTGGACATTCCTCACGATTTAAGAGAGACGCGTGTGTGAGGAGGAGAGCAGAATTGGATAATTAGAGACCCTGAATAGCATCCATAAGAAATCAAACGTATTTTAAAGGAAAAGAAATGAAGAGGATAAAACATGACTAGTCTCAGACATATATGGAGAGAGAGAGAGAGAGAAAGGGAGGGAGAGAACATTTGTATGTGTAGCTGGTAATTTCATTTCTTTACTGGAGGTGAAAATTTGACGTAGATGGACTGTATATGATTTTAACCTGAATGCACGTTCACTTGGAGCCCTCCCCCCCCCCCCCCCAATTAATAAATAAATGCATGAGAAAAGATCCTAGTGTTAATATATCCAGTTTCATAGCAAATAGTGTGCCTACGAACATTCTTTAGTTACGTTTGACTTATATACCATCTCTATTTCTGTATCTTTCTCTCTTTGTCTCTGTCTCTCTGTCTTTCTCTCTCTCTCTCGTGCGCGCGCTCTCTCTCTCTCGCTCTCTCTTCCCCTCTTTTCTCTCTCTCTCTCTCTACCCCCCCCACACACACACACACATACACACACACACACACACACACACACATACACACACACACACACATAATTATATTATAATAATATATATATATATATATATATATATATATATATATATGCATGTACATACACACGTATGTATAATGTCTGAGTATTTGTTTGTATGTGTGCGCGCCCGCGTACATGTGTGTGCGTGCGCGTGTGTGTGTATGTGTGTGTTTTGTGTGTGTGTGTTGTGTGTGTGTGTGTGTGTGTGTGTGTGTGTGTGTGTGTGTGTGTGTGTGTGTGTGTGTGAACCTGTCAGTGCCTAGACCTCCTTCGTGTACACACACACACACACACACACACACACACAAACACACACACACACGCAGAGAGAGAGAGAGTGTGTGTGTGTGTGTGTCAAACATACATATCAAATATATCCTCTATTTCATGTCAATGACTGGTTCATGGGGACACGAAAAAGCCCAGCTTGCAAGCAACAGCAAGTATGAAAAAAAAAAAAAAACAGCATTGAGCTAATAACTTATACCACTGGAAAGAAGGTATCATTATCATTATCATTATCATTATCTCTGTACATTTTTCTCTTTCCGATGTTTTTATTTTTTTAATTTTTTAATCTCATCAAAATTATGTCAAGAAAATTAGAATCGGTGTCATCGTTGATATGAACGAAATAAACGCACGTTACGCCAAAACCACTTTGCTGGAAAGGAGAAAACGTCAAAGAGAACAAACAAACAAACAAATGAAGAAGCAAGCAAACAAACAAACAAACAAACAAACGAACGAAGAAGCAAGCAAACAAACAAACAAACAAAAACGGTCAGAATATCAGATGAAAAATACAAAATGACAGATCTGGCGTAATACAACAGGACAGACTGTCCCCTCATTCGTGAGGTCCAGCTAAAAACGTTGACACTATGATAGAGAGAAGAGGGGGGGGAGAGAGAAATAAAGAAAGAAAGAAAGAGAGAGAGAGAGGGAGGGAGGGAGGGAGAAAGAGACACACACAGACAGAGATAGGGGAGAGAGACAGACGGACAGAAACAAACAGAGAGAGAGGGAGGGGGAGAGAGAGAGACAGACAGACAGACCGAGAGACAGAGAGAGAAGAGAAAAAGAAAGAGAGAGGGGGAGAGAGAAGAGAATAAAAGAGAGAGAGAGAAACAAAAACATGAGATAGAGAAGGATGCACATTAGAGAGAGAGAGATACTGACAGAGACAGACAGAGAGAAAGAGAGAGAGAGAACGAAGAAAAGGAGATAGAGAAGGATGCAGGTTAGAGACAGACAGACAGACAGAGAGAGAACGAAGAAAATGAGATAGAGAAGGATGCAGATTGGAGACAGAGACAGAGAGAGAGACAGCGACACAGAGAGAGAGAGAGAGAGGAGGCGGGAGAAAACGAAGAAAACGAGACAGAGAGAGATGCAGGTTGGAGTTTGTTCAAGAGGGATTCATCACACTTGGACAGTTCCATATGCGCTCCCCCCAAATTTGCCTGTAAGCTGGCAGACTCCTTGGGCCTGCGCGAAACCGTTTGTTCTAGCAAGGGCTTGAAATGGGGAAGGTTAAGAACAGGGGGTGGGGTGGGGTGGGGGAGAAGTGAAACCTCATCATCATCATCATCAGGTGCCCTGCCGCATGGCGTTGGCGACCATGGACTTCCAACCATCTCTATCTCTCGTTGCCCCCAGCATCTCCCCAACCTCTTCATCCCCAGCCACTCTGCAAGTCCGTCCAGCATTCTCTCCCTGGGTCTACCCGGTGCTCTCTTTCCCTCCAGCTTTCCCTTGTGACCAGGTGCTCCAAATCCCCCTTCCTCATAAAATGGCCTATAAGTGTTGCTTGTCTTTTCCTAATCTTCCTTATGAGTGATCTTCTTGTATCTGCCTCCACCAAGACTGTTTCGTTTGTTTTCTTTGCTGTCCATGGAACTCTCAACATTCTTCTTAGAAACCACATCTCGGCTGCCTCGATCCTGCTCTGGCTTTGCTTGCTGACTGTCCACGCCTCGCATCCGTACAACAGTATTGGTTCTATATAACATTCAAGGACTCTCTTTCTGATGTTAATTGATAGGCATTTGTTGGTAAGAATGCTTGTCATCTTCTTGAATGCTGTTTTGGCTTGGCCGATTCTTCCAGCTATTTCCGATGTGCATCTGCCGTCTGATGAAATGACCGTTCCCAGGTATTTGAACTTATTAACCTGCGTCAAGGTTGTGCCATTTGCTGTTATTTTGCATGAGGGGATTTCATGTTTTTTACTGATCACCATGACTTCAGTCTTCCTGCTGTTTAGTTCCAATCCCTTACCTTTGCTTTCTGTTTCTAGTATATTCACAAGGTTTTGTAGGTCCCTTTCATTTTCTGCAATTAGCACGGTGTCATCTGTGTACCGAATGTTGTTTATCATTTTCCCTCCAACTTTTAATCCAGGGTCTTCTTAGGTTTCTCATGATGTTTTCGCTATATAGTGAAAACAGATCTGGTGACAAAACACAACCCTGTCTGACTCCTCTTTTGATGTTTTGAAAAGAGCTTATTTTGTTTTCTATTCTCATTGCAGCTGTTTGTTCCCAGTACATATTCCTGATTATTCGTAGATCTTTTCCAACGACATTGAGTCTCTCCAGTTGGTTGATCAATTCATCATGTCGTACCCGATCGAAAGCCTTGGTATAGTCAACAAAGCATAAATACAAATCCTTATTCATCTCAATTGACCTCTCTATGATAGTTCTTAGGATGTATATGGCATTAATAGTTCCTTTCCCCTCCACAAATCCACACTGTTCTTCTGCTATTTCTCTTTTGATTCTATTCCTTGTCCTCATCATGATTATTCTTAACGGATTTTTGTTACATGACTCATCAAACTGATTGTGCGATGGAGTTCGCATTCTATAGCCCCTGTCTTCTTTGGAAGTGAAACCTATGAAGCTGTAAGTGGGCATCACCATAATGATTGAATCATTCAGATGGGCAGTAAACAGGCCAGGTTTTATACTGTATGAATGGAGAGAGGGGGGTGAAAGAGAGAGAGAGAGAGAGAAGGATGCAAATTAGAGACACACAAGAGAGAAAGAGAGAGAGAGATGGAGAGAGAGAGAGAGAAGATCCCCGTGGGTATGTCAGGGCCTCTTTCAGTAGAAATAGTACCACCACCACCACCACCACCACCACCACCACCACCTGTTTTGGAAATTCTGTGCTGGAAACTTCCTCTTTCCTGTCACTCTCTTTGTTTCTGCCTTGTTTCTTTGTTTTCTGTTATTTCTGTCTATCATTTTCTGCCTTGCTGGTCCATTCACCTGTATGTATTCGATAAAGTCTTACGTACTTTTTTTAGAATTGAGATAATTGGGTACAGTATTAAGTGCATTTTTGGCTCTAGGGAAATGAGATAAGCAGAAGCAATATTAGGTAATTTAGGCCTGTTTTTATATATGTTTTAGTGTCTTTAGTTATGTTTAAATGTGTACTCAGGTATGTTTTTAATATCCTGTGTGATAAATTGGATGGAATGGTCAACATCAGGGGCATCTCTTTAGATTATGTGCTCGAATGTATTGATATGTGTACTTAATTTTCTGTTCCTTTATTTTCCTTGGCTTTAAATAAATATAACAGTAGCAGGAGAGAGATAGATAGAGAGAGAGAGAGAGAGAGAGAGAGAGAGGAGGGAGTGGAGAGAGAGAATGAATAGAGTGAAGAAGAAGAGAGGATGGATGGTGATTGAAGAAAAATATGAAATTAAGTAAATCTTTTCATTGAAAAGAAATAGAATAAATGAAATTTTATTTACAATTTTTTTATTTTATTTATTTCATTTTATTTTAGTTTTTATTTCATTTTATTTTATTTTTTCTATTTTTATTTATTTTATTTATTTTTTATTCTATTTTATTTATTATTTCATTTTATTTTATTCTATTTTTATTTCATTTTATTTTATTTTTTCTATTTTATTTCATTTATTTTATTTCTATTTTATTTCATTTTATTTTTATTCTATTTTTTATTTCATTTTATTTTATTTTTTCTATTTTATTTCATTTTATTTTATTTTTCTATTTTATTTCATTTTATTTTAGTTCTATTTTTATTCATTTTATTTATTTATTTATTATTTATTTTATTTTATTCTATTTTTATTTCATTTTATTTTATTTTATTTTATTTTATTTTATTTTATTTTCTATTTATTCATTTTATTTTATTTTCATTTTATTTTATTTATTTTATTTATTCTTTTATTTATTCATTTATTCTTTATTTATCATTCATTTCACTTCACTTCACTTCACTTCACTTCACTTCACTTCACTTCACTTCACTTCACTTCACTTCACTTCTTCATTTTATTTTATTTTTATTTCATTTTTATTTTATTTCATTTGAACGTCTAACCTACATATTTTAGAGACAGACAGAGACAGCATGGCAAAAAGACAAGAAAGAAAAAAGGACAGGAAAAAAAGAGATTGGAAATGTTGTATCCATCTTCCCGGAAAGAAAGCAAAAACGAGAGCTAGAGAGAACATATCCATCATCCAACAAAGACAAAAAGGAAAAAAAGAGAGAGAGAGAGAGCAAGAGGAAGAGAGAGAGAACTAAAGAGGATACCTCGAGCCTCCCAGCTTCAAAAATCAATACAATTATATATATTAAAGAAGGCAAATTTGGAGCTGCATTCGATACATTCAACTTCAAGGGAAAATGAAAAAAAATGAAAAAAAAGAAAGATAAAGAGATTTCCCATCTTCCAAAAAGAAAGAAAACTAAAAAGAAGCAGGGATATACCAATCTTCAAGAAGGAAGAAACAAAAAAAAGAAGAGGATATTATGTCCATCTTCCAGGAAAGAAAGAAACAAAGAAGACAGACATACCATCTTCAAGAAGGAAAGAAAAGCAAAAAGAGAACGCAAGAAAGGATATATCCATCTTCCAAGAAGGAATGAAAAAATGAAAAAAAGGGTAGAGAGGAAATCCATCTTTCAAGAAAGAAACGAAAGGCAAAAAAGAAACAAGAAATGATATATTATTCTCCAGAAAGAAAAAAAATCAAAAAGAGAGCTGGACTAGAAGAGAATCCATCTTCAAGAAAGAACGAATAGAAAAAAGAAACCCTTAAGAGGATATTTCCATTTTCAGTCAAAAAGAAAAAGAAGAAAGAGACGAAAAAGAATTAAAAAAAGAGATATACAGAGAGAATATCCGTTACGTATAGGAAAGAGAAAGAGAGAGGAGAGAGACAGAGGGACAGAGAGAGAGAAGAAGAGGAGAAGAGAGAGAGAAGAAGAAAGAGAGGAGAGGAGAAGGCAGACAGACAAAACAGACAAGAAAGAAGGGAGGTGTAGAAGGGGTAGGATGGGGAGGGGGAAGAAGAAGAGAGCGCAGGGGCTCTAAACAAGGCACTGACAAGACAAGAAGACAAGAAAAAGAAAAGAAGAAAGAAGGAGGAGGAGGCAGGGGAAGGGAAGGGAAGAGAAGAGAGAGTATCCATCTTTGGGGCCAAGCACTGTCAGATCAGCGCTCGCTTGTCGCACAGCCTGGAGAAACAAGGCCTGACAGCTTTCAGCCATGGTTACTCTTAGCAGGCCATGTGGAGAGAAAACACTCAGTTACTCCACTCCCAAAACACATGGAGACAAAGAAAAAAGGGGGAAGAGGAATGGAGAGAATGAAAACGGTCTGTTATTACTAAAAGAAAATATTACTGTTTGAAAACAGAAGAAACCTGGTTAATTGCAAACATCTCTTCACTGTGAAAAACAATGGACTGGCTTTGTCAGTCTTCTAGAAACTATTGAGGGAAAAGGAGGGGAAAAACAAAACCAAGCAAACAAAAAAAGGACCCAAACATTGTGAAATGAACAGAGAAACCATTTGCAGAGACCCAGGTTTTGGCATACAGCAAACAGAGCTAGAGGAATCTGATGAACAGTGCTTTTATGTGGTGCCCCAATCACTCTTCACAGAGTTGAGGAAGAGGAAGACAAGAGAGAGTGGAAAAGAGAGAGAGAAAGAGAGAGAGCGAGAGAGAGAGGATACCTCCAGCTTCCAAAATAAAAAAAAAACCTCGGGAGCTGCATAGGATACATCCAGCTTCAAGAAAATAATTTAAAAAAAAAAAAAAAAAATCAGAGAGATTTCTATCTTCCAAGAAAGAACGAAAAAAAAAAAAAA
>JAPXFY010000020.1:36132130-36137130 GCA_030674185.1 Monoplex corrugatus | reverse complement strand
GTCAACAGAATTTTACGAGGCAGGGATACATGCCCTCATTCGAAGGTGGAACATTGCTATTGAGAGAAACGGTGACTATGTTGAGAAGTAGGGATGTGATCCCAGAGGACCAGCTTCATTTTGATGTATGATACATGTTCCTGTGTCGGTAATTGTTCCTGTACTAAAGAAAAAGACTACGTTTTGACTCACCCTCCTATGTTTGTATATGTATATATGTATCTTTGTATGAATGATGTATCTTTGTATGAATGAATGAATGAAAATTGTATGTGTTATGTGTGTGTATGTATGTGTGTATACGTTCGTGCGTATGTGTGTGTGGTGCAAGCATATATACATGCATATATGCAAGCAAGCATATATAGAGGCATATATACATGCGTGTTTGCCTGTGTGTGGCATTTGTTTTTCCTCCGTGGTAATGCATCTCTTGCGTGGAATGTCACTAGGTTCCTTATTCTTATCATGGCTTATCTGCCCTTGACTGACAGGCACGTGACACGTATGACACTGACTGACGTCACTTACAATAACAGTCATAGGCGCTGGCAGTTTGATACTGTAGTGACATCATTAGCCTGGCACCTGACGTTGTCATCTGAACGCAACAGTGTTAGGGCGAACAAGTGTGATGTGAGCGATTTTGCAACTGTTATGTCACTTTCCTTTAAGTTTAAGTGTCATCCATCCAGCTCGTTGTGTGGGTTCTGTGTGTCTGTGCGTGTCTGAGTGTGTGTGTATTTCCCTCCCTCTGTGTGTGTGTGTGTGTGTGTGTGTGTGTGTGTGTGTGTTGTGTGGTTTATATATATATATATCTGTGTATGTTTGTGTGTGTGTGTGAGAGAGAGAGAGAGAGAGTGTGTGTGTGTGTGTGTGTGTGTGTGTGTGTGTGTGTGTGTGTTGTGTGTGGTGTGTGTGTGCGTGTGCGTCTGAGTGTGTATGTGTGTGTGTATATGTGAGTGTGTGTGTATATGTGAGTGTGTGAGTGTGTATGCGAGTGTGTGTGTGTGAGTGTGTGTGTATGAGAGTGTGTGTGTATGTGAGTGTGTATGTGATGGTGTGTGAGTGTGTGTGTATGTGAGTGTGTGTGTATGTGAGTGTGTGTGTGAGACAGAGACAGAGAGAATGTGTGTGTTTGTGAGTGTGTGTGTATGTGAGTGAGTGTGTGTGTGTGTGAGGTGTGTGTATGTGTGTGTGTGTGTATGTGTGTGTATGTGAGTGTTGGTGTATGTGAGTATATGTGTGTATGTGTATGAGTGAGTGTGTATGTGTGTGAGTGTGTGTGTGCGTGAATGAGTGTGTGTGAGTGTGAGTGAGTGTGTGTGAGTGTGTGTGTATGTGAGTGAGTGTGTGTGTATGTGTGTGTGTGTGTGTGTGTGTGAATGAGTGTGTGTGTGTGTGTGTGTGTGTGTGTGTGTGTGTGTGTGTGTGTGTGTGTGTGTGTTCGCACACACATTTCCGTGTGCATTTGTGTTTGCATTTATGCTTGCATTTATGTGTGCATGTGCGTTTGTACGTGTATACGTTTATGTGTTCAGAAGCGCGCGTGCACACACACAAACACACACATACACACACACACACTCACACACACACACACACACACACTCGCACACACACACACACACATACACACATATATATATATATATATACTTGCATGTTTGCGCTTGTTTTTCTCAGTTTGTGTTCTTCTGTAGCATTGCATCCCTTGCGTGGAATGCCTTCGGGTTGTTGTTTCTCATCAAGGCTTATCTGCCTTTGACTGACAGGCACGTGACACGTATGACACTGACTGACGTCACTTACAATAACAGTCATAGGCACTGGCAGTTTCGTACTGTAGTGACATCATCAATAGCCTGTTGAGGATTCGTGAAAACATACGTTTGGGTAGTAGGCCAACAGGGTCAAATCACATGCACCAGAAATGCCAAAAATCAGCATTTTTCAAGGAAGGTTCGCAAACAACAGGTTCTCTGGAGCCTCTGACAACATTGATAATCTGTTTTGGCTTTGCCAACTAAAAGAAAGGAAAAGTATTGACTTTGCTTACACATTTCAATTTGATCATCTTTGATTGTTGTTGGGGTGATCGTCGCTCACGAATCGTATGAGCGCGTACTGTTAGATTCTCTTGGTTCTGGATAGTACCTATAGAAAAGTAGCGTGCAGTTCTGACTGATAGTGGTACGAATGTGCTAGTCTTGTAACGACGATTTTGTAGGTATATTTTCGTACGTTTTTGGTTAAAAAAAAAAACCAACAAAAGAAAACAGGTTTGACAGGCTAGAAGATAATTTTCCGCTTCAGTGTGTTAACATCTCGTGTTAGACTTTATCGTGTATAGCACGTGTATAATAATACCCGGAATGAAGTGAATCAAGCTCTGCTCCATTCGTCTGTGTGCGAGCGAGATGTGCATTATGTTCTTTGCTTGTTGTGAAGTCGCAGTGTTTTGCGTTTGACGCGATGGCAGACAGTTCTTGAGGACATGACTCCCTGTGACGATGTTTGATCGTACAATATAAGTAGCATGTACATTATTAAGTTGTATGGAAAATGAACATCATCCTGGATCATCGGAGTAAGTATGAGTGGCATTCCGAAATACTTCAGTGCCAGTAAAAAAGGTAAGAGAAACCAGTACTCTACCTCTTCCACTAGTGACACAGGTAACAGCCCGGAACTAGTTCACAGAACAAGACAGGAGAAAAAGAAAAGGAGACAAGCCAGGCTGGCATTATTGAGGAGTTTGACAAAAGAATGGACTTTATCAACAAACAAGACATTTCACAACTTAGAGCAGATATGGACAAAATAGTGTCAGCTGTGAATAATCGCATTGATAAAATGGAAAGTGCTCTGTTTGACCTTGACAGTGAGAAAGATAAATTTGAAGAACCAATCTTTGATTGTTGTTGTGACCTTCAGAATCATCTGTGGTCATTGACATGTACACGTGTGACGCAGTTCCTCGTATAAACAGTATCCCTGCCTTCTGGAAATTCTTTGCTAGAAATTTTCCTCTTTTCTGTCACTCTCTTTGTTTCTTTCTTCCTCCTTTGTTTTCTGTCATTTCTTCCTATCATTTTCTGCCTTGCTGGTTCATTCACCTGTATGTGTTCGATAAAGTCTTACATACTTTCTCTTAGGATTGATAATTGGGTGCATGTATTAAGTGCATATTTTAGCTCTAGGGAAATGAGATATGTGGAAGCAATTTTAGGTAATTTAGGCCCGTTTCTATACACGTTTTAGTGTCCTTACTTTGCGTTTCAATTTGTATTCAGGTGTTTTTTAAAATTCCCTGTGCAATAAATTGGACGGAGTGGTCAACGCTAGGGGCATCTCCTTAGATTATGTGCGTGAATGCATTGATATGTGTGCTTAATTTTCGTGTGTTTTTTTTTCCTGTTGAAGTATTGTGTATGTATTGAAACGTTGATTGCCTTGATATGGCTGTACACAGTTGGCTGGGCTTTAAACAAAAATAACAACAACGTGTGACGCATTGACAGGCCAAACATTGATCTATGTTTGATGATCACAGGTAATGAAAATTCATTGGTGAGAAAAAATGTGTTCTGGCTTTGACTATTTTGACTTTGAAATCAAGTCATACCCATTAAAGGCACCTATGCATTCCTGACATGAAGCTTGAGATTTGTTTTAAAAAAAACCTTGCCACCTACCCCACCCCTAACAGCTGAACATTTTTTGCTGAGTAATACATCTTGTTTGAAAACCTACATTTGTACTCAATCATCATCATCAGGTGCCTTGCCACATGGCGTTGGCGATCATGGCCTTCCATCTGTCTCTATCTCTTGTTGCCTCAAGCATCTCTCCCACCCTCTTTATTTTCAGCCACTCTGCAAGTCCGTCTAATATCTTCTCCCTGGGTCCACTTGGTGCTTTCTTTCCCCCAGCTTTCCCGCTGTGACCAGGTGCTCCAGATCCCCTTTCCTCATAAAATGGCCTATAAATGTTGCCTGTCTTTTCCTAATCTTCCTTATGAATGATGATCTTGTGTCTGCCTCCATCAAGACTGTCTCGTTTGTTTTCTTTGCTGTCCATGGAACTCTCAACATTCTTCTTAGAAACCACATCTCGGCTGCTTCAATCTTGTTCTGGCTTTGCTTGTTGACTATCCACGCCTCACAACCGTATAACATTTATCGGTTCTATTTAACATTCAAGAACTCTCTTCCTGATGTTAATTGACAGGCATTTGTTGGTAAGAATGCTTGTCATCTTCTTGAATGCTGTTTTGGCTTGGCCAATTCTGCTGACTATTTCTGATGTGCATCTGCCGTCTGGTGAAATCATCGTTCCAAGGTATTTAAACTTATCAACCTGTCTCAAGGTTGTGCCGTTTGCTGTTATTTTGCATGAGGGGATTTCATGTTTTTTACTGATCACCATGACTTCAGTCTTCCTGCTGTTTAGTTCCAATCCCTTACCTTTGCTTTCTATTTCTAGTACCTGTATGTTCACAAGGTTTTGTAGGTCCCTTTCATGTTCTTCAACTAGCACGGTGTCATCTGCGTATCGAATGTTGTTTATCTTTTTTCCTCCAACCTTTAATCCAGGGTCTTCCTCTAGGTTTCTCATGATGTTTTGGCTGTAAAGTGAAAACAGATCTGGTGACAAAACACAACCTTATCTGACTCCTCTTTTGATGTTTTGGAAAGAGCTTATATCGTGATCTATTCTCATTGCAGCTGTTTGTTCCCAATACATATTTCTGATTATTCGTAGATCTTTTCCATCAATATTGAGTCTTTCTAGTTGGTTGATCAATTCTTCATGTCTTACCCGATCTAAAGCCTTGGTATAATCAACAAGGCATAATCTGTCAAGCCAATCAAACAAAAACAGCTGGTTTTCACTGTTGTAATCTATGGTTGTCTTCGATACATATTGAGTTTTATCTTCATTTGAAACATCTTCAAAGTTACAGTTACTTTGTGAAGTACAAAATCTGAATTTAT
>JAPXFY010000020.1:36117130-36127130 GCA_030674185.1 Monoplex corrugatus | reverse complement strand
TCTGTGTATGTGTCTGTGAAAAAAACATACCAATATGTATATATGTATATGTATATATACAAAAATCATTGCAAAGTTGTGCGAAACAGCTGCGTTGAGTTAGGTTTCTCAAATATGAACCCAAACAGAAAACAAACAGGAGTGACCGTGAACAACAGTGACAGCATTCAAAGTGTGGGGAGGGGGAGGGAGGGGGCACATGGAGGAGTACATACACACACAGTTACACAGTCCATACGCATAATTACGCACGTGCTCTCATGTGCTTTGTGCTGACTACAACGAAGGAACCAGGAAAACACGAAAATAGAATGAGAACGCGTATTTAATACAACAAGACAAGACAGGCGCAAATTTTCGGCCAATTTGTAAAGCGTGAACGTAAGATCACAAACAAGCACCAAATACAAAATTAAGAGAAAAAGACTGAAACTTCCCTGCTGCTTCATCCAGTGGGAGAATAGGACTAAATTACATTTTGTATTTGGTGTTTGTTTATGATCTTACATTCACGCTGGCCTTTGTCGAAAATTTGCGCCTGTCTTGTCTGGTTGTATCAAACACAGCGTTCTGATTCTATTTTCGTGTTTTTCTGGTTCCTGTTTGCTTGAACGCGAGCAGTCGCATTTGTTTTGGATTCTGATTACCATGAGTCTAGAAGGTCTTAAACTTTTAAGCACAGAATGGATGAATAGAAATGGGGCAAACGAAAATAAATAAATACATAAATAAATAAATAAATAAATAAATAATGAATGAATGAATGAATAAATAAAGAAATAAAAACTGACATCCACAAAATATAAACAAAAAGAACGTTAAGTGGGAGATGACCCCAAACATTTGTCAGAGGGACCTGTGTAAAGAGAAAAGCAAGAGTTATGGCAGCTTGATGGCCCCACAATAAATATGTTTCTAGGAGAAGAGGAAGAAAACGAAAACAGATTACCAGCGTTTCTTAGAAAGCGACACATATACACACATACACACGCGCGTGTGTGTGTATGTGTGTATGTGTGTATGCGCGCGCGCTTGTGTGTATATGTGTGCGTATATATGCGTGCATATATATGTGTGTTTGTGTTTGTGTGTGTGTGTGTGTGTGTGTGTGTGTGTGTGTGTGTGTGTGTGTGTGTGTGTATGTATGTGTGTGTGTGTGTCTGTCTGTCTGTCTGTCGATGTGTCTGTCTGTCTGTCTATGTCTGTGTGTACGTGCGTGTGTGTGTCATCATCATCATCATGTGCCCTGCTGCATGGCGTTGGCGATCATGGCCCTCCATACGAATCTATCCCTTGTCACTGCAAGTACATCTTCCACCCTCTCTGTCCTCAGCCACTCTGCAAGTTCGTCCAATATTTTCTCCCTGGGTCTACCTGGCGATCTCATTCCCTCCAGCTTTCCTGTTGTGACAAGGTGCTCTAATTTCTCTTGCCTCATAAAATGGCCTATAAATGTCGCTCGTCTTTTCCTAATCGTCTTTGTTAATGTTCTTCTTGTGTCTGCCTCCTTCAAGACTGTCTCGTTTGTTTTCTTTGCTATCCGTGGAACTCTTAACATTCTTCTTAGAAACTACATTTAGGTTGTCTCAATCTTGCTCTGACTTTGCGTGTTGACTGTCCGCGCCTCACAACCGTTACAACATTATCGGTTCTATATAACATTCAAGAACTCTCTTCCTGACGTTAATTGATGGGAATTTGTTGATAAGAACGCTTTTTATCTTCATGAATGCTGTATTAGTTTAGCCATTTTGCTGTTTCTGATACGCATCTGCCGTCTGAAGAGATGGCCGTTCTCATATATTTAAACTTATCAACCTGTCTCAAGGTTGTGTCGTTTGCTGTTGTTTTGCATGAGGGGATTTCATGTTTTTTACTGATTACCATGACTTCAGTCTTTCTGCTATTTAGCTCCAGCCGTTTATTTTTGCTTTCTATTTCTATTGTATTCACAAGATTTTGTAGGTCTTCTTCATTTTCTGCAATTTAAAGGCATTGTAATATACTCAAGTTATAATGAAATTCCAACGTGCGAATAATCACACACAAAAATTCAAGGTTCAGAACAGACAGGTTTAATCAGTGTCTCTGTCTCTGTCTGTCTGTCTGTCTCTTTCTCTCTCTCCCTCTCTCTCTCTCTCTGTTGTGTGTGTGTGTGTGTGTGTGTGTGTGTGTGTGTGTGTGTGTGTGTGTGTGTGTGTGTGAGTGTGTGTGTGTGTGTGTGTGTGTGTGTGTGTGTGTGTGTGTGTGTGTGTGTGCGTGTGTGTGTGTGTGTGTGTGTGCGAGGTAATTATTTCAACATAGTGCAATATAATCAGGATAAATGAAACAAATCGTCAGACTGTTGTTAGCAAATACAGAAAGAGAGAGAGAGAGAGAGAGAGAGAGAGAGTGTGTGTGTGTGTATGTGTGTGTGTGTGTGTGTGTGTGTGTGTGTGTGTGTGTGTGTGTGTGTGTGTGTGTGTGTGTGTGTGTGTGTGTGTGTGTGTGTGTGTTTATTACCACTCAATCTCCGTCTCTCTCCCTCCTTCACATTTTCTTTTTTCTTTCTTTCTCCCCTCCTCTTTTCTTCCTTTGTCTGTATGTGTGGTGGTGGTGGTGGTGGTGGTGGTGGTGGTGGTGGTGGTGGTGGTTGTGGTGGTGGTAACGTATTGTTATAATGTTGTTGTTTTTCGTCTTTCACATCCCCTCGTTCGTTCATTACTTCAGAACTTTCAGAATCTAACCCATCCGTCATTGTCAATATCAGCGAAGTGAACATCCATCTCTCAGACCTTTCAAATGCTGTTTGGGAACAAAAAATGACGGAAAAGAAGAAAAAATGAGTATTATTTGTAGTAGAGTAGAGAGAGAGAGAGACAGACAGACAGACAGACAGAGGCTCAGAGAGAGAAACAGAGAGACAGAGAGACGCAGAGGGAGAGAGAGACAGAGAGAAAGAGACAGATAGAGACAGAGAGAAAGAAACAGAGAGAGACAGAGAGAAAGAGACAGCGAGAGACAGACAAACAGACAGAGACAGGGAGAGACAGAAACAGAGAGAGAGACAGACAGAGAAGACAGACAGACAGAGAGTGAGTGAAAGAGAATTACACAGATGGAAAAAAAAATTGAAAATGAAAATAAACCTTGTTGTCTGTAATTGTGAGATTGGTCTAAAAACAGAGTACACGATGAAAGGAAGGCAGAAATGAAGAGATATTAGGGACGGACAAAATGATTGGGGATTGCAAGGGACGCAAACAAGATTCGACAGCCCACCCCAACCCCCACCCCCCGGCCCTCGTTAAAAAAAAGTCACAAATGGGTCAGGAGAGACACACGTCACAAAAATATAGCAAAATATTTATTTTATTATTGAGGGAAATGGAAGGGTTACGGGATTTTGTTTTGTTTTGTTTTGTTTTATTTTGTTTTGTTTTATTTTATTTTGTCTTGTTTTGTTTCATTTTGTTTTGTTTTGTTATGTTTTATTTATTTTATTTACTATTATTATCATTATTATTATTTTCATTATATTTCATTTCATTTCATTTCATTTGGTTTCGTTTCGGTTCGGTTCGGTTCGGTTCGGTTCGGTTCGGTTCGGTTCGTTTCGTTTCGTTTCGTTTCGTTTCATTTTATTTTATTTTATTTTATTTTATTTTATTTAGCATCCAGCTCTCAGGTATTACAGGGCCAGAGGTACTAGAGGGTAGGGGAGGGGGTGCCTTTAGCACAAGACAAAACAGAGAACGTAAAGTGAATGAGGGAAAATTAAAGATATCAGTCTTTTATGATAGTGAAGAAAGAGTGGTGTGTGTGTGTGTGTGTGTGTGTGTGTGTGTGTGTGTGTGTGTGTGTGTGTGTGTGTGTGTGTGTGTGTGTGTGTTGTGAGAGAGAGAGAGAGAGAGAGAGAGAAAAAGAGACACACACACACACAGACACAGACACAGACACAGAGACAGACGGAGAGAGCGAGGGAGAGAGAGAAAGAGAGAGAGAAAGATGGAGGGAGAGAGAGGAGGGGGGATGTAAGAGCAAACAAAATCATATGCTGTGGTCTTATCCTTGACCAAAAACAAAAACAAAAATCCTGGCATAGACACTCAAACATATATATACCGAGCTACGTGCCATCCAACACCCCACCTCCACCCCCACACCCCGCCCACACGATCGCGAACGCCTCAAGCGCCCAATGAAAATAATGATAATAATAATAATAATGATAACGTGAACAATAGTAACAATGATGATAATAACAATAATAAAGAGCAATCTTGCTGTCAGAGGACAGGCAGTGGTGACAGTGATGTATAGACCATTTCAGGAGCGCCGTGCCACACGCATTGATAAATGAGCACAGTTAGCTGGAAAACGATAAGCCTTTGACACTGACTGACTGACTGCTGGCCCGGAGGAACACGCACGCACGCATACACACACACACACAACACACACACACACACACACACACACACACACACACACACACACACACACACACACACACACACACACACACACAACACACACACACACACACATACACACACACACACACACAGAGGCGCGTATACACGAATGTACACGCACGCACACATACGCAAGCGCACATTCACAGACACACGCAGACGCACGCTCGCACGCATGAACGTGTGTATACACACGCGTGAGTGTTCGCGCGCGCGCCGGCACGCACACACACTCACGCACCACACACACACACACACACACACACACACACACACATACACATTCTCTCTGTTCTTTCTCTATCTGTAGCTCTCTCTCTCTCTCACTCTCTCTCTGTCTCTTTCTCTCTCCTCTCCTCTTCTCTCTCTGCAAACATAAATGAATGAATAGTTAAATGAATGATAAAAGAGTTGTTTCTGCAAAATAGATTAATAATGAAATGAATAATGAAAGATTGGTTTCTGCAAAAATATATAAATTAATAGTTAAATGAATAATAAGAGATTGGTTTCTGCAAAAATAAATAAATTAATAGTAAAATGAATAATGAAGGATAGGTTTCTGCAAAACTGAATAATCGTGAAATGAATAATGAAAGATTAGTTTCTGCAAAAATGAATAGATTAACCGTGAAATGAATAATGAAAGACTGGTTTCTGCAAACATATATGAATTCAGAGTTAAATGAATAATGAAAGATTGGTTTCTGCAAAAATAGATAAATGAATAGTTAAACGAATAATAAAAGACAAGTTGATTCCTGCAGAAATATGTAAATTACAGTGAAATGAATAATGAAAGATGGGTTTCTGAAAAATGAATAATTAATAAGTTAAATGAATAATTAAAGACAAATTGGTTTCTGCAAAAATAAATATATGAATGATTAAATGAATAATGAAAGACAAAATGGTTTCTGCCAAATGAAATAAATGAATAGTTAAATGAATAGTGAAAGACTGGTTTCTGCAAAAATTAATAAATGAATAATTAAATGAATAATAAAAGATTGGTTTCTGCACACACACAAAAACTAAATGAGTAGTTAAGTGAATAATATAAGATTGGTTTCTGTAAAAATAATTAAATTAATAATGAAATGAATAACGAAAGATTGGTTTATGCAGAAATAAATAAATGAATAGTGTAATGAATTTTAATGAAAAGATTGGTTTTCTGCATAAATGAGTAATGAAAGACAAATTGGGTTCTGCAAAAATAATCAATAATTTAATGAAAAACAAACTGGTTTCACGAATGTCTCTCGCTGTCGTAGACATTACCGGCCATGAAATATAATGGAGTTAAGTATGTCAGCCATGATGTTCATTCTTTCAGTCGGTCGGAATGTGAAATGCTAAAATACCTGCGGAACCCTGTTGCAAAAATAAACACGAATAGAAATAATTAGATAAAATGAATAAACAAATAAATAAATGACAAATTGATATTGTGAATTTCTTCCCCCCCCCCCCCCCCCCTACTCAGCATACTCATGATCAGTCAGTGGAAGCATCGAGACCAGACTGTCATTGAGGATGTTGATTCTTAAGATCAGTTGGAATGTGGACCGCCAAATTGCTACCCGTCCCTATCGCAAGAGAAAGAAAGAAAAATGAGTAGAGAACGAAAGAAAGAAAGGAAAGAGAGAAAGAAAGAAAGAAAGAAGGAAGGAAAAAATAAGGAAGGAATGAAGGAAGGAAAGAAAGAAAGATAGAAGGAAAGAAGGAAGGAAGGAAGGAAGAAAGAAAGAAAGAAAGAAAGAAGGAAAGACAGAAACCGAGAGAGTAGGAAAGAAAGAAGGAAGGAAAAAGAAAGAAGGAAGAAAGGAAAAAAAAAAGTCGACATTCTGAGTTTCTTGAGAAAGACTTTAAAGTCGAAAATTTGACCCCTCTACAACAAGGTGTTCGGCTGTTGTGTACGAAAAGAAGAAAGAAAGAAAGGAAGCAAGAAAGAAAGAAAGGAAGCAAGAAACAAAGAAAGAAAGGAAGCAAGAAACAAAGAAAGAAAGGAAGCAAGAAAAAAAGAAGGGAAAGAAAGGAAGCAAGAAACAAAGAAAGAAAGGAAGCAAAGAAACAAAGAAAGAAAGGAAGCAAGAAAAAAGAAAGAAGGACAAGAAACAAAGAAAGAAGGAAGCAAGAAACAAAGAAAAAAAGCAAAACAAAGAAGGAAAGAAAGAACAAAGAAAAAAGAAGGGAAACAGAAAGAAAGAAAGGAAGCAGGAGAAAAGAAAAAAGGAAAGAAGGAAAGACAGGAAGAAGAAAAAAGAAAGAGAAAGAAAGAAACAGGAGAAAAGTAGAAGAGAAGAAAGAAGGAAGAGGAAGAAAGAAAAAGAAAGAAGGAAAGAGGAAAAGAAGGAAAGAAAGAAAGAAAGAAAGACAGAAGAAAGAAAGAAAGAAGGAAAGACAGAGAAGGAAAGAAAGAAAGAAGGAAAAAAGACAGAAAGAAGGAAAGAAAGAAAGAAGGAAAGAAGAAAGAAGGAAGAAGAAGGAAGAAAGAAAGAAGAAAGACAGAAAGAAGAAGAAAGAAGGAAAGACAGAAAGAAGGAAAGACAGAAAGAAGGAAGGACAGAAAGAAGGAAAGAAAGAAAGAAGGAAAGAAAGAAAGAAGGAAAGAAAGAAAGGAAGCAGGAAGCAAGGTAAGAAAGAAAAAAAAGGAGAGAAAGAAAGAAGGAAGAAAAGAAAGAAAGAAAAGGAGAGAAGGAAAGAAAGAAAGACAAAAAGAAGAAAGAAAGAAAAACAAAAAGAAGGAAAGAAAGAAAGACAAAAAGAAGGAAAGAAAGAAAAGAATAAAAGAAAGAAGGACAGAAAGAATGACAAAAAAGAAAGAAAGAAAACGACAAAAATGGTACGAGGATTACCTCCTACATCGTACACATAAACGGCCAACAACAACAACAACAACAACAACAAAAGAGGCAGGACTGTCATCGGAAGTCTTGATTCTGCAGGAAGCTGGTGGATAGGGTTAGGGAGTAAAGGGTTAAGCTTTTGCTTTGCTATCATGGTTGACAGTGCAAGATGCTGGTGGATAGAGTGCGGGAATCAAAAGTTACAGCCCACCGACTGCATACAGCCATATCAGGTCTGTAACCGTTTCAAAACATACAATACTTGAAGAGTAAAAAACTGAAAAGAAATGTCAGTACACATGTCAGTGCATTGGCTCGCATAATCTAAGGAGATGCCTCTGGTTTGACCAGTTCGTTCAGTCTGTCACACTGGAAATTTACAAAAAACAAACCTTAATACAAATTTATCATAACTAAGGACAGACACTAAAAACATATATTGTAACCAAGTAAGGGAAAACTTTTCAGCTTTGAAAGTTTTAATAGAAGTCGTACAATTTCAAAGTTGCACGTAAAAAGGTATACAAGCGACCAAAGAAAACAAAAGTTCGTTGGTATGGCATGATCATTTTCGTTAGGTTTTCTTTCTCAGTTGTTTTGGAATTTTATTTTCTCTTCATGTTTCGTTTCGTTCTGGTTTGTCTGGTGTGTGTGTGTGTGTGTGTGTGTGTGTGTGTGTGTGGTGTGGGTGTGTGTGTGTGTGTGGTGTGTGTGTGTGTGTGGGTGTGTTGTGCGTGTATGTGTATGTGTTTTGTTGTTGTTGTTGTTGTTGTTTTGAGGGAGGGGGGATTTTTTGTATTATTAGCTTCTTCGCCCAATTTTCTCCCCCGTCTCTCTCTCTCTCTTTCTCTCTCTGTCTTTTCTTCTCTCCCTGTTTCTGTCTCTCTGTCTCTGTCTCTCTTTCTCTGTTACTCTCGCTGTCTGTCTCTCTTTCGTCTGTGTCTGTCTGTCTGTCTCTGTCTCTCTCTCTCTGTCTCTCTCTCTCTGTCTCTCTCTCTCTGTCTCTTCTGTCTGTCTCTCTCTCTCTCTCTCTCTCTGTCTCTCTGTCTCTCTCTCTCTCTCTCTCTCTCTCTCTCTCTCTCTTGCTCTCGCTCTCTGTCTCAAAGAAGAGCAATTTATTTATTTGCTTGCTGGTTATAGTCAGTCAGTCGGTCAGTCAGTCGGCCAGTCAGTCAGTCAGTCAGTTTGTTTGTTTGTTTGTTTGTTTGATGAATGGACAGGCAGCCCTTCGGCGTTTCACATTCTAACGGACTGCAAGAATCCACATTGTCAGTGACAGGAATGACTCCATTCTGCCGCTGGTCGTTCACGTGTTTGACTGGCGAGAGATTTCGCCCCATCAATTTGTCAGTCATTAATGGTTGGTTGTTGGTTGGTTGGTTGGTTGGTTGGTTGGTTGGTCGAATGAGAGAGTGAGTGAGTGAGAGAGTGAGTGAGTGAGTCAGTCAGTCAGTCAGTGATTTGCTCATTTATTCACTTGGTTGTCTATTTTTGTCAGTTATTAATGGTTGATTGGTTGGTTGATTGATTGATTGGTTAGTTGATTGATCGATTGATTAATTGATTTGTTCTTTAGTTTATTTGATTGATTTGCTCTTTTCCTTGTTAACGTTTTTGTTTTGTTTTTGTTTTGTTGTTGTTGTTTTGTTTTTGTTGTTTTGTTTGTTTGTTGTTGTTGTTGTTTTTGTTGTTGCTTTTTTTGTTATTTTTGCAATCAGGACAGGCAGCAATTTGGCATTTCACATTCGACTGCTACAAGAAGGGACATTGTCACTGACGGATTTGACTTTGTTCTTTCCATTGACCGATCATGTGAATGGCAATAAGAGGAATTTGAACTACAATTTGTCGTTCACTTATTTATTCATCTATTTATTTGGAAATGGGGGACAGGGCAGGCAGCGTTTTGGCGTCACCTTCCGACTGATTGCAAAAATCAGCATTGTCAGTTGTCAGTGACTAGCTTGCCTCCCTTGTTTTCTCACTGACCGATCATGTGTGTGAATGGAAGAGAGGGGAATTCGGTTTGCTACTTTGTTGTTTGTTTGTTTGTTTATTTAATTGAAAATATTTGTTTGTTTGTTTGTTTGTTTATTTATTTATCTGTTTGTTTGTTTATGTTTTGTTCATTTGTTTGTTTGCGTTAGTTAGGTTTAGGTTAGTTAGTTATAGTTAGTCATTAGAAGTCATTCAGTCAGTCACTAGTATAGTCAGTCAGTCAGTCAGTCATTTAGTTAGATTATGTGCGCGAATGCAGTGATATTTGTACTTAATTTTCTTTTCCTTTTTTTTTCTGCTGAAATACTGTGCATGTTTTGAACTGGTTATAGCCATGATATGGCTATACGCAGTCGGCTGGGCTTTAAACAATAATGGCAATAACAATAAGTTAGTCAGTCAGTCAGTCAGTTAGTTATTAGGTAGGTAGGTAGTTAGTAAGTTAGTCAGTTCAGTCAGTTCAAGTTAGTTTGTTAATTAGTCAGTCGTCAGTCAGTCAGTTATGAGTGATTAGTGAGTGAGTGAGTGAGTGAGTTGGTTAGCTGGTTAGTTAGTTAGTCAGTCAGCTAGCCAGTTGGTGGCTAGTTTCTTAGCTAGTTACTTAGTTAACGTTAATTCATTTTTGCGATAGGGATACAGTGGCGTTTCGCATTCAAACCCATTGCAAGAATCCACTTTGTCTTGACAGTTTTT
>JAPXFY010000020.1:36087130-36107130 GCA_030674185.1 Monoplex corrugatus | reverse complement strand
GATTTTTATCTCAACCACACGGGGAAGGGACAGGGATGTGTTAGCAAGACGTTTTCATTAATTGTCTCTGGATTGGTCTTCAACAGACTAGGGCGAAAGATATGGTTCGTTGAGGAATCGCGCGAACGCGTAAGTTTTGGAAGATCATGGCGCCAAGGTCAAGGTCACTCGGACTGAAAACTTGTGCCTAAGATCAGCACTTTTTTTAATTTCTATTTTTTTATTAGGGAGGTGCATGATTTGCCATCAGCAGCTCTATCTCAAGAACTTCAGACATTACTTAGATTCTGTTTAGACGGGCTATGTTAGCTAAGTGGGTAAGGTAAGACGCTAGACTTCCAGCGTGGAAGATCTGGGATTCCATTCTGCCTGGGTACCCCACCCCCTACCCCTCCTCACCCCCCCCCCCCTTCCGCCTGCGTGGTGGGTAAAGAGTGCGACATTTTCTTCCCATCTCTCAGGTTAACATGTGTGCAGACCTGTTCGTGTCTAAATCCCCTTCGTGGGTATATGCACGCAGAATATCATAGATTCATGTTGGTATTGGAGGCAGTGAAAAGGCTGGCTGCCTGGCCAAGAACGCCACAATGGAAAAGATGTCTAAATCTTTCATTCCATACACAGACGTAAAATCCAGTTATGTGAGAAATCGCTGGCAGGAAGATTAGAATGAACAAACAGATGACAGACTTTTTCCAAATCCGCCCTAACCTGAAAGAAATTCTCCGATCTACTGCAAGGAACCGTAAGAAAGAGACAGTGTTCTGTAGGTTACACACAGGTCACACATCCTACACTCATTCGTACCTTTTGGAAAAAAAGAACACCATGGTGTATACCATGTGACGAGCCGTTGAGCATCAGACACCCTCTTGTTGATTGCTGGGACTTGTACGATGTGAGACAGAAGCACTACACGGCGGACTCCTTAAAGAATCTCTTGCGAGACGTCCCTCCTGATGCAATTTTCCAGTTTTTACAAGAGATCAATAGATTTCACCTGATTGATTTTACGTCTGTTTTTCTTTAATTGGATGTTAGACTTGTATGGTTAACGGTGAGCATGGTTTTTAATTGTTGTCTTTTATCTTAACCGGGTTGCGTTTTTGACATGGTGTTCGTCCTGATGTGGCTCTAGTAGTCGGCTGGGCTGGAAGCAATATGAATATGAATATCGAATAGTCGTGATAAAGATCCTGCAAGTCATGTCAATATCCGGTGACTTATGGAAACATGAAAACATCCAGCATCTGCGGTTACCAGAGACGGTGTATGCAGACTATGTATCAGCATACTGCCTGCACAGTGTGGGCAAAACAATATTATGTGCATATTCGAGAAAAATTGGAACGCTTAAAAACTTGTTTTTCTTGAGATTGCCAACTAACACCGTAACTAAGCCGTCAAGTTTTATCCCCTCCCCCCCCCCCACACACACACACCTCCGTGGGGATGCCGGGGGCTCTTCCAGTATAAATAGTATCCCCAGCTTCTGGAATTTCTGTGCTAGAAATTTCCTCTTGTCTGTCACTTTCTTTGCTTCTGCTTTGTTCCTTTGCTTTCTGTTATTTCTTCCTATCATTTTCTGCCTCGTTGTTCCATTCATCTGTATGTGTTCGATAAAGTCTTAAGTACTTTTCGTTAGGATTGATAATTGGGTACATGTAGTAAGTGTATTTTTGGCTCTAGATTCTAAGCAGTTTATGCCTGTTTATATATATGTATATATATATACCGGTGTCCTAAGGTATGCTTAAATGTGTATGCAGGTGTGATTTTAAATCCCCTGTGCAATAAATTGGACGGAGTGGTCAACGCCGGGGGCATACCCTTAGATTATGTGCACGAATGCATTGATGTATACTTAATTTTCTTTTCTTTTTTTTTCTTTTTTTTTTTTTCCCCTGTTGAAGTTTTGTATATTTTGAAGCGGTTATAGCCCTGATATGGCTCCACGCGGTCGGCTGGGCTTTGAACAACAATAACAATAACACTAAAAGTTTTATTTCGTTCGGTGCTTCTTCAGCGTCACAATGACCTTGAAAAGTACGAAATCTGGATTTTCTTGGTGATAAGCTAAACACTTCAGGTATAAAAAGGGACATTGTAGGAATGGCTTAACGATCTTGTTACTTTTCCTTCTTCCCTGTGTCTGTCATCTGTGATGCCGTGCTAGTGATAGACACGTGTAACTCCTCTCTCTCTCTCTCCTGTTTTCTGTGAGGGCATAGTTGGGGCACTGTATGGCTGTATTGCAGAGTAACGAGGAGAGATTTGGGGTGTAATCGGTTTTTTTTATTTGTTTGTTTGTTTTTGTTTTTGTTTTTTTGGTGGTGGTTGTTTTGTGTGTGTGTGTGTGTGTGTGTGGTGCGTGCGTGCGTGCGTGCGTGCGTGCGTGCGTGTGTGTGTGTGTGTGTGTGGTGCGTGTGTGCGTGTGTGTGTATGTGCGTGTGTGCGTGTGTGTGTGTGTGTGTGTGTGTGTGTGCGTGTGTGCGTGTGCGTGTGTGTGTATGTGCGTGTGTGTGTGTGTGTGTGTGTGTGTGTGTGTGTGTGTGTGTGTGTGTGTGTGTGTGTGTGTGTGTTACCTGTCGGTGTGTTGTTTTATGGTCAGTCGGAATTACCAAGCTTAAATTATGAGAAAAGGATAGTTATCCACGTTTAGGTTGAATATGATAAAAAATTTGGCCTTTGAGCCCCTCAAGAGTTAAATGAAATACGATGCCGCTGCTTTAAACCTGTTCTTTGGCTTATTAGATTCAAAACCTTTTGAAAATCTAATTAAATAGGTCAACTAGTTTCAACTTTCGCAGACCGTACGATATCGTAATTCTTAGCATATTATTTAGATGATAATATATCTTCTTATTACAACAACAATTTCATTGATCTTAGAGTGATGTTTTGTCGTTCCTGAACGCGGAGGGGGAAGAGAGAGAGAGAGAGAGAGAGAGAATATGAAACCAAGCTCTGTGCCACGTTGGAAAGTTGTAGTTGTGTTTATCCCTAGATCTTTTTAACCCCCCATCCCCAGGGGGATGCCGGGGGCTTTTTCAGTATAAATAGTATCCCCCACTTTCTGGAATTTGTGTGCTACAAATTTCCTCGTTTCTGTCACTATCTTTATTTCTTCCTCCTTTGCTTTCTGTCATTTCTTCCTATCATTTTCTGCCCTGCTGGTCCATTTACCTGTATGTGTTCGATAAAGTCTTACGTACATTCTCTTAGGATTGATAATTGGGTACATGTGCTAAGTGCATTTTTGGCTCTTAGGAAATGAGATATGCGGAGGCAATATTAGGTAATTTAGGCCCGTTTTTATGTATGTTTTAGTGTCCTTAGTTATCTTTAAGTTTGTATTCAGTTATGTTTTTTTTAAATCCTCTGTGCGATAAATTGGACGGAGTGGTCAACGCCAGGGGCATTTCCTTAGATTATGTGCGCGAATGCATTGATATGTGTACTTAATTTTCTTTTCCCTTTTTTTTTCCTGTTGAAGTATCGTGTATGTTTTGAAACGGTCATAGCCCTGGTATGGTTACACGTAGTCAGCTGGGCTTTAAACAACAACAACAATAACAACAACGTTGGAAGGTTATAAATGCAGTTGTGTTTAACCCTAGATCTTTCCAAAATCGCGAGGAGAAAAAAAAAGCCCTCTAGTTACACGAACAGGACACCATACATCTCTCACTTCTTCCTATCCGCCACACCACAGCACAACAAATCAATCTCCACCACCACCGCCACCACCACCACCACCGCCACCGCCACCGCTACAACTACGACTACGACCACAAATCGACACTCCGGCATTATTGTCTGTGAGACCTGTCTGTTGGGTCCGTCGTCCGTCTTGTGGCGTGGGGGCGCTTCGATTGAGATTGGCATTGGAATGGAGCTCTGTCCATGGTGCCAGATCTGAGTTCCTGGCAGTGGTGGTAGACTGCTTCTTCCTGATTTTGTGTGTGATCTTAGGCAGTGATACCAGTAGAGGTCCATGTGTCGTGTGGTGTTGATTTTGTGAGTAAGATTTCTTTTTTTTTTCCATCTGTTTATTGGTTTGTAGTTTTCGTTCTAGAAGTTTTAAGTCTTTGATATGTTGTGATGACGATAAGGGTTGTGGCGATTCAATTCAGCAACTTTTTTTTTTTTTTTGATTGTCAGTTTAACTTATGCTGTACCAACTAGAACAATAGGTAAGATAATTTATGATAACTAAAAGGATAAAAACCTAATAATTCATCATGATGAAAGAGAGTTATCCATCACCTCGATGTCGCTGAGAAATATGTACAACATTAATATAAAGAAAATTAATACAAAAAGAATTTTAAAACTTGCAATCTTAGTTTGTAAAATGGAAGTTCATTCTTTTCTTTGGGTGTTAGTCAGATGATGGCAGATTTGAAAAAAAAAATCTTTTTGAACCTGAATTGTTTAGCAATTGTTTCAGACATATGTGTGAATGTGTGTAGAGGGGTGAGAGAGAGAGGGGGATGAAGAGAGAGAGAGAGAGAGAGAGAGAGAGAGAGAGACGTTCATATTGCTACAAGTCCAGCCGACTACTAGAGCCATATCAGGGCTAACACCACGTCAAAAACGACAACCCGGTTAAGATAAAAGACAACAGTTAAAAACTATTATCACTGTTAACCTTGCGAAAGAGAGAGAGAGAGAGACAGACAGACAGACAGACAGAGACACAGAGAGAGAGAGACACAGACACAGAGAGAGACAGACAGACAGACAGAGGGACAGAGAGAGTTTTATCTAGCTGACTTTTTACAGACAGGCAGCATAAACTTGCCAAAGTGATATCGCTACTGACTTGGAAATCTTTTCTAAGATCGTAAAGTTGGGAATATTGTGTCAAATCATTCGTGTATGTGATTTAGTACAGGCGGCTTTGTGTGTGCACGTCCCCGCACGCGCGCGTGTGTGTGTGCGTACGTGGTGTGTGCGTGCGTGTATGTATATGTGTGCGTGTATGCGTGTGTTCGTGTGTGTGTCTGTGTGTGTGTGCGTCTGTGTGTGTGTGCGTGTGTTGTGTGTTGTTGTTGTTGTTTGTGTGTATGTGTGTGCTGTTGTTTACGTGGGGTTGTGTGTGTGCGGGCGGGCGCGCGCGCGTGTGTGTGTGTTTTTGCGTGCGTGTGTGTTCGTGTGGGTTTTTTGTTTGTGTGTATGTGTGTGTTCGTGTGTTTGTCTGTTGTTTTGTGTGTGTGAGTGTGTGTGTGTGTGTGTGTGTGTGTGTGTGTGTGTGTGTGTGTGTGTGTGTGTGTGTGTGTGTGAGTGTGTGTGTGTGTGTGTGTGTGTGTGTGTGTGGGGTGTGTGTGTGTGTGTGTGTGTGTGTGTGTGTGTGTGTGAGTTCGATTTAGCTTCTGTGGACTGGATCCGCTGAAGCGAATAAAATGAGAAGACAGATGCTGTGCTAGCGAAAGTTTAAAGACTAGTTTGTCAAGGAGATGGCTGTGTGTGTGTGTGTGTGTGTGTGTGAGAGAGAGAGAGAGAGAGAGAGAGCGAGAGAGAGAGAGAGAGAGAGAGGTACATATTCTGATGATTAGTTTACGAAAGACACAGAGAGAGGTAGCGAGAGGAAGAGAGAGAGAAAAAAAGAAAGTAAGAGACACAGAGAGACAGGCATATATTTTAAAGACTAGTTTACCTGAGAGTTAAAGAGAGAGAGAGAGAGAGAGAGAGAGAGAGAGAGAGAATCATATTTTAAAGACTGCTTTTCCTCTGAGAGAGACAGACAGAACAGACAGAGACAGAGACACAGAGACTGAGAGAGAGAGAGAGGACAGAGAGAATCACATATGTTAAAGACTGCTTTACCTCTAAGAGAGAGAGAGAGAGAGAGAGAGAATCTCATAAGTATTTTAAAGACTGCTTTTCCTCTGAGAGAAAAAAGGAAAGAGAGAGAGAGAGTTTACCACACACAGAGTGAGAAGGAGAGAAGCACATATTTTAGAAGTCGAGTTTACCAAAGTGAGAGAGAGACAGACAACACAGACAACACAGACAGACAGAAAGACAGAAAGACAGACAGAGGGAGAAGCACGTTTGCGTTGTGAAGGTTTGAAGAGAGGGGTATGCAGGGGAGGTTAGGGGAGAAGGGCAGTGCAGCCCCATTTATCAAGTGAAATTTAGAGAACTGTTGAGGCGACGTTTTGGGTCAATTTGCGCCGGCGGTGTGGAAACGCGACTTCGGGTAGCGGCGCAGTTGTTGCATTCGAATTTTATGTCCTCCGACAACTGCGACGGACTTTTAGAATGTTTAGTCTTTTATTTTCATTGTTTTGTCATTTTGAATGCTACTGGTGGGAGCGTCTTTCTTTACTTCGTTTTTCAAGATTGGTGGCGTAGGTAAGAGTTGGTTGGATGGTGTGTTGGTTGGTTGGTTGGTTGGTTGATTGGTTGTTGGTTGATTGGTTGGGTAGGTGGGTTGGTTGGTTGGTTGGTTGGTTGGTTGGTTTGGTTTGGTTGGTTGGTTGGTTGGTTGGTTGGTTGGTTGGTTGGTTGGTTGATTGTTGGTTGATTGGTTGGTTGGAGTTTAACCCTTTGGTTCCCGCATCTTATCCACTAGCTGCAGAAACTGAACCCTCTGACTCCCTCACCCTATGTGTTCGATAAAGTCTGGCGTACTTTCTCGTAGGATTGGTTATTAGGTACATGTATTAGGTATATTTTTGGCTGTAAGGAGGTGAGATATGCGGAAGCATTTTGGGGGAAATTTAGGTCTGTTTTTATATGTTTTGATGTCCTTAGTTATGTTTAAATTTGTATTCATGTATGTTTTTTTTTAAATCCCCTGTGCGATAAGTTGGAGGGAATGGTCAACGCCGGGGGCATTTCCTCAGATTATATGCGCGAATGCATTGATATGTGTACTTTAATTTTCTCTTCCTTTTTTGTTCTGTTGAAGTATTGTGTGTTTTGAAATGGTTATATCCCTGTTATGGCTCTACGCAGTCGGCTGGGCTTTAAACAAAAGTAACAGTAACTCTCATCATTCACCCAAACATTCATTCAAAATGACCCAAACAATGGACAGGTGCAATTTAGACATTGGCTCACAAAGACAAAAACAGTGTACAGGTACAGAACACTTGTATACCGGGAGGGGAAAGGACACGAGGGAGGGGGGAGGTGGTATGAAAGTGGGGGATGGCGTGAAGGGGGGAAAATCACTGCTGGACAAAGAGGTACGTCTTCTAGTTATTAAGCTTAAATCTTAACCCCTTTGATTCCCGTACCCTACCCACCAGCATCCCGCATTGTCAACCATGCTGGCAAAGCAAAAATGTAATCCTTTGACTCTCACTCTATCCACCAGCTTCCTGCATTGTCAACCATGCTGGCAAAGCAAAATCTTAACCCTTTGACTCTGTCACCCTACCCACTAAGCAGCCTGCATTGTCAACCATGCTGGCAAAGCAGAAACTTAACCCTTTGACTCCCTCACCCTACCCACCAGCTTCCTGCATTGTCAACCATGCTAACAAAGCAAAAACTTGACCCTTTGATTTCTCACCCTATCCACCAGCTTCCTGCAGGAAGCTGGTGGATAGGGTGAGGAATCAAAGGGTCAAGTTTTCCAGTTGCAGGAAGCTGGTGGGTAGGGGAGGGAGTCAAAGGGTTAAGTTTCTTGCAGTTGATGGGTAGGGTGAGGGAGTCAAAGGGTTAATGTTTTGCAGTTGATGGGTAGGGTGTGGGGGTCGAAAGGGTTAAAGGAACAAGCCGTTTGTGGGCTGTCGACAAGACAGGAGAAGCAGCTCATCATAGTCCTACAGACCGGACACAGAACGTGAATGGTGGCCACCAATCGCCTGTGTACAACATCTGTGTCGAGGAAACAAAATAGTATCAGAAACAGTTGTGCCCGGGAAGGTTGGGCAATGGAGGGGGAGAGAGAGAGGGAGAGAGACAGACAGACAGACAGAGAGAGAGAAAGGGAGAGAGAGAGAGAGAGGAGAGAGAGAAAGGGAGAGAGAGAGAGAGTGATAGAGAGAGAGAAAGGGAGAGAGTGAGAGAGAGGGAGAGAGAGAAAGGGAGAGAGAGAGAGGAGAGAGAGAGAGAGAAAGGGAGAGAGAAAGGGAGAAAAGAAAGGGAGAGAGAGAGGAGAGAAAGAGAAAGGGAGAGTGAGAGAGAAGAGAGAGAGAGATAGAGAGAAAGGGAGAGACAGAGAAAGGGAGAGACAGAGAAATGGAGGGAGCGAGAGAGAGAGAGAGAGAGAGAGAAAGGGAGAGAGTGAGAGAGAGAGGGGAGAGAGAGCGAGAGAAAGGGAGAGAGAGAGAGAGAGAAAGGGACAGAGTGAGAGAGAGAGAGAGAGGGGGGGAGAGATAGAAAAGGGAGAGAGAGATAGAAAAGGAGAGAGAGAGAAAGGAAAAGAGTGTGAGAGAGAGAGAGAGAGAGAGTGGCACACAGAACTTGAAACTTGTCGACAGTTGGTGAAAATTGGGAAAAGTTTTGCCTGGTTTTGATGGTAAGCGAGACAGATCAGAATTCAACTTGTTGACGGGGTCGCTCTACTTGATTGTCAGTAGTACGTGTCTGTGGTTTGGAAACTGTTTATTCGTGTATTGATTGTCTGTCTGTCTGTTAGGTTGTTTGTTTATTTTATGTATGTATGCATGTATGTATGTATGTATGTATGTTTGTATGTATGTATGTATGTATGTATCTTTCTATCTATCTATCTATCTGTCTGTCTGTCTGTCTCTCTGTCTGTCTGTCTGTCTATCTATCTTCTATCTATCTATCTATTTATCTCTATCTATCTATCTGTCTATATGTGTGTCTGTCTATCTACATCTATCTATCTGTTTATCTGTCTGTCTATCTATCTATCTATCTATCTATCTATCTATCTATCTGCATTTGTTTGTTTGTTTGTTTCTCTTTTTTTATTTATTGGGAAGAAAAATTCATTAAACTTATTCATTTATTCATCATATTTGTTGTGCTGCCAACATTTCGTTCTCGTTCCCCCCCCCTTCCCACCCCATCTCTCTTATCTCTCTCCCTCTCTCTCCCTCACCCTCTCTCTGTTTCTGTCTGTCTCTGTCTGTCTGTCTCTCTCTCTCTTTTCTCTCTCTCTCTCTCTTTCTTCTCTCTCTCTCCTCTGTTTCTGTCTCTGCCTGTCTGTCTATCTCTCTCTTTTCTCTCTCTCTCTCTCTTTCTTCTCTCTCTCTCTCTCTTTCATTCCTTTCACTGTAAGTGATATTAGACAGAAAACAAAGGGGGAGAAGAGACAGAGAGAGACTGAGAGAGAGACAGAGAGAGACAGAGAGAGACAGAGAGAGACCGAGAGAGAGAGAGAATAAGAAACAGAAAGTGCCTGAAAGGAAGAGATAGAGGCAAGTAAAAGAGACATGGGTTTTTAGATAGATGGAGCTGATACTGAACAGCAACTATGAAGGAAAAGAAAATGTCACTAAGACACAAACTTCATAGACATCAAATTAACGCATAAACAGGACTGTGTACCAATAAGTCTGCTTCGGTTTAAGTTTCTGAAGATGAGGTCTCTGCGCTCAGAGTTAATTCCGTGAAATTTCGACTAATATCACTTGATCTGATATCACTTCTTTGAAATCGTGCGTAAGGATAGTTTTTCCCCCTGTAAATATACTTTTTGTAGAAAGATGCACGTTTCTTTGCAGTAAAACAGAGTCGACATTAGCTGTTTGTGGGTGAGAAAATTTATTAATTTATCTATCTTCAGTTGTTTGTTTATTTGTGTCTTAAGGTGATTTTTTTTTTTTTAATTTATTTATTTATTCATGTCTCTAATTGTTTCACCCTTTGACTGTCACACTCTATCCACCAGCATCCTGCGTTATCAACCATGCTTATCATCATCATGCGCCCTGCCGCATGGCGCTGGCGATCATGGCCCTACACGCGAATCTATCCCCTGTCGCTGCAAGTGTATCTTCCACCCTCTCTGTCCTCAGCCACCCTGCAAGTCCGTCCAGTATTTTCTCTCTGGGTCTACCTGGTGTTCTCTTTCCCTCCAGCTTTTCTGTTGTGACCAGGTGTTCTAATTCCCGAATCATGCTAGCAGAGCAAAAACTTAAGCCTTTGATTCCCTCATCCTATCCACCAGCTTCCTGCAGGGCAAAGGAAGCTGGTAGATAAGGTGAGGGAGTCAAAAGATTTAAGTTGGTAGATAAGGTGCAGGAGTCAAAGGATTATTTTATTTATTTATTTATTTACTTATTTACTTATTTACTTATTTATTTATTCATTTATTTATTTATTCATTCATTTATTTATTTGCTGTGTTGACCACGATCAGAGAGCCAAGACGACCGCCATATTCGTGACTTGGGTGCTAAGTGACGTAGACAGATTAGTTTTGACTCCCCGCCACTAGGTGACGTCAGCCGCCTTTGTGACGTCAGCTGTCTCTCCTGTTATTAAGGATGCCATGGACAGTTAGAGAGCCGTGGACTGGTAAGACTTGTCTTGTTTTGTCCTGTCTTGTCTTGTTTGTCTTGTCTGTTCTGTCTTGTCTATTCTTGTCGTGTCTGTTCTTGTCTTGTCTATTCTCCATCTTGTCTGTTCTTGTCTTGTCTATTCTTGTTTTCTCTTGTCCTATATTGTCTATTGTCAGGCATGAGACCAGACATCGCTCTCCACTCTGACTCCTCGAAACAAGTGATTCTGATAGAACTCACTGTGCCATACGAAAGCAGAATGGAAGAAGCACATATCTACAAGACCGAAAAATACGCCGGTCTTGCCAGCACCCTGAAGAAAGCAGGTCTGCGGGTCAAAATCTTCGCCATAGAGGTCGGGGCAAGAGGGTTTGTGGGCACCTCCGCTTATGATCTCATGAAACAACTCGCCATTTCTGGGAAGAAGAGGACTAGAGCCCTTAAAGCGATGGCAGAGGCAGCAGAAAGGAGCTCAAGCTGGATCTGGGCAAGGAGGAACCAAAAAAGTGAACTTCATAAGGATTAAATTCCCTACAGATGATGTGTGCCCCGTTAGCACATTGGTAAAACCGCGTACCGCAGTTCTGAAGCGCAGAATCGCCCAGGTTCGATCCCCGGCGTGGGGAAAAAAAAAATAGACAACAGCAGAAGGGCATCCAGGAGTCATGACCTGGATGTGGCCCGGCCCCCCGAGAGTGTAAGGAATTCAGGGCCGAAACACTTGTCTAAAGGGGGTTACTTCTCTGAAGACCTTCTGTTGTCTAGCTCTCCCTAGAGTTTCTTTCTACCTGCACATGGTCAGTCCATTGACTTCCGGGAATAGTTCGGAGGACATTCGGGAAAGACCGAAGGACACTGGGAAAGACTAGATCTGCGGGCTTTGTGGGTTGGCTTCCCACCTTGCCTTTGATAACATGCCACGAGTTTTCCAAATGAAAGATGCTCCCAGGATTCACCGAAAGGGGGAGAGAATGATGAATCCATCGGCACTGACTCCATCACGACTGGAAACGCACAACGGACCATGATTAATGACCAGTTGGAATTTCCGTGTGCGTGTGGAAGGAGATTCACCACCAAACGCGGCATGAAGATCCACAGGACAAAAATGGGCTGTTTGAAGACACATACGAACCAGCAGCAGCGCACTGCGATAGCAGGTGAGACGTTGGATGACCAAGGCCAGGAATTAAACCATAGTGCCAAGGACATCCACGCTGACGGTTCTGATGCGGATTTTGCACAAGCTCTTAACGCCAAACGTGGAAAACTCAATTTGCCGCCTGCCGGTGCAAAAGAACAATGGGAGAAATTAGATGAGGAACTTGTCCTTAAGCTGAATGCGCTAATAGGGAACAGTACGCTGGAACACAAACTTGACACATACGGAGACATCATATACTCTATCTGCAGGGACACTTATGGAGTGAAGCAGCCAAAGACAAAAACGCCTCCCCAGAAATCCAGAAGACAGCAACAGATGGAGAGCATCCGGAGGGAGAAAAGGAAGCTTAAAAAGCGAATGAAAACTGCCTCAGAATTCGAGAAGCAAGGGCTCCTGGAACTCTGGAAAGATCTGAAGGCCAAACACAATGCTCTCAGCAAAGTGGAATCAGCAAGGCGAAGAAAGAGCAAAAAGAAGAAGACTCAAGATCGTTTCTTCAAAGATCCCTTTGACTTTGCAAGAAAGCTGTTTGAACAACCCAAATCAGGGACTCTCACAGTGGGCAAGGAAACCCTAGAGCAGCATCTCAGGGAAACATATTCCGATTCTCAGCGCGAGGCACCACTTGAAATCCAAAATCTGGTTTGGCCTGCAGCGCCAGAAGGAAAATTCAATAACAAACCACCAACACTGGATGAAGTGAAGAACGTAGTAAAGAAAGCCAGAGCCAAGTCAGCACCTGGACCAAACGGAATACCATACCTGCTCTACAAGAAATGCCCAAAAGTGCTCGAGTGGCTCCACAAGATGATTCGATCAGCATGGAGGAACCAGAAGATCAGCGACCAATGGATGAGAGCTGAAGGAGTGTACATTCCGAAGGAGCAGAACTCCAGCAGCATCAATCAGTTCAGGCCAATATCACTTCTGAACGTCGAGGGGAAAATCTTCTTCTCTGTTATGGCAGCAAGATTGACAAAATACCTGACTGAAAACAAGTATCTGGATATGTCAGTCCAAAAGGGAGGCATACCAGGAATGCCTGGATGCTTGGAACATGCCACGTTGATTTGGGATGCCATCCAAAAAGCAAGAACAGAGAAGAGAGACATTGACGTAGTTTGGCTTGATCTGGCGAATGCATATGGATCAGTTCCACACGATATGATCCAGCTGGCTCTTGAAATGTATCACATCTCAGAAAACATCCGAACAATGCTGAGGAAGTATTTCCAAGGGTTCTCAATGCGGTTCTCTACCAAAGAATACACCACGGACTGGATAGACCTAGAGGTGGGCATTGCAATGGGCTGTGCAATCTCTCCCATACTGTTCGTGTTGGCAATGGAAGTCATCTTGAAAGCTGCAATGAAGAGTTCAGGTCCAGTGAATCTGGGAGATGGATACCAGATGCCTCCTCTGAAAGCTTTCATGGATGACACAACAGTCTTGTCCACGGATGAGGAAGAGACACACCAAATCTTAAAGCAGCTGGATGAGCTGGTGGCCTCTTCAAGAATGAGGTTCAAACCTAAGAAATCCCGAAGTCTCTCACTGCGAAAAGGAAAAGTGGCAGATTCAGTCAAATTCATGGTAGCCAACCAAGCCATCCCCACTGTCACAGAAGAGCCAGTAAAAAGTCTCGGAAGATGGTATGATGACTCCCTGAAAGACACACAAAGGGGATGTGAAACCAAGCAAACAGCAGAAGAAGGCCTGAAGAAAATAGATGACTGCGGACTGCCAGGCAAATACAAAGTCTGGTGTCTACAGTTCATGCTGATACCAAAGCTGCTGTGGCCACTGCTAATCTATGACATTTGCACCAGCACAGTCGAAGCAATGGAAGCCAAAATCAACAAATACACAAGAAAATGGCTCGGTGTCCCACCTGGTCTCACTGATGTTGCATTCTACTGTCGTCAAGCAATGCTGAAGCTACCTCTGAAATCCATAGTGGAGGAATACAAAGTTGGAAAAGCAAGACTGTTGAGCATGCTGGAGGAATCGGAGGACAATATCGTGAGAGCAGTTCATCCAAAGCTGAGAACTGACAGAAAGTGGAAAGTCCAAGAGGCTGTAAACAATGCCAAGAGAAACCTCAGCATCAAAGAAATAATTGGACACACGCAAACCAACAGACAGGGACTGGGAGCAACAAAAATGCAGTGGTGGTCCAAAGCCAAAGGGAAGGAAAAAAGAGACATGATCATACAGGAGTTGAAGGAAGAAGAAGATGTCAAAAGAGTGCAGAAGGCAGTCCAGCAAGGTCAACAGGGGCAATGGACAACATGGGACAGTGCACTCCAAAGAAGTCTCAGCTGGAACGATATGTGGCACATGGCTCCTCTAAGGATAAGCTTCCTCCTCAGATCTGTATATGACCTGCTCCCCTCGAATGCAAACTTAGTGAAATGGGGGAAAGCAGACGACCCAGCATGTCCGCTCTGTCAGAAGAAACAAACAGTGGAACATGTCCTAAGCTCTTGCAAAGTAGCGCTAGCCCAAGGAAGGTATACATGGAGGCACAACCAAGTTCTGAAAGTGATCACAGATGTGGTTAGCGAAAAAACCATGACCCCAAACGCACCAATTGCTATGACAACGTTCTACAAAGCAGGAGGGAAACAGGTCTGGCCCGAAAGGGCTATGACAACCAGCAAATTGCCAAAGGGTCTTCTGGATGGAGCAGTCGACTGGGAGTGTACAGCAGACCTCCCAGAGTGGAGAAATTACCCAGATGTCATCAGCAAGACAGGCATGAGACCAGACATCGCTCTCCACTCTGACTCCTCGAAACAAGTGATTCTGATAGAACTCACTGTGCCATACGAAAGCAGAATGGAAGAAGCACATATCTACAAGACCGAAAAATACGCCGGTCTTGCCAGCACCCTGAAGAAAGCAGGTCTGCGGGTCAAAATCTTCGCCATAGAGGTCGGGGCAAGAGGGTTTGTGGGCACCTCCGCTTATGATCTCATGAAACAACTCGCCATTTCTGGGAAGAAGAGGACTAGAGCCCTTAAAGCGATGGCAGAGGCAGCAGAAAGGAGCTCAAGCTGGATCTGGGCAAGGAGGAACCAAAAAAGTGAACTTCATAAGGATTAAATTCCCTACAGATGATGTGTGCCCCGTTAGCACATTGGTAAAACCGCGTACCGCAGTTCTGAAGCGCAGAATCGCCCAGGTTCGATCCCCGGCGTGGGGAAAAAAAAAAAATAGACAACAGCAGAAGGGCATCCAGGAGTCATGACCTGGATGTGGCCCGGCCCCCCGAGAGTGTAAGGAATTCAGGGCCGAAACACTTGTCTAAAGGGGGTTACTTCTCTGAAGACCTTCTGTTGTCTAGCTCTCCCTAGAGTTTCTTTCTACCTATCTATTCTTGTCCTGTCTTGTCCTATGTTGTCTATTCTTATCTTGTCTTGTCCTACATTGTCTAGTCTTGTCTTGTCCTATATTGTCTATTCTTGTCTTGTCTTGTCCTATGTTGTCTATTCTTATCTTGTCTTGTCCTACATTGTCTAGTCTTGTCTTGTCCTATATTGTCTATTCTTGTCTTGTCTTGTCCTATGTTGTCTATTCTTATCTTGTCTTGTCCTACATTGTCTAGTCTTGTCTTGTCCTATATTGTCTATTCTTGTCTTGTCTTGTCCTATGTTGTCTATTCTTATCTTGTCTTGTCCTACATTGTCTAGTCTTGTCTTGTCCTATATTGTCTATTCTTGTCTTGTCTTGTCCTATATGTTGTCTATTCTTATCTTGTCTTGTCCTACATTGTCTAGTCTTGTCTTGTCCTATATTGTCTATTCTTATCTTGTCTTGTCCTATGTTGTCTATTCTTATCTTGTCTTGTCCTACATTGTCTAGTCTTGTCTTGTCCTATATTGTCTATTCTTATCTTGTCTTCTCCTATGTTGTCTATTCTTATCTTGTCTTGTCCTACATTGTCTAGTCTTGTCTTGTCCTATATTGTCTATTCTTGTCTTGTCTTATATGTTGTCTATTCTTATCTTGTCTTGTCCTACATTGTCTAGTCTTGTCTTGTCCTATATTGTCTATTCTTGTCTTGTCTTGTCCTATGTTGTCTATTCTTATCTTGTCTTGTCCTACATTGTCTAGTCTTGTCTTGTCTGCCTATATTGTCTAGTCTTGTCTGTTGTCCTAGTTTTGTTTTTTCTATTCTTGTCTTCTCTATTTTTGTCTTGTCTTGTCTTGTCTTTTTCTGTTCTTGTCTTGTCTTGCTTTTTCTGTATTGTCGTGTGTTATTTTGTGTGTCCTTCTTGTATCGTTTCTTTGTGTTTTATTTCTTTGTCTTGTTTTCCTCTTGTCTTGTATTGTGTTGTCTTGTCTATTCTTGTCTTGTGTTGTCTTGTCTTGTCTATTCTTGTCTTGCTTTTTTCTTGTGTTGTCGTGTGTTGTTTTGCTGTGTCTTCTTGTATCGTTTCATTTGTGTTTTATTTCTTTGTCTTTTTTCCTCTTGTCTTGTGTTGTCTTGTCTTGTCTTGTCTGTCTTGTCTTGTCTATTCTTGTCTTGCTTTTTCTTGTGTTGTCGTGTGTTGTTTTGCTTTATTTTGTTGTATCTTTGCTTATTTGTTGTATTTTTTTCTTTTTTTTTCCTCTTGTCTTGTCTTGTGTTGTCTGTTCTGTGTCTCTGTGCTGCCCTGTCTCCTCGGTGTCTGTGTTATTGTTTAACCCTCGTATGTTTAAAGGAAGTATTGTGTATGTTTTGAAACGGTTATAAGCCAGATACGGCGTTGTGCAGTTGGCTGGGCTTTTTAACAAAACTAATGATAATAATGATAAAAAAAATATCCACCCCCCCCAACCAACAAAACACACACCCAGTGTAGTCAGTGAACTAACCAAACCAAGCAACAAAGCAGAACAAAACTCATTTTTATTAACCCTTTGACTCCCTCACCCTATCCACCAACTGCAAAAACTTGATCTTTTGACACCCTCACCCTATCCACCAGCTTCCTGCAAAGGAAGCTGGTGGATAGGGTGAGGGAGTCAAAAGATTTAAGTTTTTGCTTTGCTAGCATGGTTGACAATGCAGGATGATGGTGGACAGGGTGCGGAAGTCAAGGGGTTAATGAAAGGAATGGCAGTAGAAAAAGACAAACGGTCATTAACATCCAGCTAACCTATTCAACCAACCAACCAAACTACCAAAACCAAGTGGCGCCAATCGTATGTGACAAGTGACACTCGGGTCGTTAGTATGTCGCCGGAGTGATTTATGGAGTCCAGTTTTCGAGTCTCAAAAACAAGTCACGCGCTTGGCTGCCTCGCCTATTGATTGGTCGGTGCCGCGCGGGGCGCACGTGCGCTATTGTGACGTGTCGGAGAGCTGAAGATTTACGGCTGCCTCGATAATAAGTCATGGTTTTTAAAACTGCTGGATGAATGAAGAGACAGGGGTGGAATGGGAAGTGTGGGGGTGGGTGTTGGGGTGGGGGTGCGGTTAGTTAAGGGAGAAACTAAGAAAACTCAGACATTGAGGCTTTGCCGACAACTTCCTTTATTGCGCTCTTTTAAAAGCATTTTGGTGCGATATTTACCATTAAGACACAAGGTCTGACCCGTTCTTCACATAACGAAACACGTCATCTGCTTTGGAAGTTTGTTGTTATTGTTGTTATTTTTGTTTAAAGCCCAGCCGACTGCGTAGAGCCGTATCAGGGCCATAACCAGTTCAAAACATACACAATACTTCAACGGGAAAAAAAGGAAAAGGAAATTTAAGTACACTTATCAATGCATTTGTGCACATAATCTATGGAAATGCCCCTGGCGTTGACCACTCCGTCAAATTTATCGTACAGAAGATTTAAAAAACATACCTGAATACACATTTAAATATAACTGAAGACACTAAAAACGGGCCTAAATTACGTAAAACTGCTTCCGCATATCTCTTTCCCTAGAGCCAAAAATGTATTTAATACGTGTACCCTAATTATCAATTCTACGAGAAAGTATGTAAGACTTTATCGAACACATACAGGTGAATGGACCAGCCAGACAGAAAATGATAGGAAGAAATGACAGAAAGCAAAGGAACAAGGCAGAAACAAAGAGAGCGACAGAAAAGAGGGAATTTCTAGCACAGAATATCAAGGTGGGAATACTATTTATACTGAAAGAGCTCCCGGCTGTCTTTTTGTCGGTCCCTGTCTCTGTCTGTCGGTCTGTCAGTTTGTCTGTCTGTCTGTCTCTCTCTCTCTCTCTCTGTCTGTCTGTTTCTCTCTGTCCCCTGTCTTTGTCTCTGTCTAACCATCTGTCCGTCTGTCTATCTGGCTGTCTGCCTGTCTGTCTGTGTATCTCTCTCTCTTTCTCTCTCTCTCTCTCTCCTCTCTCTCTCTCTCTCTCTCTCTTTCTCTCTTTCTCTGTCTGTTTGTGTGCGTGTGTGTGTGTTTCTGACCCCCGTCTCTGTCTCTGTCTGACCGTCTTTCCGTCTGTCTGTCTGTCTATCTGTTTGTCTCTCTCTCTCCCCCCTCTCTCTCTCTTTCTTTGTTTTCTCTCTCTCTCTCTCTCTCTCTCTCTCTCTCTCTCTCTCTCTTCTCTCTCTCTCTCTCTCTCTTCTTCTCTTTCTCTATCTGTTTGTGTGCATGTGTGTGTGTTTCTCTCTGACCCCCGTCTCTGTCACTGTCTGACCGTCTGTCCGTCTGTCGTCTGTCTGTATGTATGTATGTATGTATGTATATATGTATGTCTCTCTCTCCCCCTCCCTCCCTCCGCCTCCCCCTCTCTCCCTCTCTCTCAGTCTGCCTGCCCGCCTGCCTGTCTGCCTGCCTGTCTAAGTTTACGCTGGCATAACAAGGCGATATATTGATAAGATAATGTTGCAGTAAATCCGTCATGGACCCACACGGATCAATCTCTTTGTGGATGAGTGCGCTGGTATGACTGGGAGATTTATGTCTTTGGGAGGACGTCACTGATTTGCTGGGAAAGGGATTGGAGAAGGCCAGTGAATAGACAGAGACAGGGGGGGGGGGGGGGAGAGAGAGAGAGTGTGAGAGAGAGAGAGAGAGAAAGAGAACAGAGAGAGAAACAGAGAGAGAAGAGAGACAGACAGACAGAAAGAAAGAAACAACAGACAGAGAGAGAGACAGAAAGAGAGACAGACAGACAAACAGAGAAAGAGACAGAGAGTAACACAGAGAGAGAGACAGAAAATTGAGAAAGAGAGAGAAGAGACAGACAGACAGACAGAAGAGAGAAACAGACAGACAAACGGAGCGAGATAGACAGAGAAAAAAAGAAAGAGGGAGAGACAGAGACACAGAGAGACACAAAGAGAGAGACAGAAAGAGAGAAAGAAGATGGGGCAGGTGTGTTCATCGATATTGTCTATCTTGTTTCTATCATTCGAGTGGTGTCAGCTTAGTGTTTTACAGGTCCCTCTCTCCCCCTCCCCTCCCCATTTCAACATCTTTTCAGCGCGTAGGGTCATGGTAATCAGTAAAAAAAAAAAAAAAAAAAAAAAAACATGAAATCCCCTCATGCAAAATAACAACAAACGGCACAACCTTGAGACAGGTTGATAAGTTTAAATATCTGGGAACGATCATCTCACCAGACAGCAGATGCACATCAGAAATAGCCAGCAGAATCGACCGAGCCAAAACAGCATTCAAGAAGATGAAAAGCATTCTTACCGACGAATGTCTATCAATTAACTTTCCCGGAAGAGAGTTCTTGAATGTTAGGTAGAATCGATAATGTTATATGGTTGTGAGGCGTGGACAGTCAACAAGTAAAGCCAGAACAAGATTGAGGCAGCTGAAATGTGGTTTCTAAGAAGAATGTTGAGTGTTTGGTTTCTGAGAAGAATGTTGAGAGTTCCATGGATAGCAAAGAAAATAAACAAGACAGTCTTGATGGAGGCAGACACAAGAAAATCATTCATAAGGAAGATTAGGAAAAGACAGGCAACATTTAAGGCCATTTTATGAGGAAAGGGGAATTAGAGCTCACGGTCACAACAGGAAAGCTGGAGGGAAAGAAAGCACAGGTAGACCCAGGTAGAAAATACTGAACGGACTTGCAGGGTGGCTAAGGACGGAGAGGGTGGAAGCTGTGCTTGCGGCAACAAGGGATAGATACATATGGAGGGCCATGATCGCCAACGCCATGCGGCAGGGCACTTGATGATGATGATGAGGAGGAGAGGAGGAGGAGGGTTTTGCGCTGACTTAGGGAATTTGCTAGATAGTTCATGGCAGATTTGGATGGAGCGCATATGGAATCGTCCGTATGTGATGAATCCCTCTTGAACAAAAGCACAAACAACAAACTGCATTGAACGGTGTCATACGGTATGAATACTGTCATAACCGTCGGAAAACACACACACACGCACACACCGCACACGCACACCACAA
>JAPXFY010000020.1:36074630-36079630 GCA_030674185.1 Monoplex corrugatus | reverse complement strand
GGGAAAACAGAAGGGGAAGGAGAGAAAGTGGTTATTCTGGTTGGGTCCTAGATATGTGTGTGTGTGTGTGTGTGTGTGTGTGTGTGTGTGTGGTGTGGTGTGTGTGTGTGTAGGAGGAGGGTGGTGGGGAGGTTACTAAAACAAGGGTGACTTAAATTTCCAACTGAAAAAGTGACGATTGGTGATATACGTTTTGATAGATGTTGTCTTTTTGGTGGGTAGCTGGGTTTTTTATTGTTGTTTTTGTTTTTTTTGTTGTGTTTTTTTCTAGATGCCTGTAAAGTTTTATTCCCGCCCCCCCCCCCCCCCCCTCTCCCTGCATATGGAGAATGATTGCGTGACTGCCGTTGCGCTCTCTGTCTGTCTGTCTCTGTCTCTCGTCTCTCTCTCTCTCTCTCTCTCCTCCTCCCTCCCTCTCCCTCCGCTACCTACCTCCTTCTGTCTCTGGTTCTTCTGTCTCTTCTGTCTCTGTCTGTCTCTGTCTCTTTCTCTCTTTTGTCTCTGTCTTGTCTCTGTCTCTCTGTTCTTCTTTCTGTCTCTGTCTCTCTCTCTGTGTCTCTGTCTCTCTCTCTCTCTCTCTCTCTGTCTCTGTCTCTGTCTTCTCTCTGTCTCTGTCTGTCTCTCTCTGTCTCTCTGTCTCTCTCTTCTGTCTCTGTCTTGTCTTCTGCTCTCTCTCTCTCTCTCTCTCTCTCTCTCTCTCTCTCTCTCTCTCTCATGTCTGGATGTTATTGCTGTAAAACAGACCAACTTTTATCCAACGAAAAACAGAGAAAGTGAGGGGCGGTGGGTATTTATGATAAGCCCCTGAAAAAAAAAACAGGATTGTTAATGTGCAAAAGACTGAATGATTTCTTTTGTTAAGTAGAGTCTACAATGGCTCAGCCAGACATCAGCCGTCTCTGATTCCCCCATGGGGATGCCGGGGGCTCTTTCAGTATAAATAGTATCCCCACCTTCTGGAAATTCTGTGGTAGAAATTTCCTCTTTGTGTTCTCTCTTTGTTTCTTTCTTCCTCATTTGCTTTCTGTCATTTCTTCCTATCATTTTTCTGCCTTAGTGGTCCATTCACCTGTATGTGTTCGATAAAGTCTTACGTACTTTCTCTTAGGATTGATAATTTGGGTACATGTATTAAGTGCATTTCTGGCTTAGGGAAATAGATATGCGACAGCAAATTTAGGTAATTTAGGCCCGTTTTTATATATGTTTTGGTGTCCTTAGTTATGTTTAAATTTGTATTTAGGTATGTTTTTAAATTCCCTGTGCGTTAAATTGGACGGAGTGGTCAACGCCAGGGGCACGTCCTTAGATTACGTGCGCGAATGCATTGGTATGTGTACTTAATTTTTTTTTCCCATTTTTTCCCTCTGTTGAAGTATTGTGTATGTTTTGAAACGGTTATAGCCCTGATATGACTCTACGCAGTCGGCTGGGCTTTAAACAATGACAAATAAATCATCTCTGTCTGGTCCTTTTTGAAAGATCATGTTTGAATGGAAGAGAATCGGAACCAGCGAGGGGGTGACGTTTATAACCATCTGATCTTTTGAACAAAAGATTTTCTGATTTTCTGTCTACTTTGAAATGCGTTGTGCTTTTAGATAATGTAATGACCGATCAGTTCGTTTTGCCTAATAATGCTTTAATGCTATTCTTTTGAAGAGAAAAGAATCAAAACGAAACTAAATCAAATTCAAGACAAGATGGTCAAATGTTTATGGTCGAATGTTTATAATAACCTCTTCCTAATCAAAAGATATTTGTGACAGGAGATGTGAGACAAAAGCACTACACGGCGGACTCTTTAAAGAGCCTCTTCCGAGACGTCCCTCATGGTGCAGATTTTCCAGTTTTTACAGGAGATCAGTAGATTTCACCTAATCTGATTTTACGTCAATTTTTCTTTAATCGAATTTTCGATTTGCAAGGTTGACGGTGAGCATGTTTTTTTTTTTTTTTGTTTTTTTCATGTTGTCTTTTATCTTAACGCGTTGTCTTTTTTGTTTTTTTTTTAACGTAATGTTAGCCCTGATATGGCTCTAGTAGTCGGCTGGGCTATAAGCAATATGAACTGAAAAGTGACGGGAGATGACAGGAGATCCGGCAGGATTCAAACAGCGCAACGCAACATTACGCAACACCACGCAACATGACACAAGGCTCTTAAGATTCTAACTTGCATGAAGCATAAAAGTCAAGTTCCTGATTGACAGAGGGCTCTTTAACCGCGCAAACATGCCAGTCACTCCAGTAAAGTGGACGACAGCCAAGTTGAGAAGCGTGCTGATAACTGTGAAGTTTTGTGTGTGTGGTGTGTGTGTGTGTTTAGTGTGTGTGTGTGCTGGTGCGTCGTCGTGTGTGTGTGTGGTTGTGTGTGTGGGTGTGTGTGTTTTGTGTCAGTGTGTGTGAGCTGTAAAATGGTGTGTGTAGTGTGTGTGTGTGTGTGTTAGTGTGTGTGTGTGTGTGTGTGTGTGTGTGTGTGTTTGTTTGTTGTTGTGTGTGTGTGTTGTGTGTGTGTTGTGTGGTAGGTGTGTGTGTGTGTGTGTGATGTGTGTGTGTTGTGTGTGTGTGTGTAATTGTGTGTGTGTGTATTGTGTGTGTGTGTGTGTGTTTGTGCTGTGTCTGTGTGTGTTGTGTTGTGTGGTGTATTTGTTTGTTGTTGTGTGGTTGTGTGGTGTGTGTATGTGTGTCCTGTCATCTGTGTGCTGTGTGTGGCTGTCAAAATTTTGTGTATGTGTGTGTGTGTGTGTGTCTATATGTTGTGTGATGTTTGTGGTGTGTGCGGTGTGGTGAGTCGCGGCAGTGTGTAATGTGTAAAAGATGTAATTGTATGTTGGGTTGTGTGAGCTATAAATGTGTGTATGTGTGTCTGTATTGTGTGGTATGTGTTGTGTGTGTGTGTGAGTATAATGTGTGTTTGTGTGTGTGTGTGTGTGTATGTGTGTTTTATTTGTGTGCGCCATGTGTATGTGTGTGTGTGTGTGTTTATGATTTTAATGTTTGTGTGGCGTGTGATGCGCAGGCAGTTAGATGATAGTGTAAAATGAGTATTGTTGTGAGGATTAGTGTGTGTTGTTATGTGTGTTTGTGTGTATGTGTGTGGTGGTGTGTGTGGGTAGCTTTTTTATGATTTCTGTTGTGTGTGCTGCTGTGTGTGTGTTGTTATTTTGTTGTTGTTGTTGTTTTGTTTTGTGTGTATGTGATGATGTTGTTTTTTGTTGTTGTTGTTGATGATGATGATGATGATGATGATGATGATATGGTGGTGGTGATGATGGATGATGATGATGATGTTGATGATGATGTTGATGATGATGATGATGTTGATGATGATGATGATTGTGTGTGTGTGTTTGTTCTCTTCTTGGTATATGTGTACATTCAATTTTGCAAAGGTGACGAAAAATGTATAGTGTGTATGTGGTGATGAGGGGAGCGCGCATATGTACATTTTTTGTGTGTATGTGTGTGCGTGTGTAGTTGTGTGTGTATGTGTGCTTGCGTGTGTGTGTGTATGTGTGTGTCTGTGTGTGTTGTGTGTGTGAGTGTGTGTTTGTGTGATGTGTGTGTGTTTTGTGTGTTGTTGTGTGGGAGTAGTGAGAGAGAGAGGAAGTGAACGAAAGAGCAATATCAGTCTTACACAACACAGCACAGTGCATACACTTTCAATTAATGTGGAAGTAAAAGACAAGTAGTTGATTGACAGAGGGCTCTTTAACCCGCGCAAACATGCCAGACTGCACGGTGCTAAGTGGGGTCAGTCAAGGTGAGAAACGTGACGAAAACTGTGAAGTGTTCGTGTGTGTGAGGGGAGGGGGGGGCGGAAGGGGGGGGGGGGAGAGGGGTGTGTGTGTCTGTGTCTGTTGGTTATTTTGTGTATAGTGTGTGTATGCAAATATGTGTATGTTGTGTGTGTCGTGTGTATGTGTGTGTGAGACTGTGAGTTGGGATGGGGATGGGGATGGAAGCAAGTTGACAAACGTGATGAAACCTGTAAAGTTGAGAGAAGAGAGAGAGAGAGAGAGAGGAGAGAGAAAATGTGTGTGTGTGTGTGTGTGTGTGTGTGTGTGTGTGTGTGTGTGTGTGTGTGTGTGTGTGTGTGTGGTGTGTGTGTGTTTTCAATATGTGTGCAACTTTTCTGTATCTGTCTCTCTCAGTCTCAGTCCTTCTGTCTCTCTGTTCTTCTGTCTGTCTTCTGTCTTTCTCTGTTTGTCTGACTGGTCTGTCTGTCTCTCTCTCTGTCTCTCTCTCTCTGTCTCTTTTCTACTACTACTTTGTGTGTGTGTGTGGAGAGAGAGAGAGAGAAAAGAGAGAGAGAGAAAGAAAGAAAGCAACACCCGATGGTCAAGGTATTCTAAAAAAAAAGTATGTATACACTGTACCATTATAATACAAATACAATACAATACAACAGTATAATATAATATAATATAATATAATATAATATAATATATGATTGATGTGATGTGATGTGATGTGATGTGATGTGATGTGATGTGATATGATGTGATGTGATTGATTGATATATGATGAATTGGGAATGATTGATTGATTGATTGATTGATTACTTATATATATATTGATTATATATGATATATGATACTATATATGATTATGTATAATATTGATATATATATGATATATATTATATATATAATATATATATATATATATTATAATATATGATTATATATACTATGAATACATGACATACATGAATATATATATACTATACTATATATACATACTATGTATATACTTATATATTATAATTTTATTTATATATTATATTATATTATATTATATTATATTATATTATATTATATTATATTATATTATATTATATTATATTATATTATATTATATTATATTATATTATATTATATTATATTATATTATATTATATTATAAATAGAATAGAATAGAATAGAATAGAATAGAATAGAATAGAGTGGTGTGGTGTGGTGTGGTGTGGTGTGTGTGTGTGTGTGGTGTGGTGT
>JAPXFY010000020.1:36067130-36069630 GCA_030674185.1 Monoplex corrugatus | reverse complement strand
TCAAACACTCGTTTTGTCTGTGATGCAGTAGTGTGTGTGTGTGTGTGTGGTGTGTGTGTGTGTGTGTGTGTGTGTGTGTGTGTGTGTGTGTGTGTGTGTGTGTGTGTACACGGTGTTTGCGTACGTGTATGTTTGTTTGTGTGTTTGTGTGTGTGTGTGTGTTTGCGTACGTGTATGTTTGTGTGTGTGTGTGTAGTGCGTGTATGTGTGCGTGTGCGCGCGCGCGTTTTGTATGTGTGCGTGCCTCCATATGTGTCTGTGTCTATGTGTGTGCATGAGAGAGACAGACAGACAGACAAACGCAGAGAGAGAAAGAATTTTCGCTGAGCTGCATATGTGTGTGCATGAGAAGAGAGAGAGAGAGAGAGAGAGAGAGAGAGAGGAGAGAGAGAGAGAGACCGACAGGCAGACAGACGCAGAGAGAGAAAGAATTTTCGCTGAGCTGCAATGTGTGTGCATGAGAGAGAGAAAGAGAGAGAGAGGGAGAGAAAAAACAGACAGACAGACAGACAGACAGACACACAAGAGAAAGAATCGTCGCTGAGCTGCATATGTGTGATCCAAGATAGGTAAGCCGAGTCGTTATGGAAATTCAAGATTGATTGATTGATTGATTGATTGATTGATTGATTCAGCGAGTAAGTAAGTGAGTGAGTGATTTTGATCTTAATCAGATGGAGATATTGGCCCAGTGCCCAGACATTGAAAAATAGAATTGTGGTGTCCCACACGGGCCGCTGGGATATATTATTATTTCCTTTTTTTTTTAAGTCTGTGATACTTACTGACACCAGCGGCTACAGTAGATTCTGTCTGTCTGTCTGTCTGTCTGTCTGTCTGTCTGTCTGTCTGTGTCTGTCTGTCGCTTTCTCTCCCTCCCTCCCTCCCTCCCTCCTCTCTCTCTTCTCCCCCCTCTCTCTTTGTCCGTCCGTGCGTCCGTCTGTCTGTCTGTCTGTCTGTCTGTCTCTGTCTCTCTGTCTCTGTCTCTGTCTCTCTGTCTGTCTGTCTCTCTCTCTATCTATCTATCTATCTCTATCTATCTATCTATCGTTCTCTCTTTATTTCCCTCTTTCTTTACCTCATTCTCTGTCTCTCACTGTCTGTACCCCACTCTCTCTGTCTGTCTGTCTGTCTGTCTGTCTGTCTCTGTCTGTCTCTGTCTGTCTCTCTCTCTCTCTCTCTCTCTCTCTCTGTCTCTCTCTCTCCTTGTTTCTCTCTTATTCTTTCTTTATCTCTCTTTCTTTACTTCCCTTTCTGTCTCTCACCACCACCACCACCCCCCTCTCTCTCTTTCTCTCTATGCCTGTCTCTCCTTTCGTTCTCTTTCTCTCTCCCTTTCTCTCTTCTCCAACCCCTTCTCTATCCCTCCCACTGTCTTCCTCCCTCTCTCTCTCTCTCTCCTCCTCCTCCTCTTTCCCTCCCACCTTGTCCTCCTCTCTGTCTGCACTTCTCGCTCTCTACCCCCCGTCTCCCTCTCTTCAGTGATTGTGCTAGTTTCACTACTTCTCTTGGGTTTTCTTTTCAATCTTCCTCTTTAAAACAAACACGAGGATATTGTTTCATATTAACTGGAGGTGTGTGTGTGTGTGTGTGTGTGTGTGTGTGTGTGTGTGTGTGTGTGTGTTTTGTGTGTGTGTGTGTGTGTGTGTGTGTGTGTGTGTGTGTGTGTGTGTGTGTGTGTGCATGCATGTGTTTTCTGTCTGTCTACCTGCCTGCCTGCCTGCGTGTATGTGCGCGCGTGTGTGTGTGTGTTGTGCTCTGTGCTCGTGCTTGTCCCTGTATGTGTGTGTGGTGTGTGTGTTGTGTGTGTTTTTATGTGTGTGTCTGTCGATGCACGGGCGCATGTATATGTGTGTATACACACGTACAAACAGACACACACACACACAAGTGTGTGTATGTGTACGTGTGTGTGTGTGTGTGTGTGTACGTGTGTGTGTGGTGTACGTGTGTGTGTGTGTGTGTGTACGTGTGTGTGTGTGTGTGTGTGAGAGAGAGAGAGAGAGAGAGAGAGAGAGAGAGAGAGAGAGTGATATATGCGTGTTCGCGTGCGCTTGAACGTGCGAGACAAACATGTGTGAATACGAGTTTCTCTGCTGTTTATGGATAAATTTTAACCAATTTGAGTCAAAGCTGTGTACTGCTAAGATGGGCGGCAAACGGGCCAGTTTTTAATGTTGCGGATTGAACTCCAGATGTTTGATGTTGAGTTCCCAGTTTTATCAATAGAACCACCTTTCTTTTTTAAGGATCATCTACTCAGTGAGGTTACCTTTGTGCCCACCTTTTTTTTTTTTCTTCGTCCTATTTTCTACGTCACTTCTTTTGGCCACAGAACCTGGCACATTTTTTTTTAACAATGCGATGATGATGATGTCGATGAGGATGACAATCATCATGCTATGGAGTTCCCTTTAGGATTAAGACTGCGTGACAGGGCTGTACTCTACGCTTACTGTCATAATATATCCTGGCGTCAACCAGACCTGAGAGATACAGA
>JAPXFY010000020.1:36059630-36062130 GCA_030674185.1 Monoplex corrugatus | reverse complement strand
TTTTTTCTCTCTCTCTCTCTCTCTCTCTCTATGTCTGTCTCTTTCTGGCTCTCTGGCTTTCTCTCTCTCTCTCTCTCTCTCTCTTCTCTCTCTCTCTCTCTCTCTCTGTCTCTTTCTGGCTCTCTGGCTTTCTCTCTCTCTCTCTCTCTCTCTCTCTCTCCTCTCTCTCTCTCTCTCTCTCTCTCTCTGTGTGTCTCTGGCTCTCTGGCTCTGTCTCTCTCTCTCGGTCTTTCTGTTTGTCTGTCTGTCTGTCTGAGAGAGAGAGAGTGAGTGAGAGTTGACAGTCGTAGTGGGAGACAGGCCACTCAACCTGGTAAAGGTGCTGAGCCTTTGCCAGAAACATGTAGTGAAGGTACGTTGATATTTTTTTTTTAATTCCAGTGAAGAGTTCTAGAGCTGATTGGCAAAGAAATAGGATTGTTTTAGGACGTAGGTAAGTACGAATGGTGATGGATGATTATGCTTTAAGTTGAACATGTTTTATTAAAGAAACTATATTGACTTATAATAGTATATGTGTGGACTGCTATTGAAAGGTATTGCTAGTGTGCTTGGTGCGTTTCTGCTCGTCTGTCTCCTTCCTCGTTGTCGTGTGGTGATTTCTATACACAAAGGTAATTCCGCCGCATAAACATCCTCCCAATTCTAGAATGACACCCCCCCCTCCCCCCGTTCCCAGAAAAAAAGTCCTTCCCGCGACTCACGCGACGGTTTTGCGGAGTGGATAACAGAAAAGGTGGGAGATGTACTTGCAGAGACAAAAGGTAGATTCGTAGGAGGGGCGGCCATTAGCCTATCGCCAACGCCGTGCAGCAGGGCACATGATGATGACGACTACGATGATGATCATGATGATGGTGATGACGATGATGACGACGACGACGACGATGATGGTGGTGGTGATGATGATGACGTCGACGATGATGATGACGACGACAATGATGATAATGACGACGACGACGATGATGATGATGGCGGTGTCGATGATGACGACGACAACGACGACGACAACAACAACGACGATGACGACGATGACGATGATGACGATGACGACGATGTTGACGAGTTGATGACGACGACGACGACGATGATAATGAGGAGGAGGAGGAAGAGAAGGAAGGCACATCAGTAGCTGACTTATGGAAATATAAAATTACTCAGCGTGCACACCCGCCGAGGACGCAGACTGTGCAACGACATAGTGAAATGTGGTCAGCTCGTCAAACAGCTCGAGTTATCCACGCTCCTTTTAAACACTGATTGTGCCTAATAGTAATACGCAGTAAGCTCGATTGCGTTTGGGGGGGGGGGGGGGGGGGGGTAAAACACGCTATAGAAGGAACGATATATGATAATAACAGAGTGTCTTTTCATTCAATTGCTAGTTTCTAGATGAACTTATTTGACATTTCTAATACAGGTATAACAGAGAATCGGCGAGAAACCGATCTGCAGACGTGATTACATTTTTTTTTTTTGGGGGGGGGGGGGTCAATTTTTACGTCGACACCGACCTCACGTTATATGGCCGACTGGGGATATCCCATCCCCCGGGGAAGTGGGGGAAGGTTTTTTTTTTATCTAATCCTATACTGACACCACCAGAACAACAGTGATGTTAAGATGGGACAGTGACAAGGCCAGTTTTAATGTAGGGCACTCCCTGGGATTCGAACTTACAACCATCAGCGTATAAATCCGACGCTCAAACCAACTGAGCCACTGGGCCCCATCATTGCAAGTTCTTCATTGACATATAAAGAGAAGAGTAGAGGGAGGGAGGGGGAGGCACGGGCGTGAGGTTTCAAGGGACAAGGAAGTGGGAAGGTGAGATGGAGAGATTTAGATTCAGATTCATTTAAAGATTCAGATAGGGGAGAGAGGGGGCGGAGGGGGGGAGGGGGAGAAGAGAACGGCTGAGCTAAGTGGCAGCCGTTTACCCTGTGGCGCCAAGAAGAGATGATGTCGTATGGGGTTGCCATTTATCTCCCTTTGGTTCCCTTTGGGTGCAGGTTGGTTGTGTTCTTATCGTTCTTGTTAGAATTGTTTGATTGTTTTGGGGGGAGGGGGATTTTTGTTGTTGTTTCTTTAGGGGGGGGGGGGGTGCGCGCGCGTGTGTGTATGTGTGTGTGTGTGTTGTTATTGTTGTTGTTTACTGTCTCACTTATTTTTGACCCTGTGTTTCTCTGTTTTCTTGCATTCTTTTTGTCTCTCCTCTCTCTCCGCATCTTTCTTTCTTTTTGTTTTGTCTTCTCCCCCCTCTCGCTCTCTCTCTCTTTCTCTCTCTGTCTCTCTCTCTCTCTGTCTCTCTCTCTCTCTCTCTATTTATCTATCTATCTATCTCTGTCATATTCTCTCTCCCTCTCTCTCTCTCTTTCTCTCTCTCATTCTCTTTCATATTCTCTCCCTCTTTTTCCCTCATATCCCCTCTCTCTCATATTCTCTCTCTCTTTCTTTATCTCTCTTTCTCTCTCTCTTTCTCTCTCTTTCCTTCTTTCTT
>JAPXFY010000020.1:36042130-36052130 GCA_030674185.1 Monoplex corrugatus | reverse complement strand
AACGTTGCAAATTAGGCTAATTTTGTACAAAGAATTGTTGTAAACGTTGCAAATATAGGCTAAATTTGTACAAAGAATTGTGATAAACGTTGCAGATATATGCTAAATTGATTCAAAGATTCTGATAAACGTTCAAATATATGCTAAATTTGTTCAAAGAATTGTGATAAACGTTGCAAGTATATGCTAAATTTGTTCAAGGAATTGTGATAAACGTTGCAAATATATGCTAAATTTATTCAAAGAATTGTGATAAACGTTCAAATATATGCTAAATTTGTTCAAAGAGTTGTGATAAACGTTACAAATATATGCTAAATTTATTCAAAGAATTGTGATAAACTTGCAAATATATGCTAAATTTGTTCAAATAATTGTGATAAACCTTGCAAATATATGCTAAATGTAATCAAAGAATTGTGATAAACATTGCAAATATATGCCAAATTCATTCAAAGAATTGTGATAAACCTTGCAAATATATGCTAAATGTATTCAAAGAATTGTGATAAACGTTGCAAATATATGCAAATCTATTCAAAGAATTGTGATAAACGTTGCAAATATATAATAATTTATTCAAAGAATTGTGATAAATGTTGCAAATACATGCTAAATTCATACAAAGAAATGATTCGTGCGTCTTGGGTTTCTAAGTGCGCGTACCTATTGTCACTCAGGACTACTAACGTGAATTTATTGACAGCTGCAATCTACACGTCTTCGTGTGCTCAGTGCACATACCAGTCGTGAAACTCCTAATAAATTGTCCCCTCTACCCTTTCCTTCCCCCTCCGCCACGCACACACCCGCTGCCCTTCCCCTAAGGTTGACCATTATTCAGATGCGTATGAATGCAGATTCCTATCGGCCGATGCATTCCTCCGTGGGGATTGCGGGGCCTCTTTCAGTATTAACAGTATCCCCACCTTCTGGAAATTCTGTGCTAGAAATTTCGTCTTTTCTGTCACTCTCTTTGTTTCTCCAGTATTCCTTTGCTTTCTGTCATTTCTTCCTGTCACTTTCTGCCTTGCTGGTCCATTCACCTGTATGTGTTCGATATAAAGTCTTACGTACTTTCTCTTAGGATTGATAATTGGGTTCGCGTATATAAGTGCCTTTTTGGCTCTAGGGCTAGGGAAATGAGATATGTGGAAGCAATTTTAGGTAATTTATGCCCGTTTTCATACATGTTTTAGTGTCCTTAGTTATGTTTAAATTTGTCTTCAGGTATGTTTTTTTTTCAATCCCCTTTATGATGAATTTGGACTGAGTGGCCATCGCCAGGGGCATGTCCTTAGATAATGTACGCGAATGCATTGATATGTGTACTAATTTTCCTTTCCTTTTCTTTTTTCTTTCCCCTTGTTGAAGTAGTATGTTTTGAATGGGATATAACCTGATACGGCTGTACTCAGTCTGCTGGGCTTCAAACAAAAATAACAGTAACAGTAAAATAACAGCTGATACATAGAGATGAATATTTCTGCTCCTACAATTTGCGTATTTAGTGCGCTGTCGTTTATACATGTAGAATGATTTTTGTTTTGTTTGATCAACTATACGTTTATGACTGATTTCTTTCATATCAGCTATACGTTTATGACTGATTTCTTTCATATCAGCTATACGTTTATGACTGATTTCTTTCATATCAGCTATACGTTTATGACTGATTTCTATCATATCAACTGTAAGTTTATGACTGATTTCTATCATATCAGCTATACGTTTATGACTGATTTCTATCATATCAACTGTAAGTTTATGACTGATTTCTATCATATCAACTGTAAGTTTATGACTGATTTCTATCATATCAACTGTAAGTTTATGACTGATTTCTATCATATCAACTATAAGTTTATGACTGATTTCTTTCATATCAACTGTAAGTTTATGACTGATTTCTATCATATCAACTATAAGTTTATGACTGATTTCTTTCATATCAACTGTAAGTTTATGACTGATTTCTATCATATCAGCTATACGTTTATGACTGATTTCTTCATATCAACTATAAGTTTATGACTGATTTCTATCATATCAACTGTAAGTTTATGACTGATTTCTATCATATCAACTATACGTTTATGACTGATTTCTATCATATCAACTGTAAGTTTATGACTGATTTCTATCATATCAACTATACGTTTATGACTGATTTCTATCATATCAACTGTAAGTTTATGACTGATTTCTATCATAAATATTATAGAAGAGCGTGACAAGTTTCAAGATCAGCAAGAAGAAGTGTGTGTGTTGGCTGGTCTTCGATTTAATGTCTATTCACTAAAGTGATTTTAGACAAAAATGTCTATTCACTAAAGTGATTTAGACAAACAAAAAGGGGGGGATACAGGAGGAGTGAAGAGGGTATTTGAAAATTGTCAATTTTGATTGTAAAAAAAAAAAAGATCCAGAAAACAATTATTTTTGAGGAGGGGAAGGTAAAGCTAACAAATAATGTTATCACAATTAAAGATTTAAACAAACAATCTAATAAACAAAATTAATAAACGTCTAGAATAAATGAATAAAAGTGAAAACTAAGAATCGACTAACCACAACGGCGAACAAGTGAAATAACATATTAAAGGTAATTCGCTATAGGACTTTTTGACAGGCTAACAAAGAATTTATATATTAATGATGGTGAGGCAAATATGTCAGAAATTGTCTTTGTAGAGAGTATAGGAATATGTCGTGTTACCCGAACACATGAAAGTATATGACTATGCGTTATCTTCTTTCCACACAACACACTATATTTGTGTTTTGGAATGCATCAAGTTTCCACCTATACATAAGGGATTGTATAATTCTGCCGGCAGGAAACGGCTTAGGTGATTTGCTAATTTCAAAGTTCATGTAACATTTTTTATATTTTTCTGTTTATCTTGGAACTGCTTCCATACGTAGGTGTCTCACTAAGGTATAACACTCATGCAATGAGAGAGAAAGCTGTATATTATTTGAATCTGGTGAGCTCTATGCCTCCCGTTTGGCAGCCCTGTCGACCATATCATTATAATGAAAAGAACTATGAGATGGTATCCAGCAGAAAGTAATATCAGTGCCTCTTAAGGATAAACTATGAATCAAGTGACTAATTTCCAATATCATTTCAGATCTTGTTTGTAATTTTGATGATTCAAGAGCTTGAAGTACAGATTTTGAATCAACGCAAAAAAGTATCTGAAGAATTGTCCTAGGAAGACTTAGCATATAATTCAAACCATTAATATTGCAAAGAGTTCAGCGGTAAAGACAGATTTATTGAGCCCAATATAGAAAGATTTCTCAATTTTGAGAGCAGGTATTGAAAACGCTGAGCCTGCTTGCCTTTCAATTATTGATCCATCAGTGTAAATTTTCAAGTGATCAGAATAACGGTCTTCTATATGACATTTAACTTGACTTGCCAGTGTGTGTGTGTGTGTGTTGTGTGTGTGTGTGTGTGTGTGTGTGTGTGTGTGTGTGTGTGTGTGTGTGTGTGTGTGTGTGTGTGTGTGTGTGGTGTGTGTGTTGTGTGTTTTGTGTGTGTGTGTGTGTGTGTGTGTGAGTGTTTGTGTGAGAGAGAGAGAGAGTATGTGTAAGTGGTTGCGTGTGTGCGTGTATGTGAGTGTATGTGTATGCGTGTGTGAGTGAGTTTGTGTGTGTGTGTGTAAGTAAGTGGTTGCGTGTGTTAGTGTGTCAGCGTGTGTGTATGTGTACGTGTGTGTGTGCATGTATTTGTGTGTGTATGTGTGTATGCATGTGGGGTTTTTTTGTGTGTGTATGTGTGTGTGTATCCATGTGTCTTTGTGTGTATTTGTGTGAGTGGTGCACGCGTGCATGCGTGCGTGTGAACTTTTCATAGTGCTCTGTTTCCACACGAATCTTTCGTGCAAACGTTGGCTAGTGCATGTGTAGACACAATACTATTAGCATACTTAAGAGACAACGTTCATCCATTTTTGAGCATTGATTGACAGCAATTTCATAAGTGTTTGATCAAGTGACATGGAAATTCCGGTGTTGTGAAACATGTGAATACTGTGCTCTCTCTTCTCTCTCTCTCTCTCTCTCTCTCTCTCTCTCTCTCTCTCTCTCTCTCTCTCTCTCTCTCTCTCTCTCTCTCTCTGTCTCTGTCTTCTTCTTCTCTCTCTTTCTCTCTCTCTCTCTTCTCAGTTTGTATGTCTGTCTGTCAGTCTCTGTTTCTCTCTCTGTCTCTCTGTCTCTGTCTCTGTCTCTGTCTTCTCTCTTCTCTCTCTCTGTCTCTCTCTCTCGCTCTCCTTTTTTCTATCTGTCTCTGTTCTCTCTCTGTCGTGCCTCTTTCTGTCTGTCTGTCGTCTTCTTCTCTCTCTCTCTCTCTCTCTCTCTCTCTCTCTCTCTCTCTCTCTCTCTCTCTCTCTCTCTCTCTCTCTCTCTCTCTCTCTCTCTGACTTCTGACACTGCGCTTGCTTATAGTTTTTCGTCAAGTTTGGATGAAGGTTTTTTGGTGGTTTTTTCCCGGACACGTGAAGTACCTAAGTTACCTGCTGAACGTGACGTCACATGACAGGGTCAGGTCCGGTGAGGAATGGAGCATTCAGTTTCCCATGCCCTTTGACCTTTGACCTCTGCTCTGACGTGCTGTTATGTGGAGTGATGTCAGCAAGGCGTTGTACTCTTGGGAGAAAATAATGTCGTCCACTGTTAGTGCCTGTTTTTTGTTTTGTTTGTTTGTTGTTTTGTTAATGTTGTTGTTGTTGTTGTTGTTGTTGTCTTTCAAGCTAAGACGAAGAGAACCCAGAAGATATTTTGCAAAACAAACAAGCAAATAAACAAAAGATGAAGACGTCTTTAGGGAAATAAGACAAAAACAACAATAATGATAATGATGATAAGAATAAGAATAATAATGGTAACGATATTGACGATCATGATAATGACAGTCGTGATAATGAAATAGTAATGATCGTGATGGTGATGATGATGGTGATGGTGGTGGTGGTGATGATGATGGTGATGATGATGATGAGAATGTTAATAATAATAGTGATAATGATAGTACTGATGCAGTAATAGTAATGACTGTAATATAGTAATAATGCTACTGGTAATAATAATAATAATCATAGTATTGATAATGATAATAACCGATGATGATGATGATGACGATGGTGGTGGTGGTGGCTTTAATGAGAATGTTTATAATGATAGTGATGGTATTAGTGATACAAAGATTATAATGATAATAGTAATAATGGTACCGAATGGCGATAATAAGAATGTTAGTAATAATAGTGATAATGATATTAGTGATATAACAATCATCATCATCAGGTGCCCTGCCGCATGGCGTTGGCGACCATGGACTTCCAACCATCTCTATCTCTCGTTGCCCCCAGCATCTCCCCCACCCTCCTCATCCCCAGCCACTCTGCAAGTCTGTCCAGCATTCTCTCCCTGGGTCTACCTGGTGCTGTGTGTGATGTAGTATGTACGTGCGTGGGTGTTTGTGTGTGTATGTGTGTGTGTGTGTGTGTGTGTGTGTGTGTGTGTGTGTGTGTGTTGTGTTGTGTTGTGTGTGTGTGTGTGTGTGTGTGTGTGTGTGTGTGTGTGTTGTGGTGTGATTGTGTGTGTGTGTGTGTGTGTGTGTGTGTGTGTGTGTGTGTGTGTGTGTGTGTGTGTGTGTGTGTGTGTGTGTGCTGGATTTGTCTAAACAAGTTTGTCAGCGACGGGTTAGCTAACAAGCTCCGATGTGACGTAACATGGATTATCCAGCGTGGCCCTATTACTCACCCTCAACCACTATACTACAAAGGCGCTAACACGTTTCTGCACAGCTGCTCCCCCCTCCCCTCTCACCCGCTCCTCCATGTCCGTTACATTTGAGGTTCCCCTTTACAAAAACGCAAGGAATTGTTTTATTGTGAGCACAACAGTTTTGAAGTGAAGGTTTGTCTTTAGTTTTAAGCACAACGGTTTTGAAGTAAAGGTTTGTTCTTAGTTTTAAGCACAACAGGTTTGAGGTAAAGGTTTGTTCTTAGTTTTAAGCACAGGTGAAAGTTTGTTCTTATGTTTGAGCGCAACAGTTTTGAGGTAAACGATTGTTGTTAGTTTTAAGCACAACAGTTTTGAGGTAAACGATTGTTGTTAGTTTTAAGCACAGGTAAAAGTTTGTAGTTAGTTTTGAGCACAGGTAAAAGTTTGTTCTTAGTTTTGAGCACAGGTAAAAGTTTGTTCTTAGTTTTGAGCACAGGTAAAAGTTTGTTCTTAGTTTTGAGCACAGGTAAAAGTTTGTTCTTAGTTTTGAGCACAGGTAAAAGTTTGTTCTTAGTTTTGAGCACAGTAAAAGTTTGTTCTTAGTTTTGAGCACAGGTAAAAGTTTGTTCTTAGAAAATAGCATAACTTTTTTTATGTAAAAGTTTGTTCTTAGTTTTAAGGACAACAGTTTTGAGATAAAAGTTTGTTCTTAGTTTTAAGCACAACAGTTTTGAGGTAAAAGTTTGTTCTTAGTTTTGAGCACAGCTAAAGTTTGTTCTTAGTTTTAAGCACACCATTTTTTGTGAAAAAGTTTCTTGTTAGTTTTAAGCACAACAGTTTTGAGATAAAAGTTTCTTGTTAGTTTTAAGCACAACAGTTTTGAGGTAAAAGTTTGTTCTTTGTTTTGAGCACAACACTTTTGAGGTAAAACTTTGTGCTTAGTTCTAAGTAGAACAGTTCTGAGTTAAAAGTTTGTTATTAGTTTTAAGCACATCTGTTTTGAGGTGAACTTTTGTTATTAGTTTATGCACAACAGTTTGAGGTAAAAGTTTGTTGTTAGTTTTAAGCATTACACGTTTGGGGTAAACATTTGTTGTTAGATTTGAGCATAACGGTTTTGAGGTAAAAGTTGGTTGTTAGTTTTAAGCACAACAGTTTTGATGTGAACGTTTGTTCTTAGTTTTAAAGCACAACAGTTCTGAGGTAAAAGTCTGTTCTTAGTTTAAGCACAAAAGTTTTGACGTAAAAGTTTGTTGTTATTTTTTAGCACAACAGTTTTGAGGTAAAAGTTTGTTGTAACTTTTAAGCACAACGGTTTTGAGCTAAAAATTTGTTCTTAGTTTTAAAAACACAAACGTTTTATGATAAGAGTTTGTTCATAGTTATAAGCACAACAGTTTTGAGGTAAACGTTTGTTCTTAGTTTTGAGCGTAACAGTTTTGAGGTAAAAGTTGGTTGTTAGTTTTGAGCGTAATAGTTTTGAGGTAAAAGTTGGTTGTTGATATTGAGCACAACAGTTCTGAGGTAACAGTTTGTTCTTAGTTTTAAGCACAACAGTTTTGAGGTAAAAAGTTTTTCTTTGTTTTAAACACAGCACTTTTAAAGTAAAAGTTTGTTTTTTAGTTTTAAGCACAACAGTTTTGAGGTAAAAGTCTGATCTTAGTTTTAAGCAGAACACTTTTGAGGTAAACGTTTCTCTTACTTTTAAGCAGAGGTAAAAGTTTGGTTTTAGTTTTGAGCACAATAGTTTTGAGGTAAAAGTTTGTTCTTTGATTTACATGTAAAACACAACAGTTTTGAGGTAAAAATTTGTTGTTAGTTTTAAGTACAACAGTTCTGAGGTAAAATTTTGTTCTTAGTTTTAAGCACAAAAGATTTGAGGTAAAATTTTGTTCTTAGTTTTAAGCATAACTGTTTTGAGGTAAACGTTTGTTGTTAGTTTTAAGCACAGCAGTTCTGAGGTAAACTTTTGTTCTTAGTTTTAAGGACAACAGTTTCGGTGTAAAAGTTTGTTCTTAGTTTTAAGCACACTAGTTTTGAGGTAAAAGTTGTTCTTAATTTTAAGCAAAACAGTTTTGAGGTAAAAGTTTGTTGTAAATTTTAAGCGCAACAGTTCTGAGCTAAAAGTTTGTTGTTAGTTTTAAGTACAAAAGTTTTGAGCTAATAGTTTGTTCTTAGTTTTAAGTACAAAAGTTTTGAGGTTAAAGTTCGTTGTTAGTTTTAAGCATAGCGGTTTTGAGATAAAAGTTTGTTGCTCTTTTTTGAGCACAACAGTTTTGAGGTAAACGTTGGCTGTTAGTTTTGAGCACAACGGTTTTGATGTAAATGTTTCTTGTTAGTTTTGAGCATAACAGTTGTGTTGCGTTGCGTTGCGTTATATTGCATTGTGTTATATTGTGTTGTATTGTATTGTTTTGTATTCCATTGCATTGTGTTGTGTTGTATTGCATTGTATTGTATTGCACTACATTGTATTTCATTGCATCGCACTGTATTGTATTGTATTATATTACGTTGCGTTGCGTTGCATTGTATTGTGTTGTATTGTATTGTATTGTATTGTATTGTATATGCGCGTAAATACACACACACACACACACACACACACACACACAACACACACACACACACACACACACACACACACACACACACACACTCCATCCTTCCACCATACCACCACACCACTTCGCTCCCTCCCTCCCCTCCCCCCCTCCTCCCCTCCCTCCCTCCCCCTCCCCCTGCCCCACAAGACATGCTGACGTCACGAGAGGTTATATATGGCAGCCGTTGTGAAGGCCACGTCAAGATTGATCATGTTCTTGGTACATCATTTTTGTCATGTGTGTGTGTGTGTATGTGTGTGTGTATGTGTGTGTGTGTGTGTGTGTGTGTGTGTATGTATGTGTGTGTGTGTTTGTGTGTGTGCGTGTATATGTATGTGTATGTGTGTGTGTGTTTGTGTGTGTGTGTATGTGTGTGGGGGGTGTGTATGTGTGCGTGTGTGTGTATGTGTGTGTGGTGTATGTGTATGTGTGTGTGTGTGTGTGTGTGCATGTGTATCTGTCTAAGTAAGTGGCTGGGAGAGAATGAGTCACCTTACTGATAGATTTAGTACAATGTGTGTGTTTGTATATGTATGTACAAGTGTGTGTGTGTGTGTGTGTGTGTGTGTGTGTGTGTGTGTGTGTGTGTGTGTGTTGTGTGTGAGGGGGGAGGGGGTGGTAGTGGACGGGAAGTGGGTAGTGATGAATGCCTGTTAGGGGATATAAAGTACAAACATTGCACTAACGACGGCCGAGAAGAGCTTAAAACACACACACACAACACACACACACACACACATGCATACATACATACATATATATATATATAAACACACACACGTGTCCTTTAAAAGTGCAAAGTTTCTCCACTGAAGGTAACTGACAGAAAAGAACATGGCAAAACTTTGGTTTGGTGTAGTAGTAAGCATTGTTTGTCTAGCACTGTTCTATGCTAAGGGATGCTGTTTATTCGCTGTTTTTGTTTTTTTGTTTTGTTTGTTTGTTTCCTTGCTTGTTTGTTTGTGTTAGTAATTTATGCCAATTTGACGACTTAGTTTCACTTACAGTCAAGGGCAAGTTGTCCATATTTGGCAGAAATTCCATATACAGTCATTTGAAATATATCTTAAGGCTCGTTAGAAATCGACAGTAAATAAATATAAACGGAAACAAATCTTAAGGCTTATTGGAAATCGACAATAAATAAATGTAAACGGAAAGGAATCTTTAGGCTTGTTGGAAATCGACAATAAATAAATGTTAAGCGGAAAACTTTGAGTAAGTGAACTTATGGAAGGAACAAAACTAATTAGTAACTGAATCAAATTGAGTAAATGAAGTTATGGGAGGAATAATCTAATAAGTGACTGAGTAAATTTGAGTAAATGAAGTCGTGGAAGGAGTAAACTAAGTAGCAACTGAGTAAATTATTTAGTAACGGAGTGCATTTGAGTAAATGAAGTCATGGAACGAATAAACTAATTAGTAACTGAGTAAATTTGAATAAATGAAATTATGGAAGGAATAAACTAATAAGTGACTGAGTAAATTTGAGTAAATGAAGTCGTGGAAGGAATAAACTGGTAACTTTGAGTAAATGAAGCCATGGAAGAAATAAACTAATTAGAAACTGAGTAAATTTGAGTGGATGAAGTCATGGAAGGAACAAACTAATTAGCAACTGAGTAAATTTGAGTAAATGACCTTATGAACTA
>JAPXFY010000020.1:36024630-36034630 GCA_030674185.1 Monoplex corrugatus | reverse complement strand
TGTGTGTTTGTGTGTGTTTATGTGTGTGTGTTTGTTTGTGTATGTATATGCGTACATATGTGTGTGCCTGTGTGTGTGTGTGTGTGTGTGAAGTGTACGTTTAAGTAAGTGTGTATGTACGCGTAAGTATGAATCTATGTTTGAGTGTGTGCGTATGTGTATGTTTGTGTGTGAGTGTGCACACGCCAGAATGTTTATATGCGTATGTATGCGTGTGTATCTTAATGTTTGTCTGTGTGTGTCTGTGTGTTCGTTCCTTGATTTAACGTCTTTTCACTATAAGTGATATTAGACGGGTAAAAATGGCATGGAGGATGATTTTTTTTGGGGGGGGGGGGGGGGAGGGAGAGGGGATAGAGGGGAACAGAGTAAGAGACGGGAAAAAAAATTAAAAGGAATCGGCAAGGTTTTTAGAAAAAGGATATGGATGAACAGAGAAATGAAACTAGAACAACGCTAACATCAAATGTAAAAGAAAAATCGTCATAAAAAACAAAACAAAACAAAATAAGATAATGATAATTAAAATAATAACCTTAAAGTAACGCATTAACAGGACTGTGAACCAATGATTCTGAAATTTTAACTAACAGAACTTGATCTGATATTACTTCTTTAAAATGCTTTTCAAGATAGTTTCCTTGTGTAAACATCTTTGGTAAGAAATAACGAAGCTTTCTGCAGTAAAACAAACAGTGATACAATGTGAATTGTTCACCGCAAATACATAAAACGTTTTTACAATATTTAGTTTTCAAAGCGTTCATTTGAATACGAAAATATGTGGTAACAATTGATCTCAAATGATATAACGAAGAATACTGAATTTTTTTACAGATATTTTGAACTGAAAGTTTGATTCTTTTTTGGGACACAAATTTTTCATTTAAATGTTCATGAAATCGAATCCATGATGCTAATTCTAGCGAGTTGTAAGCTTCATTTACCGAGGTGTTAACATGTAATTCTATGGAATTTTCAGAATTGAGTGCACCGGATTTAGCTGCTCTGTCAACTACGTTGTTGCCTTGAAGACCAACGTGAGAAGGCACCCAGCATAAACTGATTTCCGAGCCATTTATCTTTAAACAGTGTATTAGATGATTTGCCTCAATTATTAAATCAGGTCTTGTGTCTGTATCAAAAGACTGTAAGGCATATAATACAGATTTTGAATCAACAAAGAGAACTACTTTGAAAGACACAGGCCGAAGGCTTATTAAATAATGCAACGCTTGAACAACAGCGACCAGTTCTGCTGTATATATAGATACATTTGTCCCAATGAAAAAAGACTTTTTAATGTTAAATTCTGGAACATAAAACGCTGCTCCAGCGCTCTGATTTGCTAAGACTGACCCATCGGTAAAAATGTGGAGGTGGGTACGGTACTTTTCATCGATGTGTTCACAAGCTGTGGATAGCGTAATGTTGACATTATCATCTTTTTTAACGTCTGCATAATCGAGATCAAACGTGGCCTTTAGCATTTCCCATGTAGGGATAGGCGTTAACGTTGGTTTCTCGGCTATTTCATCCATTGTTATGTTGGATTGTTTGATCAGGTCAGATATGTAAGTTGCGGTTGTAATTTGTGATGAAATGTTTTTTGCTCGTTTTGGAAAGTCAATATCAGACCTGATTTTAATTTCTTTGCTCACAAAATTATTCGCTTGTGAAGTAGTTCTAATTGCAAACTTTGCTGTAGCTAGCTCACGATGGTTGTTTAGAGGTAGAATTCCAGCAGCTTTGTACGTTACCAGAGTAGAAGCATGAGTTGGTACACCTAGTGCAATTTTAAGACTTTTGCAGTCCAAGTTCTGAATCTTTTTTAGTAAATATTTAGGTGCATTGAAAAAAATTTCTTGCGCGTAGGATAATTTAGACCTGACCAGCGCTGTTGCCAAATGAATCAGTATATTTGTATCCATTCCCCAGGGTAATTTGCTTATTATCTTTAGAAAATTTAAGGTTTTTCGTGCTCTTGTTAAAATATAATCAAAATGGATATTCCAGCTTAATTTCGACGTGATGTAAACTCCCAGAAATTTTACGACCTGTTTGTAATTTAACACTTCACCAAGCAATTTGAAAGTAGGTAAGTTATTTGAGTTACCACCAGGATCAAACAGCATCATGTTAGTTTTTTCTGCCGACAATGACAGACCATTTTCTAACATATAGTTTCCAAGGTTATCAAGATCAATTTGATACAACTTCCTGATGTAATTCCGTGTTCTCTGTGGAGTTGTCTTTTTTAAAGTGATATTCATCCAAGTACATATATCATCAGCATACTGTACTAAAACAACACGATTTGAAAAAGCTTTAGGAAGATCCTGTATAAGGATATTAAACAAAATAGGTGCTATCACTGAACCTTGTGGAATCCCCATGTCGAGGCATCGTGAAGTAGAATAACTAGCTCCCACTCTAGCCCGTATTGTTCTATTAGCTAAAAAAGATTTAATGTAATTGTACATATTACCAGATAAACCAACAGATTTTAGCTTGAACAATAGACGTTTATGCCAAACTTGATCGTAAGCTTTTTTTACATCAAAGAAAGTAGCTAAAACACTTTTTCTGCGGGCAAACTGTTGTTTGATCTGAGTTGTAAGTTTAACCAGGTGTTCAACTGCAGATCTCCCTTTTCTAAAACCCGCCTGGTTTACCGGAATAACATTATTTTTATCACAGTAGTGTAAAAGTCTGTTTAAGATCAATCTTTCCATTAGTTTGCTCGTGTGGGACGTCAAAGCAATGGGTCTGTAACTGTTTTTATCAGTTTTCGATTTTCCTGCTTTTAATATCGGTATAATTATAGACTTTTGCCAGATTTGTGGTACAGTTCCGTTAACCCAGCATTTCTGCAGAATTTTGTGTAGGAAAATAAGATAGTTTTCAGGGAGATGTTTAATCATTTCAGTCGAAACTGCATCAACACCTACCGAACTCGTTTTGTTGTGTAGAAACAGTACTGTGTTTTTTAGCTCTTCTAAGGTGATTGGAGAATTAAACCAGAGATCATTCTGAGGTATTGGATCAGTGTAGATTGGGTTGTTATCTTCCATTTCTCTGTGATGTTTGCAGTCTGAAGATAAACCTTCAACTTTACTGTTTTTAGCAAATAATTCCACAAAAGTTTCTGCTTTGTCCATGTCTGAAGGAAATGTGTTACATGTTTCTATTATTATCGGACACCTTTGTAGGTTGGTTCCATTCTTCATTTGATTCATTTTCGTCCAGACTTTATGAAAATCTTGAAAATCTGAAATTTGTTTTGTGCAGAATGATGCCCAATAATCTTTCTTTGCTTCAGCGATGGTTTTGTTACATTGGATGTTAGCTTTTTTCATTTCCACATGATCTTCAGGTTTCCGGCTTTTGATGTAGATTTTGAATTTCTCCCTTTTATATTGAACTGCTTTCTCACATGCCTCTGTCCACCAAACATTACCCAATCGATTATTCGATCTAGAAGTTTTGAGTTTCGGAATTGATATGTCTGCAGCGGCTAGAATTGACTCTTGGAATTTAGAAAACATAATGTCTACATTTTCACTTTCATAATGTCTGTAATCCTGATTAGCAAGAGTAGTTCGAAATAAGGACCAGTCTGCACGCTTGTAATTATATTTTGGAATAATATCAGGAGAGCTGTCTTTCATCCTGATGTTTTTGTCAGTTATGGTTATGATGATAGGTAGATGATCGCTTCCCAAAGTGTCTCTGTGAGTTTCCCAGGTACAGGATGGTGCTAATTCTGGTGATATCAGAGACAAATCGATGGCTGTCGCCCTGTGTTTGGAGACATCAGGGATCCTAGTGACACTACCATCATTTAGAAGGTCTGTGTGTTATTTCTACATAGCCAAGAGGGTGAATCGCATTGTTGTAGTGGGCTCTTGAAATGTTCACCATACTATCTCTCTTTCTCTCTCTCTCTCTCTCTCTCTCTCTCTCTCTCTCTCTCTCTCTCTCTCTCTCTCTATCTATCTATCTATCTATCTATCTCTCTCTCTCTCTCTTCTCTCTCTCTCTCTCTCTCTCTCTCTCTCTCTCTCTGTCTGTCTCTGTATTTCTGTCTGCCTCTGTCTGTCTGTCCTACTCTCTGTCTCTATCTCTCCCTCCTTCTCCCTCCCTCCCTCCCTCTCTCTTCTTTCTCTCTTCTCTCTCTCTCTCCCTCTCTCTCCCCCTCTCTCTCTCTTTCTCTGTCTTTCTGTCTGTCTCTGTCTCTCTTTCTCTCTCTCTCTTTCCCTCTCTCTCCCTCCCCCTCTCTGTATCCCCCCCCTTCCTGTCTCTCTCTCTGCCTGTCTTCTCTCTCTGCCTCTATCTATCCTCCTTTTCTCTCTCCTTCCCGCAAACTTCCTCTTTTCTCCAGCAGTCTGTCCGTCTTCCCCTCCCCCTTTTCTCTCTCTCTCTTCTCTCTTCTGTCTTCTCTCTCTCTTCTCTCTTCTCTCTCTCTTCTCTCTTCTCTCTTCTTTCATCTCTCTCTCTCTTCTCTCTCTTCTCTCTCTCTCTTCTCTCTCTCTTCTCTCTTCTCTCTTCCTTCTCTCTCTCTTCTCTCTTCTCTTTCTTCTCTATTCTCTCTTCTCTCTTCTCTCTCTCTTCTCTCTCTTCTCTCTGTCTTCCCCCTCCTCTCTCTCTCTTCTCTCTCTCTCCCCTTCTCTCTCCCTCTCTCTTTCTCTCTTCTCTCTCTCCCCTTCTCTCTCTCTCTCTGTCTCTCCCACTCTATCTCTTTCTTCTTCTCTCTTTCTCTCCCTCTCTCTCTCTTCTCTTTCCCCCCTTCTCTCTCCCCCCCCCTCTTTCTCTGTTTCTCCCTCTCTCTGTCTCTTTTCTCTCTCTCTTCCCCCCTCTCTCTCCTGCCTCTTTCTCTCTTCTCTCTCTCTCTCCCTCTCTCTCTCTCTCTATCTCTCCCACTCTCTGTCTCTTTCTTTTCTCTCTCTCTCTCTTCCCCTCTCTCTCTCCCTGCCTCTTTCTCTCTTCTCTCTCTCTCCTCTTCTCTCTCCCTCTCTCTCTATCTGTCTCTCCTACTCTGTCTCTTTCTTCTCTTTCTCTCTCTCTCTCTCTCTCTCTCTATTTTCTCTCTCTCTCTGTCTCTGTCTGTCTGTCTGCCTGTCTCTCTCTCTCTCCCTCTCTCTCTCTCTCTCTGTGCGCGTGCGCACTTTTGCAGAGCGTGTGCGTTTGTGCGACCACACATGCACACAGACCATGTGTACACATTTGCAAAGGGAGGTCAGTCGCCTTTCCACGGGCAATCACTCACTGACTGGATGTACACAAGTCATTATGTACTCATTCTGTGTGACGGCACTTGGCAGCCCACATGACACCAGCTTTGCAGAATTTATGAATTTTAAACATTGGTGGGATGTTTGGCATAAAACACCATCTTGGCCTGACTTTTTTTGTTGTTTTGTTTTTAATTTTGGAATGACCTTTTACCGTTTTAAGTAAGAAATGGTGGGAGCCACGCCAGTCCACCGTCGTAATTATTTTTTGGTAGAGATTAAGTGGTTTGGTCGTCTGACCATAATGTGTATCCCCCACCAGTTGGCTGAAGGGGCGTATATACATATGTACATACCTATATATACCTCTGTGTGTGTGTGTGTGTGTGTGTGTGTGTGTGTGTGTGTGTGTGTGTGTGTGTGTGTGTGTGTGTGTGTGTGTGGGGTTGTGTGTGTAAATATATGTCAGGCAAGGTTGTGTTTTGTCATCAGATCTGTTTTCACTTTACAGCGAAAACATCATGAGAAACCTAGAAGAATGCCCTGGGTTAAAGGTTGGAGGAAAAATGATAACATTCGTTACACAGATGACCCCGTGCTAATTAGGGAAAATGAAAGGGACCTACAAAACGTTGTGAATATAATAGAATTGGAAAACAAAAATGAAGAAATGGAGCTAAATAGCAAGAAGACGGGGGTCATAGTAATCAGTAAAAAACATGAAATCCCCTCATGCAAAATAACAGCAAACGGCACAATTTTGAGACAGGTTGATAAGTTTAAATATCTGGGAACGATCATTTCACCAGACGGCAGATGCACATCAGAAATAGCCAGAAGAATCGGCCGAGCCGAAATAGAAGCATTCTTACCAACAACTGCCTATCAATTAACATCAGGAAGAGAGTTCTTGAATGTTATATAGAACCGATAATGTTATATGGTTGTGAGACGTAGACAGTCAACAAGCAAAGCCAGAACAAGATTGAGGCAGCCGAGATGTGGTGTCTAAGAAGAATGTTGAGAGTTCCATGGACAGCGAAGAAAACAAACGAGACAGTCTTGATGAAGGCAGACACAAGAAGATCATTGATAGGAAAGATTAGGACAAGACACGGAACATTTATAGGCCATTTTATGAGGAAAGGGGAATTAGAGCACCTGGTCACAACAGGAAAGCTGGAGGGAAAGAGAGCACCAGGTAGACCCAGGGAGAAAATATTGGACGGACTTACAGGGTGGCTGAGGACAGAGAGGGTGGAAGATGTGCTTGCGGCAACAAGGGATAGATACATATGAAGCGCCATGATCGCCAACGCCATGCGGCAGGGCATATGATAATGATGATGATGATGATGATAAACATATGTAATATATATATATATATATACATATATATATACATATACACATAGATATATAGGTAGGTAGGTAGGCAGGTGGGTGGGTAGGTGGGTGGACAGATAGATAGATAGATAGGTAAGCAGGTAGGTAGATAGATACATAGATACATGCATACATACATGCAGACAAACAACATAATATAACATAACAACATAATACATAATATAACATAACAACATAATACAACATAACATAACAACATAATACAACATAACAGACATACAGAGAGAGATAGAGGCAGAGAGAGATACATAGATAAAGAGATAGAAGATAGGTAGATAGATAATTTTTTTTTAAAAAGGTTGAGTGTACCTTAGCTCAGTGGCCGGAGTGTGTGTGTGTGTGTGTCTGTGTGTGTGTCTGTCTCTCTGTCTGTCTGTGTATGTGTGTGTGTGTGCGTACGCGTGCGTGCGCATGTGCACGAGCACACGCGCATTTTTTAATGTGTGTGTGTGTGTGTGTGTGTATTATACTGTTTGACTCTTCTTCTCATACTTATTGTTCATTTCATGTTTTGTCCGTGTGTCAATTGATTGAAAGATTGATCGTGCACTAGTCATGTAAAGTGCTTCCAGCATGCTTTTGACATGAACCGTTTTCGATGCAAAAGTGAAAGTGTTGTTGTTGTTATCATCATCATCGTCGTCATCGTCATCGTCGTCGTCGTCGTCGTCATCGTCATCGTCGTCGTCGTCATCGTCGTCGTCATCGTCGTCGTCATCGTCGTCGTCATCGTCGTCGTCGTCGTCATCGTCATCGTCGTCGTCGTCGTCATCGTCATCGTCGTCGTCGTCGTCATCGTCATCGTCGTCGTCGTCGTTGGCTGGGCTTTGAACAAAAATAAAAACCATCATCATCACCATCACGATCAGCAGCAGCAGCAGCAGCATCGTCCGTAGTAGTAGTAGTAGTGGTAGTAGTAGTGGTAGTAGTAGTAGTAGTAGTAGTGATAGTGATAGTGTAGTAGTAGTAGTAAAAGTAGTAGTAGTAATAGTAACAGTAGTAGTATTAAAAGTAGTAGTAGCAATAGTGGTAGTAGTATCATTATCGTTGTTGTTGTTGTTGTAGTGGTGATGGTGGTTGTGGTTGCTGTTGGCAGCGGTGGTAATGGTGTCGTTATATTATTATAATTATTATTATGATTATCATCATCGTCGTCGTCATCATTATTATCATCGTCATCATCATCATCAATAGCTGAATTGACCCTGGCAAAATTCTGTAGCAAAAAGCCACTCCCATAAGTACAAAGATCTAGAAGTATAGGGAAAAAAATGGATGGCGTTTCACTGCGGCGACACAATCTTTCAGGGTAGAACTACTTGAGATTCACGTGGAAAAAAGGAAAAGAAGAGAGAGGGGGGGGGGAGGGAGGGGAAAGGAGAGAGGGGGGAGAGAGACATAGGGAGATAGAGATAGAGAGACAGAGGGAGAGAGAGAGAGTGAGACACAGAGAAAGATAGAGAGAGAGAACAGAGAGACAGAGACAGACATAGTCACACAGAGAGAGACAGACAGAGAGACAGACAGAGAGACAGGCAGAGATAGAGAGAGACACAGACAGAGAGAAACAGAGAGAGACAGAGACACACGCACACAGACAGAAACAGACAGACAGACAGACATAGTCACATAGAGAGACAGAGAGAGATAAAGAGAGACAGACAGACAGAGAGACAGACAGATACAGAGAAAGAGAGAGACAGAGACAGAGAGAGATTGATGGACACACAAAGACAAGACTGACAGAGACTGAGAACTCTGTGGCATGTAGATGTCACACGGTATCTATGATAAATGCCTTGCCAGCCATCAGACTTGTTAGACTTCTGCCACTGACGGCATTCCACAGAATTAATGATGAAACACGGAGATGGGGGGGGCGGGGGGGGGGGGGGAGGGGAAGGGGGTTGTGGGGGGGGGCGTGTAAATGATCCTGCAGAGTGACAAGACATTCATCCCTGGACGCAAAATCTGACCAGAAATCCAGCATTACATGTACACAGAAATACACGCAGAAAGAGACAGACAGAGAGACAGATACAGAAAGAGAGACAAGAGAGGAGAGAGACACACAGAGAGAGGGAGAGAGAGGGACATACGGAGAAAAGAGAGGGAGAGATAGAGAGGGAGCGAGAGAGAGAGAGAAAGAGAGACAAAGACAGAGACAGAGACGGACAGAAAGAGACAGACAGACAGAGAGACAGAGAGCGAGAAAGAGAGAGGGAGAGACAGAGAGACAGACAGATAGATACAGAAAGAGAAAGAGACAGAGAGATAGAGGAGAGAGAGAGGGATATATATATATATATATATATATATATATATATATATATATATATACGGAGAAAAGAGAGGGAGAGAGAGAGACAGCAAAAGAGAGAGAGCGATCGAGAGAGAGAGACAGAGACAGAAAGAGACAAAGAGAGAGAGAGAGCAAGAAAGAAAGAAAGAAAGAAAGAGGGAGAGAGAGAGGGAGACAGAGAGAGACAGAGACACAGAGAGAAACACAAAGACAGACAGACAGACAGACATAGAAAGAGAGAAAGAGATGGCCCCGCAGACTGGTGTATTGCTGTCTCAGCATTCTGTTCCCGTCCCCTCCACCTGCCCATTTCAAAGCATTGCCAGCACAAGGGTTTTGCTCAGATTGAAAGAGTCTTCCTGATAACCAATATAGCAGCAAAATAAATCCATCCGAAAACAGACGGTATGTTAGGTAGAACGCATATGGAATTATGAATGAAGAGAAGAAACAAGAGACTGACAGACACACACACGCACGCACGCACGCACGTACGCACGTACAACACACACACACACACACACACACACACACACTCACACACACACACACACACACACACACACAACACACACACACACGCCACAGGGCGACTGACAGACATAATTATGGTATTAGGATGAAGAGTAACTGGGAGTAACTTTCGACAAAAGGCTCACATGGAATGCACATATTCAGACAGCAGAAGCAAAAACCCGGAGAAAGCTCAACATCATGCGGAAGCTGGCTGGAACACAATGGGGGGCAAACGAAAACATCTTGAAGACTGTGTACCAAGGCACCGTACGTCCACACCTCGAGTACGGCTCCAGCTCCTGGATGACGGCAGCACAGACCCACCACCAAAAGCTTGACAGGGTCCAGAACCAAGCACTGCGCATCATCACTGGTGCAATGAGATCAACACCCATTCAAAAGATGGAGGTGACTACGGGCATACCTCCACTGAGCAAAAGAAGAGAGAAGAAAACCCTGACCCACCTCACCAAAGTCCAGGCCTCAAAAGAACATCCTATGAACAAAAGAATCCAAGAAGCGACATCTGGGAGACTGAAGA
>JAPXFY010000020.1:36012130-36017130 GCA_030674185.1 Monoplex corrugatus | reverse complement strand
CCATCAGTCCCTTCAGAAATATATCATTGTTGGTTCTTTCAGCTCTAACCGACTCCTACCCACAGTTGGGCGTGCTATGGGCTCATTGGGAAGACTTGACATCACACAGTCGAGTCTCATCCACTTGACGGATGCGTCATTGAGGGTGTTGCTCAAATCTTCTGACCAGCACCGCGGGTGTCTGTATCTCTCGGGCCTGGTTGATGCCAGGATACGTTATGATAGTAAGCGTAGAGTACAGCCCTGTCACGTAGTCTCAATCCTAGAGGGAACTCCATAGCATCATGATTATCATCCTCATCGACACCATCGTCATCGCATTGTTAAAAAAAAATGTGCCAGCTTCTGTGGCCATTAAAGCACAAAGGTAACCTCCCTAAGTACGATGATCCTGTTTTTTTAAAGTTATTAATTCTGCTGTTAAATTCCTAGCAGTTATTCAGATAACCCCATTTGTTTGAATTAATTCTGTTATCATCTTCAGACCACAAAAACGATGTATAGAGAACTGTTGCCATATGTCTGTAGCTTTGTTTTGAGAAAAAAATTTTAAAAAACAAGAATTCGCTATCAGTTAACCCGTTCCGAGTGTTTTATGTATTGCGATTATAAATTGATGTCTTGTTGTTGCTGTTCGTGTTAATTTGTGTCAACTGTGCTCACCGATTTCTTTAGGCCTGTGGTTATACAAAATGAAATCATTTGCGTCTTGCCTCTTTGTGCCCCCTCCCCCACTCCCCCCTTCCCCCACCCCCACCCTCACCTCCTGATCCTTATGCTCCGGACGACTGTTGACACTGTTTTTGTATAACTGTGTTGCACTTAGAAATTTGTTGTTGTTGTTGGTGGTGGTGGTGTTGTTGTTGTTGTTTTTCTTCTTCTTCTTCTTCTTCTTCTTCTTCTTCTTCTTCTTCTTCTCTTCTTCTCCCCCTCCTCCTCCTCCTTCTTCTCCTTCTTCTTCTTATCCTTCTTCTTCTTCTTCTTCTTTTTCTCCTTCTTCTCTTCTCTTCCTTCTACTCCTCCTCCTCCTTCTTCTTCTTCTCCTTCAAGTCCGCCTCCTCCTCCTCCTCCTTCTTTCTATTCTTATTCTCCTTTTCCTTCTTCTTTTCCTTCTCCTTTTTCCCTTTCTTTTTCTTTTTCTTCTCGTTCTCCTCGTCCTCATCTTCCTCATTTTCGTTCTCTTCCGTCTCCTTCTTCTTCTTCTTCTTCTTCTCCTTTTTCTCTTCCTTTTTCTTCTCCTTCTTCTTCTCCTCCTCCTTTTTCTCTTCCTTTTTCTTCTCCTTCTTCTTCTCCTCCTTTTTCTCTTCCTTTTTCTTCTCCTTCTTCTTCTTCTCTCCTCCTCCTTTTTCTCTTCCTTTTTCTTCTCCTTCTTCTTCTTCTTCTTCTCCTCCTCCTTTTTCTCTTCCTTTTTCTTCTCCTTCTTCTTCTTCTCCTCCTCCTTTTTCTCTTCCTTTTTCTTCTCCTTCTTCTTCTTCTTCTCCTCCTCCTTTTTCTCTTCCTTTTTCTTCTCCTTCTTCTTCTTCTTCTTCTCCTCCTTCTTTTTCTCTTCCTTTTTCTTCTCCTTCTTCTTCTACTTCTTCTGTGTGGAAATCGTTCCTGCAAAGCGCTATTTTACAAACTCATTTGGGACTCACTGTGCGTTTTACATACAAGAATGCAGTGCTCACAACTACAAGACATCACTCTCTGATTGTGCTGCATTCTTGTAGTCCTTTTTTTTTCTTTCTTTCTTTTTTTTTTTTTTTTTTTTTTTTTTTTTTTTTTTTTTTTTCCTTTCTTTTCTTTTTAAGGGATCATCACACTTAGGGAGGTTTCCTTTGTGCTCACCTTTTTGTTTTTCTTTTTTCTTTTTTTTTTTTTTTTTGTCCCGTTTTCTACGTCAATATTTATGGCCACAGAAGCTCTCGCAGTTTTTTTTTTCTTGTTGTTTTATTGTTTGTTTGTTTATTTGTTGTTGTTGTTGTTTTTTTGTTTGTTTGTTTGTTGTTGTTTTTTTGTTGTTTTTTTGTTGTTGTTTTTGCAATGCGATGATGATGATGTCGATGAGGATGATAGTCATGATGCTATGAAGTTCCATCTAGGATTGAGACTACGTGACAGGGCTGTACTCTACGCTTACTACCGTAATATCTCCTGGCGTCAACCAGGCCCGAGAGATACAGACATCTGCGGTGCTGGTCAGAAGATGTTGAGCAACACCCTCAGTGACGCATCCGTGAAGTGGGTGAGACTCGACTGTGTGGTCCCAGTCTTCCCAAAGAGCCCATAACCCGCCCAACTCTGGGTAGGAGCCGGTTAGAGCCGAAAAATCCCACAATGATATAGTTTTGAAGGGACTGATGGGGATTCGAACCCACAACTTTCCAGTCGGTAGTCCGTTGCGTTAACCACTACACCACGGCGACTGGTTGCATTCTTGTAGTCCTGCATAGCGACCCTTTGGGGATGCTTTCGCCTCTTCTCATCACTCCACCCAGTTGTCATCTGGTCTGTCTGTCTGTCTGTCTGTCTGCCAGTCTGTCTGTCTGTCTGTCTATCTGTCCGTCCGTCCGTCCGTCCGTCCCTCATGTTCACGACTCTCTTCATCACTGATGCGTCGCCTACGTCACGGGTTTTTACCTGCGCGTGGTGTTTTTGTTGTTCTTGTTGTTTTGTTGTTTATAATCCATGTCGTGGCCTTGGTGTGATACAGCTACAGCCTCCCTGGTGAAATATTGCCTCCTGGAACAAATTTGAGCCCGTTATGCGGAAACGGACAACACGAACACACGCGCACCCGCGCCTGGACACACAGACAGACAGACAGACACACACACACACACACACATACACACACACACACACACACATACACACATACACACACACACGCACGCACGCACGCACGCACGCACGCACGCACGCACGCACGCACGCACACACACACACACACACACACACACACATTGTTATTGTTGTTTTTGATTAAAGCCCAGCTGACTGCGTAGAACCATATCGGGACTATAATCGTTTCATTACACACGCAATACTTCAGCAGGAAAAAAAGGGAAAAATTAAGTACACATATCAATGCATTCCCACACATAATCCAAGGAGATGCCCCTGGCGTTGACCACTCTGTCCAATTTATCACACAGGGGATTTAAAGAAAAACATGCCTGAATACATATTAACATATCTGAGGACACTGCTACATATATAAAAACGGGCCTGAATTACCTGAAATTGCTTCTGCGTATAACATGTTCCTAGAGCCAAAAATGCACTTAATACATGTACCCAATTATCAATCCTAAGAGAAATTACGTAAGACTTTATCGAACACATACAGGTGAACGGACCAGCAAGGCAGAAAATGATATGAAGAAATGACAGAAAGCAAAGGAACAAGGCAGAAACAAAGAGGGTGACAGAAAAGAGGAAATTTCTAGCACAGAATTTCCAGAAGGTGGGGATACTATTTATACTGAAAGAGCCCCCGGCATCCCCACGGGGGGTGCATACACACATGCATATATACAGAGGTGTGCGCGCGCACACACATGCACACTTACACACACGCTCGCTTACACATACACGTACACGCACTCGCACACACATACACACGAACACATACATAAAGACGCTCACATACGCACGCATACACGGACGTAGACACACTGCTTGCGTCTGAAACAGCCTCTGGCAAGAGATGTTTTAAATAGCCTTTGCCCCTTAACTACTAAAGGAGAGTTATTCGAACAACAGCAACAGCATATTAACAAAATGACAGAGGTAGGCAGTCCAGTTATGTTTTTTATTGTTTGTTTGGTATGTGCGTGCGTGTGTGTGTGTGTGTGTCTGTCTGTCTGTCTGTGTGTGTCTGTGTGTGTATGATGAGTTGTGTGTGGTGTGTGTGTGTATGTGTGGGTGTGTGTGTGTATGTGTGTGTCTGTGTGTGTTTGTATGTGTGTGTGCGTGTGTTGTGTGTGTGTGTGTTTGTGTGTCTATGTGTGTGCGTTGTTTGGGGTCTGTGCGTGTGTGTCGTGTGTGTGTGGTGTGTCGTGTGTGTGTGTGTGTGCATGTGTGTGCGTTTGTTTGTTTGTGTGTGTGTATGTGCGTGTGTGTGTGTCTGTACGTGTGTGTTGTGTGTGTGTGTCTCTGTGTGTTTGTGTGTATGTGTGTGTTCGTGTGTGTGTGTGTGTGTGTCGTGTGTGTGTGTGGTTTTATACGTTAATCCGGTTGAATTTTCGTTTATTTGCTGCTGTCCTCCACGTTGGGTTAAAGGATCTATTAACTCTTTGACTCCCGCACCCTTTTCACCAACTGCAAAACATAACCCTTTGATTCCCTCACCCTATCCACCAGCTTCCTGTAAGAAGTTTTTGTTTTGCTACCATGGTTGACAACGCAGGATGCTGATGGACAGGGTGCGTGAGTCATGGACAGGGTGCGTGAGTCATGGACAGGGTGCGTGAGTCATGGACAGGGTGCGTGAGTCATGGACAGGGTGCGTGAGTCATGGACAGGGTGCGTGAGTCATGGACAGGGTGCGTGAGTCATGGACAGGGTGCGTGAGTCATGGACAGGGTGCGTGAGTCATGAACAGGGTGTGGGAGTCATGGACAGGGTGCGTGAGTCATGGACAGGGTGTGGGAGTCATGGACAGGGTGCGTGAGTCATGGACAGGGTGTGTGGAGTCATGGACAGGGTGTGGGAGTCATGGACAGGGTGCGTGAGTCATGGACAGGGTGCGTGAGTCATGGACAGGGTGTGGGAGTCATGGACAGGGTGCATGAGTCATGAACAGGGTATGGAAGACATGGACAGGGTGTGAGAGTCATGGACAGGGTGTGGGAGTCATGGACAGGGTGCGTGAGTCATGGACAGGGTGCGTGAGTCATGGACAGGGTGTGGGAGTCATGGACAGGGTGCGTGAGTCATGAACAGGGTGCGGGAGTAATGGACAGGGTGCGTGAGTCATGGACAGGGTGCGTGAGTCATGAACAGGGTGTGGGAGT
>JAPXFY010000020.1:35977130-35987130 GCA_030674185.1 Monoplex corrugatus | reverse complement strand
AGGGTTAAGTTTTTTGCAGTTGGTGGACAGGGTGCAGGAATCAAACGGTTGATGACCGACCAATTATGGTGGATAGGGTGAGAGAGTCAAAGGATTAAGTTTTTGCAGTTGGTGGATAGGGTGTGGGAGACAAAGGGTTAAGAACCACAAAACAACAAATCAATATAATGCGCAATGACAGTGATAACACCAGACAGCCTGGATCACACCGTCAGGTTGAAACCATTTCTGTCTGCGTCAACCCATCACCCCTACTGATCCACATGGACTCGTCTGGATTGTTCATGTTTCAGATATATCCAGTTACAAATGGGTGGGGGCGGGTGGGTGGTGGAAGGAAATTGGGAGGAGGGTAATGGTTTTGATATGTTAATGACATATTTTTGGATGAGAGAGAGAGGAGGGAGAGAGAGGGGGAAGAGAGAGAGAGAGACAGCGAGAGACAGACAGAAGAAGAGAGAGATATGACCTCTCTCTCTCTCTCTCTCTCTCTCTCTCTCTCTCTCTCTCTCTCTCTCTCTCTTCCCCTCTCTCTTTCTCTTTGTTCTCTCTCTTTCTATCCTCTCTCTCTCTTCTCTCTATTCTCTCTATTTTTTTCTCTCTGTCTTCTCTCTCTCTCACTCTCTTCTCTCTCTCTCACGCTCTTCTTTCTCTCTCACTCTCTTCTCTCTCTCTCTCTCTGCCCTCTCTTTTTCTTCTCTCTTCTCTCACTTTTCTCTCTCTTCTCTTTTCTCTCTCTGTCTCTCTGTTTCTCTCTCTTTTTCTTTCTTTCTTTCTCTCTTTCTCTCTCTCTCTCTATCTCTATCTCTTCTCTCTCTCTCTTTTCTCTCTGTTTGTCTCTTTTCTCTGTTCTTCGATCTCTCTGTCTCTCTGTCTCTCTCTCTCTCTGTCTTTCTCTCTTCTCTCTCTCCCTCTCTCTCTCTCTCTCTCTCTCTTTAAGTTTCTTCATATTCATTTTTAACGAGATACAACGACAAACATAATTAACAAAGCAAAATCGTTTACATGTAGAATCTATATCAAAGACGTACAGCTCAAAACACATGCACGACATGAACGTCATCAACAAAAGGTCTGTCTGTATGAAATATATTCACTGTCAACAATGTGTAAAATAGATACGTACATGTTCACAGGTATTGTTATTGTTGTTAACCCTTTGACTCCCGCACCATGTCCACCAGCATCCTGCATTGTCAACCACGCTAGCAAAGCAAAAACTTAACCCTTTGCCTGCCTCACTCTATCCTGCAGGAAGCTGGTGGATAGAGTGAGGTAGGCAAAGGGTTAAGTTTTTGCATTTGGTGGACAGGCTGCGGGAGTCAAAGGGTTAAAAACTTAGCTGATTACACTCCCCCACGGGGATTCTGGGGGCTCTTTCAGTATGAATAGTATCCCCACCTTCTGGAAATTCTGCGTAGAAATTTCCTCTTTTCTGTCACTCTCTTTGTTTCTGTCTTGTTCCTTTGCTTTCTGTCATTCTTCCTATCTTTTCTGCCTTGCTGGTCCATTCATCTGTATGTGTTCGATAAAGTCTTACATACTTTCTTTCAGGACTTATAATTGGGTTCATGGTTTAAGTGCAGTTTTAGCTGTAGGGGCATGAGATATGCGTAAACAATTTTAGGTAATTTAGGCCTGTTTTTATGTTTTAGAGTTCTTAGTTATGATTGAATTTGTATTCAGGTATGTTTTGTCAAATCTCCTGTGTGATGAATTGGGCGGAGTGGTCAACGCCGGGGGCATGTCTTAGGTTATGTGCGCGACTGCATGATATGTGTACTAATTTTCTTTACCTGTTGAAGTATTGGTTTCTAAAAAAATGTTGAGAGTTCCGTGGACAGGAAAACAAAAAACAAAAAAACGACAGTCTTGATGGAGTTAGACACAAGAAGATCATTTATAAGGAAGATTAGGAAAAGACAGGCAACATTTATAGGCCATTTTATGAGGAAAGGGGAATTGGAGCACCTGGTCACAGCAGGAAAGCTGGAGGGAAAGAGAGCACCAGGTAGACCCAGAGAGAAAATATTGCAGGGTGGCTGAGGACAGAGAGGGTGGAAGATGTGCTTGCAGCAACAAGAGATAAATATATATGGAAGGCCATGATCGCAACGCCATGTGGCAGGGCACTTGATGAGATGATGATGATGATGATGATGTGATGATGATGATGATGATGATGAACTTGGGAATGAAAATACGATGGTGGTTTTCCCGTTGCCTTCCATCAGTTTTTGTGCGGACTCTCCGCTAGCCTTTGTCGTTCCCACGACAATCCACAAGGCAGTAGGGGTGGGTGATTTTCTGTCAGGGTTTACTCCCTTAGTCTTAGTCTCTCCCGAGATAACCACAAGGCAGTGGTGTTATTTTTTTCTGCCAGGGTTTACTCCCTTAGGCTTATTCTCTCACAAGGCAGTGGTGCTATTTATCCATAGCTGGGGGTTTGGTTCGTGGGCACCAGAGCGTGTCCACACGCCGGTGGGCCTGCGTGCCGCACGTGTGAGGGCCAGACAGGGGGACAGGGGATAGATTCGTGTGGAGGGCCATGATGGCCAACGCCATGCGGCTGGACACATGATGATGATGGTGGTGGTTGGTTTGGTTTGGTTTGGTTCAGTTTTCACGTCGGCACCCACCTCTGGTGATATGGCCGACGGGGATAACCATCCCAGGGAAGTAGGGGAAGGGGGGGGGGAACTTATCTAATCCTATACCGACAACCACCAGAACAACAATAATGTTAAGATGGTGACAGTGAGAAGGACAGTTGTTTTTTTTAATGTCGCGCATCCCGGGATTCGAACCCACAACCATTCAGCGTGTGAATCCGACGCTCAAACCATCTGAGCTACTGGGGCCCCTCCTGGATGATGATGAGATGATGATAGATGATGATGAGTGATGTGATCTACTGTGTTGTTTCCTGGTATCCTATAGTGGGTTGGTTGGTGAGGGAGGTTCCAGTGGAGAACTGGGTACTTCTGATTCTCTGGAAGGATTTGGTTAGGTGGAGAACAGAGAAGGCATCTGAGAGAAAGACGTCTTGACAGCATGTGTCGTCTGTATTATGAATGGCAGAGGCCATAATATTTATGTTGTGTCATTATGAACATCAGTGACAGTAGCAAAAGCACAACGAGTACATAATTATATAATCGGTGAAATGTAAACAGAAGATTGTCAGTATGTCTCTACCATGTAGTGTCCTCTTCTGCCCCCTTCCCCCACCCCCATCCCCTCCCTCCCCCGCCCCCCAGCCCCCCCGCCCTCTTTTCTCTCCTACGGGTTGATTGATGGTCAACTTGCAACCTGACTCGCAAGCAAAAACGCTTCAGCCATCGTGTGTGTGTGTGTGTGTGTGTGTCGATCTGTGTGAATGCATTAGACTGGTGCAGAGTGACACGTTATGGCGCACCTCAAGGTTCACAAGGGGATAGATGAATATTTAATGTGAATTGTTATTGATTCATAGTCAAGTATATCTTTGTTATATTTCTGGCGTTGGCTTGCTCCAAAAAAAATAAGCGGTAGAAGTGACTTTGGTGAAGTGACTGATAGCTGGCTACTTCTGACTCAAGTCTTAACGACGTAATGACTTGAAGTCTGGGACACGGGATGCGTTTTTTGTTTTTTGTTTTGTTTGTTTGTTTGTTTGTTTGTTTGTTTGTTTTTTGTTTTTGTTTTTTTAGGATCATCGCACTCAGGGAGGTCACCTTTGCGCTCATCTATTTTTTTCGTCCCATTTTCCACGCCATCTTACTGGTTACAGAAGCTGGCACAGTTTTTACAATGCGATGATGATGATGTCGATGACGATTCCGTTTAGGATTGAGACTGGGTGACAGGGCTGTACTCTACGCTTACTATCAGAAAATATCCTAGGTGACCAGGCCCGAGAGAAACAGACACCAGCGGTGCTGGTCAGAAGATTTGAGCAACACCCTCAATGCCGCATCCGTGAAGTGGATGAGACTCGACTGTGTGGTCCCGATCTTCCCAATGAGCCCATAGCACGCCCAACTCTGGGTAGGAGCCCGTTAGAGCCGAAAAATCCCACAATGATTTCTGAAGAGACTGATGGGGATTCGAACCCACAACCTTCCAGTCGGTAGTCCGTTGCGTTAACCACTACACCACGGCGACTGATGCGTGTTTTTACTACAGCAGTGTAAGATTACATGATATCTATGCTGATCATCATCATGTTCCCTGTCGGATGGCGTTGGCGATCATGGCCCTTGATACGAATCTATCCCCTGTCGCTGTTAAGTACATCTCTCACCCTCTCTGTCCTCAGCCACCCTACAAGTCCATCCAGTATTTTCTCCCTGGGTCTACCTGGTGTTCTCTTTCCCTCCAGCTTTCCTATTGTGACCAGGTGCTCTAATTTCTCTTTCCTCATAAAATGTCCTAAATTTTTCCTAATCTTCTCTGCTACTGATCTTCTTGTGTCCGCCTCCTTCAAGACTGTCTCGTTTGTTTTCTTTGTGGTCCATGGAACTCTCAACATTCTTCTTAGAAACCACCTTTTAGTTGCCTCAACCTTGTTCTGACTTTACGTGTTGACTGTCCACGCCTCACAACCATATAACAGTATCGGTTCTGTGTAACACTCAAGAACTCTCTTCTTGATGTTAATTGATTGGCGTTTTGTTGGTGACAACGCTTTTCATCTTATATCATATATATATAAATATATGTGTGTGTGTGTGTGTGTGTGTGTGTGTGTGTGTGTGTGTGTGTGTGTGTGTGTGTGTGTGTGTGTGTGTGTGTCCTTCTATCTATCTATCTACCTACCTATCTATCTATCTATATATATATATATATATATATATTTTATATATATATATATATGTATATATATTGTATATATACGCACGTGAGTGTGTGCGTGTGTGTGTTTGTAAACAGATATGTATTAATAGACAGACAGACAATGAGAGAAAGCGAGAGAGAGGGACAGGGACAGGGACAGAGACAGAGATAGACAGACAGACAGACAGACAGAGACATGCATACAGAAAGACAGAGACAGAGAATTTTAAAGAGCCCCCACAGAACAAACAAAGCAACATTACCTGCAACGAAAGGGACGCGACAACACAGTGCACACATCAAAACTTGTCACCTTCAGACCGCCTTACCTGCGTCGGACAACCCATCATCCCTGCTTACCCAGATGGACTCGCCCGATGAAGCTTGTGGTTCAGACGGAAAAGCCTGCAGAGGGGTGGCTGGGTGGGTAAATAAACTAATGTACATGCGAAAAGTATGACTATTGATAAGTGCTTTAATGTGAGCCAGAGAGAAAGAGACAGATAGACAGACAGGGGAGGGAGAGAGAGAAAGAGAGAGATACATAGAGAGAGAACGAAAGAGACAGAGACAGAGCAAGAGAGAGGGGGGAGAGAGGGAGCGAGAGAAAGAGAGAGAGCGAGCAATAGAGAGAGAGAGAGAAAGAGAGAGAGCGAGAGAAAGAGAGAGAGAAAGAGAGAGCAAGAAAAAGAGTGAGCGAGAGAGAAAGAGAGAGCGGCAGCGAGAGAGAAAGAGGAGAAAAAGAGAGAGAGAGAGAAAGAAAGAGAAAGAAAGAGAAACTGAAACTGACAATGGTTTATTGCCATTGACATTTTTGTCCTTGTGGCAAGGAGCATAAAACAAAGTCATTAAATTTTTCGGCGACGTTTTCTCGAAACAAAGATTTATAAATATAGTCATGGCTGACAATACATCCATTTGAATTTATTCCCTAAAGATGAAGAAAAAATTGAACGGAAAAAGTTGAACAAAATGTTGAACAAAAAGTTGAAAAAACAGTTGACCACCCAACGTAATTAGTCATATAGGTAAGAGGAAGACCCAAATCCGCCAAATAAACATAAAGAGAGAGAAACAGAGAGAGGGAGAGAGAAAGGGAGAGAGAGAGAGAAAGAAAGTGAGAGAAACAGAGAGAGATAGAGAGAGAGAGAGAGAGAGAGGAGAGAGAGAGAAGCTGACAATGCGTATGACACATTATTTTTCGACGACAGAACTTATTTGCCAAATGTCATTTTTCAGAGCTGCTGTTTGCTAATGTAAATATATGCGTAGAACACACGCGCACATACACACACACACACACACAGAACACACACATACGCACGCATGTACGCACGCATGCACGCACACACTCTTACGCACGCGCGCGCACACATACGCACACACAGATATACACACGCACACACAAGTACACACGCACACACTCATACGCACGCGCGCGCACATATACGCACACACAGATATACACACGCACACACAAGTACACACGTACACACGTACACACACACACACACACGTGCACACACACAACACACACACAAGTACACACATACACACACACACAACACACACACTCACATACACACTCACATACACACATACACACACCATACACATCACACTCACACACACACATACACACACAACAACAACACACATCACCCCACACACACACACACACACACAACACACACATACACACACACCAACACACAACACACACACACACACACACACACACACAACACACACACAACACAACACACCAACACACAACACACAACACACAACACACACACACACACACACACAACACACACACACACACACACACAACACACACACACACACACACACACACACACACACAACACACACACCACACACACACACACACACACACACAACACACACACACACACACACACACACACACACACACACACACACACACACACACACACACACACACACACACACACACACACACAACACACACACAACACACACACACACACACACACACACACACACACACACACACACACACCACACACACACACACCACACACACACACACACACACACAACAACCACACAGACGGAAGAAGCAAACACACCGTCAATCAATAATGTAAGGCATGACAATGACAGAAAAGGAAATCAAAGTGCAGCAGCGTCTGTTGTCGTATGAGATACATGGAAATAAAAGGCGAGAAAAGAGTCATTATTTACGCGCGTGTGCATGTGTGTGCATGTGCGTACGTGTCTGTGTGTGTGTGTGTGTGTGTGTGCGTCTGTGTGTGTGTATGTGTGTGCGTGTGTTTGTGTGTGTGTTGTGTGTGTGTGTATGTGTGTGTGTATGTGTTGTGTGTGTGTGTGTGTGTGTGTGTGTGTGTGTGCTCGTGTGTGTTTGTTCGTTATTTGATTTAACGTCTTTTCACCGAGTGTTACTAGTGGTTGTGTGTGTGTTTGTTTGTTTGTTTGTTTGTGCGCGCGCGCGTGAGTGGGGTGTGGGTGGGTAGGTGGGTGCGTGTGTTTCTGTATATGTGTACGTCTGTGTGTGTGTGTGTGTGTGTGTGTGTGCGTGTGTGTGTGTGTGTGTATGCGTGCATGCGTGTGTGTATGTGCACGTGCGTGTGTGTTTCTCTCTCTCTTTGTGTGTGTGTGTGTGTGTGTGAGAGAGAGAGAGAGAGAGAGAAACAGAGAGAGAGAGAAATACTGGCACCAGCAGAATGGTTGAGTATTAACCCTTTGACTCCCGCACCCTGTCCACCGGCATCCTGCATTGCCAACAATACTAGCAAAGCAAGAACTTAACTTTCCATTCCCTCACCTTATCCACCAGCTTCTTGCAGGAAGCTAGTGGGCAGGATGAGGAACCAAAGGTTAAGTTTTTGTGCAGGAAGTTGGTGGATAGGGTGAAGGAACCAAAGGGTTAAGTTTTTGTGCAGGAAGATGGTGGATAGGGTGAAGGAACCAAAGGGTTAAGTTTTTGTGCAGGAAGATGGTGGATAGGGTGAAGGAACCAAAGGGTTAAGTTTTTGTGCAGGAAGTTGGTGGATAGGATGAAGGAACCAAAGGGTTAAGTTTTTGTGCAGGAAGATGGTGGATAGGGTGATGGAATCAAAGGGTTAAGTTTTTGTGCAGGAAGCTGGTGGATAGGGTGAAGGAACCAAAGGGTTAACGTTTTTGTGCAGGAAGATGGTGGATAGGGTGAAGGAACCAAAGGGTTAAGTTTTTGTGCAGGAAGATGGTGGATAGGGTGAAGGAACCAAAGGGTTAAGTTTTTGTGCAGGAAGTTGGTGGATAGGATGAAGGAACCAAAGGGTTAAGTTTTTGTGCAGGAAGTTGGTGGATAGGGTGAAGGAACCAAAGGGTTAAGTTTTTGTGCAGGAAGTTGGTGGATAGGGTGAAGGAACCAAAGGGTTAAGTTTTTGTGCAGGAAGTTGGTGGATAGGGTGAAGGAACCAAAGGGTTAAGTTTTTGTGCAGGAAGCTGGTGGATAGGGTGAAGGAACCAAAGGGTTAACGTTTTTGTGCAGGAAGATGGTGGATAGGGTGAGAGAATCAAAGGGTTAACGTTTTGTGCAGGAAGCTGGTGGATAGGGTGATGGAATCAAAGGGTTAAGTTTTTGTGCAGGAAGCTGGTGGACAGGGTGAGGAAATCAAAGGGTTAAGTTTTTGCAGTTGATGGATAGGTTGCGGGGGCCAAAGGGTTAAGATGGGTAGCCAACAAGCCAACTGTTATATTGTGTGTTTGGGTTTGAACTCGACACATGAGGTCTGGGGTCCATGGCTCAATCAGAAGCGCCAGCTTGTCCAGTGTAAAACTACAAACTTCTTAGCAGTCGCCGTGGTGTAGTGGTTAGCGCAACGGACTACCGACTGGAAGGTTGTTGGTTCGAAATCCCATCAGTCCCTTCAACAAAAATCAGTGTGGATTTTTTCGACTCTAACCAGCTCCTACCCAGAGTTGGGCGTGCTATGGCTCATTGGGAAGACTGGGACCACATAGTCGAGTCTCATCCGCATCACGGATGCCTTCATTGAAGGGTACTGCTCAAATCTTCGGACCAGCACCGCAGGTGTCTGTATCTCTCGGGCCTGGTTGACGGCAGGATATATCATGATAGTAAGCGTAGAGTACAGCCCTATCACGCAGTCTCAATCCTAGATGGAACTCCATAGCATCATGATTGTCATCCTCATTGACATCATCATCGCATTGCAAAAACTGTTCCAGCTTCTGTGGCTATTAAGGTGGCATAGAAAATGAAACAAACAAAAAAACCTTCAAACTTCAAAACACCTTATTACTCAAGAATCGTAGCATTCGGTTCTATTGATTTGGGGTGGGGTGGGGTGAGGGTTCTGTGATGTGAGAGAAAAGTATGTTTAGTGGCTAATTGTGTTTTCCATTCAGATCATTTTTACATTTTCTTTCTATTGATTAATTTTGTATTATTTGTTTCATTATTTTTTTGAAGATGAGATACACAGATACACAACATCATTACAACGTCACAGGATTGTTCCAGTGATAGACTGATCAACACTAAATCAAAAACAAGTGCGACTGCCGGCGTTCAGGCAAACAGGAACCATAAAAAAAAAAAATCGAGAAAAGAATAAGAACGCGTATTTAATACAACAAGACGAGGAGCAGCAGGGAAGTTTCAGTCTTTTTCTCCGAATTTATGTATTGGTGTTTGTTTGTTTGTTGTGATCTTACGCTTGACAAAAGCCAGTTGTCTGAAAATTTGCGCCTGTCTTGTCTGTTGTATTAAATACGTGTTCTTATTCTTTTTGTGTGTGTTTTTTGTTTTGCTTTGGGGTTTTTTTTGGTTTTTTTGTTTGTTTGTTTTTTGGTTCCTGTTACAATACTAGCATAAGATACAAAACCCGTAGCTAGGTAGGATCTCAGGACCTGGCCAGCTCAAAGGTTTACGTATACGTAAGCAGGCTTTAATTCAGCTTATACCATGATCATTTTGGGCCTTCTCCGTCACATGACATCAATGACGTCAGTGAATACGGAATATTGTTTCCGAGCGCGGAAACGCCATCTTGAAAAACTGAAAACTGAAAACGACCTTACAGCTAGTTCTTTACAACTTCACGCGTATAACATTAGCATATTAAACAAACAAATAAACAAAGAAACGAGCTGTAACATAAAC
>JAPXFY010000020.1:35952130-35967130 GCA_030674185.1 Monoplex corrugatus | reverse complement strand
ATAGTTCTTAATAAATAGTTATGGGAAACTTTTACTTAGCAAGCATAGTTCTTAAGAAATAGTTAAGAGAAATTTTACTTGGCAAGCATAGTTCTTAAGAAATAGTTAGAGGAAATTCTACTTAGCAAGCATAGTTCTTAATAAATAGTTATGGGAAACTTTACTTAGCAAGCATAGTTCTTAAGAAATAGTAATGGGAAACTTTACTTAGCAAGCGTAGTTCTTAAGAAATAGGGGAAATTTTACTTAGCAAGCATAGTTCTTAAGAAATAGGGGAAATTTTACTTAGCAAGCATAGTTCTTAAGAATTAGGGGAAATTTTACTTAGCAAGCATAGTTCATAAGAAATAGGGGAAATTTTACTTAGCAAGCATAGTTCTTAAGAATTAGGGGAAATTTTACTTAGCAAGCATAGTTCATAAGAAATAGGGGAAATTTTACTTAGCAAGCATAGTTCTTAAGAATTAGGGGAAATTTTACTTAGCAAGCATAGTTCATAAGAAATAGGGGAAATTTTACTTAGCAAGCATAGTTCTTAAGAATTAGGGGAAATTTTACTTAGCAAACATAGTTCTTAAGAAATAGGGGAAATTCTACTTAGCAAGGATAGTTCGTCAAAAATAAAAATAACAATTGTAACTATTTGGACGACACAGTCACATTACTTAGCTCTGCATGCTTCCTGGACTCCATCCGTATCATTATCTACCCCTGTGGGGATGCCGGGGGCTCTTTCAGTATAAATAGTATCCCCACCTTCTGGAAATTCTGTGCTGGAAATTTCGTCTTTTCTGTCACTCTCTTTGTCTCTAGCTTGTTCTTTGCTTTCTGTCATTTATTCTACCATTTTCTGCCTTGCTTGTCCATTCACGTGTATGTGTTCGATAAAGTCTTACGTACTTTCTCTTAGGGTTGATAATTGGGTACATATATTAAATGCATTTTAGCTGTAGGGAAATAAGATATGCGGAAGCAATGTTGGGTGATTCAGGCCCGTTTGTATATTGTTTTAGTGTCCTTAGTTATGTTTAAATTGGTGTTCCTGTACGTTTTTTAAATTGAATGGTCAACACCAGGGGCATCTTCTTAGATTATATGTGCGAATGCATTGATACGTGTTCTTAATTTTCGTTGATTTGTGTGTGTGAGGGGGTGTGGGGGTGTGTTGAAGTATATGTTTTGAAACGGTTATAGCCCTGTTATGTCTCTACGCAGTCGGCTGGGCTTTAAACAAAAATAACAGTAATAATCTGTATCAGTGGAGATGGACTGGACACGCTATCCGACAAGAGCAGGACAACATCACCTGGACTGCCCTTCATTGGACACCAGAAGGAAGACGCCAAGAGAGGAAGAGAACACACAGTGACGAACAACAGGAGACCTTAATACCCTGAAACACACCTGAGATACTGTACACAGGTTTGGCCCAGAACTGACAGAAGCGGAGAAGCTTCGTTGCTGCCGCATACGCCAGTTGCATAACGAGCAGTGAGAAAGAAATGCTGGCGATCCTCGTGGCGTAACGAGACCTATCGTATCGCCGAATGCGATAGAGCTGCGTACTTTTTCTTAGGACTGGTAATTGGGTACATGTATTCAACGCATTTTTGGCTCAAGGAAGGTGAGATATGCGGAAGCAATATTAGTTAATTTATGCCTGTTTTCATGTATGTTTTGGTGTCCTTAGGTATGCTTAAATTTGTATTCAGGTGTGTTTTTTAAATCCTCTGTGCGATAAATTGGACGGAGTAGGTCAACGCCAGGGGCATTCCTTAGATTATGTGCGCGAATGCATTGATATGTGTACTTAATTTTCTTTTCTTTTTTTTCCCCCCCTGTTGAAGTTTTGTATGTTTTGAAGCATTATGGCCCTGATATGGCTCTACGCAGTCGGCTGGCTTTAAACAACAAGTTGCGTGTGGGGAGGGGGGGGGGGCTTTCTTACACATTAGCACCGCTCCGCGCATGTGGCGAGATAAGACAACAAATGGAGAGGAAAGGCGCCGGAACAAAGCGAATGGAAGCAGCTGGGGAAGGCTTATGGACAGTCCAACAACGTACTTTCGATGGCTGAAAGATAGATAGATATTTCTTACTAGAAGACCAGAGTCATCATTAATTAAACACAAGGCAACTTGCACGACTTCCACCTTTACCTCACCGGGAAAATCCTTTCAGTGCTACGTAGCCTTACCTAGCAAATACCTAGCCATGCTTGCCACTAGATGGAGCAAAGAAACGCCCCTACCTAGCGTATCTCGCGAAAACCTCGCCTTCCTAGCGTATTTCAAACGGACCTCTGGTCTTTTCATCCATATCTATGGTCATGACTAACTCAAAAACAAAATAAAGCTAAACAAAAAAGCGTCTTTTGACCAGAAATGTTAAGTGATAGATGGTACAGAAAGAGACAACACAGAGAGAGAGAAAAACAGACAACCCGACAGACAAATAAAGAGAAAAGCACTTACGGGTCGTGACTAACTCAAAAGACTTTATTTATCACCAGATAGTGCCGGTGATAGATGGGCAGCGAGCGCCGTAAATGACAAGCGCACCGAACAGGCAGACTCCGTTTTTATCGTCGGCTTGACGGCTTTACAGCCGGGGCTGTGATTGGTCGACCAATGAACATGTCGCTTCTGTTTCAGGTTTGATGCTTCCCCTTCGCGATGGAGTGCATAAACTTGTCAACGGGCGTCCTTTGATCTTCTCCCAAAACAATCAGTGGGAGAGAATGAAGAGAAAATAAAACACATACCTGAATAGATACCGACGGATAAATGAAAGAATACGGACAGTACGTTGAAAGAAAAAAAAAGAAATAAACGATCACACTGAGAGAACATACAGACATGAATACACAAAGTAATAATAAACCACGGGGAAGGATAACAAAATGAGTTAGGAGCTTTAACCCCTTGATTCCCGCACCCTTTTCACCAACTCAAGAACTTAACCCTTTGACTCCCTCACATTATCCACCAGCTTCCTGCAGATAGGGTAAGGGAATCAAAGGGTTACGGTTTTGCTTTGCTACCGTGGTTGGCAATGCAGGATGCTGGTGGACAGGGTGCGGGAGTCAAAGGGTTACCCAGAGGGATATGCGCGTCGCCCAAATCTGTCAGCAATTGTCTGGCAGACTCACTGAGCTTAAATTAAAACCTCGACTTTTCTCTTCAGTTTGGTCGGAAAATCGTACTGAACATCTAGTCCTTCGGAAGGGGACGAAAATCGAGTCGGGCCCGTGTGCCTTCTGGCTGCGCACGCTGAAGAAACACACGGCAGTTGAAAATCGTGAAGAGCAGGTCATTGCCCGGCTGCCTTGGTTAAAAAAAAAAACCATCGGAGATAGGTTGATTTCCCAGGTCCCACCCCTTGAAGACCAATTAGCCTTCTTGCCTTTCTGAAGTCTTGGTTTAAAAAAAAAAAGTGAAAATGAACATGAATTTGAAGCGAAGGAGAGGGGATTGGCGCTACCCTCGTTGTGCTGGCCCCGGAAAAAGTTGAGGTCTCTGCCACCTCGCTCCCCTACGACCTCAGGGTTATGGAACTATCTACGCAGGACCTCAGAACCTGGCCAACTCGTGGGTTTACGTGCAGGCTTAAGGCTTGTGCCGTGATCATTCTGGAACTTCTCTCATCACATGGCACCTGTGACGACAGTGCATATGGAATTCATTCTAGTGCGGAGGCGTCATCTTGAGAAACTGAAAGTGAAACTGAAACTGAACTGACTATGCACTGGCAAGGTCTTGAAATGGGGAGGGGGGGTGGGGGGGGGGCGACGGACGTATGAATGACTAAGTTGACACCACCAAGTGATAGAAACGTTAACCCTTTGACTCCTGCACCCTGTCCACCAGCATCCTGCATTGTCAACCATGTTAGCAAAGCAAAAACTTCACCCTTTGACTCCCCCACCCTATCCACAGTTTCCTGCAGGAAGCTGGTTAATTAATAGGGTGAGGGAGTCAAAGGGTGAAGTTTTGCAGTTGGTGGATAAGGTTGGGAGTCAAAGGGTTAATATGGACAGTGAAGAGGCCAGTTTTTAATGTTGCGGGCTGGGATTGAACTCGAGGTACGTTACCCTGCGGACCGGTTCTTTTGATAAAGCCGTAGGACCCAAGATCTGATACTTCGAGTTCAGTTCCAACCCGTAGCATTAAAAGTTGAGGCGTGTTCGCTGCCCGTTTTGATTTAGCTTCGTTCGTCCTGGTGGTGTCATATCAAGTCTTTCGTAGATTCTTTTCTCACCACCACCACCACCACCACCACCCCTGTCCCATTTCAACACCTTGCCAACGTATAGGATTATGCGCAGGCTCAGGGAGTCTGCCAGATAATTGCTTGCAGATTTGGGTGGAGCGCATATGGAAATGTCCGAGTGTGATAAAATCCTTCTTGAACAAACTCCAAACTCTGAACTCTTTGCTGATGTTAAATTATGTGACGGATCCACAGAGAGAGAGAGAGGGAGAGAGGAGGAGAGAGATAGAGGAGAGAGATAGAGGGGAGAGAGAGATGAGGGGAGGAGAGAGAGGAGAGAGAGGAGAGAGAGAGTGGAGGAGAGAGAGAGATGGAGGGAGAGGAGAGAGAGAGAGGGAGAGAGAGAGATGGAGGGGAGAGAGGGAGAGAGAGAGGAGGGAGAGAGAGAGAGAGAGGGAGAGAGAGAGAGATAGAGGGAGAGAGATAGAGGGAGAGAGAGGAGAATAGAGGAGAAGGGAGAGGAGAGGGAGAGGGAGAGAGAGAGCGAGAAATGGGTAGAGAGACGAAAAGAGAGTAGCAGTGAATAGATCAAACGGAAGATTGGATGGTGGGGCAGCAAAAAGGGGGTGAGTGATGGAGGTATGTCTGTGGGAAAGAGTCTGTAGGTAGGGGTGGTGAGATCAGGAGAGAGAAGGGAGAGAGAGAGGGAGAGAGAGAGATGGAGGGAGAGGGAGAGAGAGGGAGAGAGAGAGATGGAGGGAGAGAGAGGGAGAGAGAGAGGGAGAGGGAGAGAGAGAGAGAGAGAATGGGTAGAGAACGAAACAGAAGTAGCCTGTTCGAATATGATCAAACTTGGTTACTGCCATTGGCATGTGGGGCCAGAAAACTAAGGTCACCCGCTTCTGTCTATTCTGTGCCAAAGCGTCTGTACGGTACCCGGGTGTGTGATTCAGGATAATGTTGGTGCTAGCTGTCTTCTCTCCAGCCATACTTTTCTGTATTATCATTAGTATATTGAGAGAGGGGTGGGTGGGGGTGGAGAGATATTTCAAGGAATATTTGTTTTCACTCTGACTATGCTTCCGTATGGAAAAGAGAGAGAGAGGTAGAGAAAGAGAGAGAGGGGGGGGAGAGAGAGAGAGAGAGAACACGCACACCACACACACACACACACACACGCTTTCCCTTTCTCTCTCTTTCTCTCTCTCTCTCACTCTTCTCTCTCTTTCTGTCTCTGTCTCTCTTTCTGACACTCAATACACGTAAAAACACATACGCGCGCACACACCATACACGTACATGCACACACACACACACACACACACACACACACACACACACACACACACACACACACACACACACACACACACACACACATACAATTCAGTCACATACACACACAAACACAGACATTGTCTGTCTGTCTGCCTCTCTCTCTCTCTCTCTCTCTCTCCAACACCACCACACACACACACACACACACACACACACCACACACACACACACACACTATCTCTCTCTGTGCACACACCACACACACACACAGGCACCACAAACAGTCACACACATACTTGCACATGTACACACACGCGCTTGCTTGCTTGAATACTCACACACATACAGAGAGAGAAGACAGACAGACAGAGACAGACAGACAGACAGACAGACAGAGTCAGAGAGAGAATCCTAACAAATCATAGTAACCTGCTATTATCAATCCTTTTTGCCCTCTGTGGCCCAGATCTATCGTAATTCATACATTAACCTTTTCAGTCTTATCGACAACTTTCACAACAGCTCAACATGCTGTTCCATGGCAGTGTCGAAACGATGTGTGCCTATTGTACAACCATAGCAATGATAATGCAATAGAAAAAATTATTGTACTGCGGGATAAGTGCGCGTATGGAGCTTTCCGAGCTCTGAGACCAACCCCGTCTTGGGGAAAACTGAGACAGTGTCGTATCGTATCTATCGTATCGTATTGTATCGTATCATATCGTATCGATTTTATGTTCCAGCTAGTTGTTTTTTTTTGTTTTTTTTTTTTTTTGCCTTTTGTGTTGGCTTGACAAAGGCCAGATGGCTAAAAAAATTGTATTGTATTTGTTGTATTGTACTGTATGTGTGTTGTATTATTTGTGTTGTGTTGTTGTTGTATTAGTTGTGTTGTGTTTTGTTGTGTTGTGTTGTATTATTGTGTTGTGTGTGTGTTTGTGTTGTGTTGTGTATTATTTGTGTTGTGTTGTATGTATTGTGTTGTGTTGATTTGTGTTGTGTTGTATTGTTGTGTTGTGTTGTGTTGTGTTGTGTTGTGTTGTGTTGTGTTGTGTGTGTGAAGGTATCTTGCAATGTGGTTGTGTATCTGTTGCAATGCATAGGGAACGATCGTATCGTATTATGGTATCATATTGTATTGATGTTCGCATTATATGGTTTTTATAATAGTATATCGCGTTGTATCATATCGGATTGTCTCTTATCGTATGTGTTGTATCGTATTGTATTTATTGTATTGTATCTTATTGTGTCGCATTGTTTTGTAACGTTTCAAATTGTATCGTATTGTAATTTTTATCGTATCGTATCGTATTGTATTGTATTGTATGTTGTATTGTACTGCACTGTATTGTATGCCGTCGTGGGGATGCTGGGGGTTCGGGCTCTTTCAGTATAAACAGTATCCCCACCTTCTGAAAATTCTGTGCTAAAAAATTTCCTCTTTTCTGTCACTCTCTTTCTTTCTCCTTTGCTTTCTGTCATTTCTTCAGTTTCTGCCTAGCTGGTCCATTCACCTGTATGTGTTCGACGAAGTCGTACATTCTTTCTCATAGGTGTATTAATTGGGTACATATATAAAGTGCGTTTTTGGCTCTAGGGAAATGAGATATGTGGAAGCAATTTTAGGTAATTTAGACCCGGGACATCTCCTCAGATTATGTGCGCACATGTAATGATATGTGTACTTAATTTTCTGTTCCTTTTTTTTTTTTTTTTTTTTATTTATCTTGTTGAAGTATTGTGTATGTTTTGAAACGGCCTGACGTGGCTCTACGCAGTCGGTTTGGCTTTAAACAAAAATAACAATAATTGTATTGTATTGTTTTTGTATTGTAGTGTATTATAGTTTATTGTATTTTACTGTGTTGTCGTGACAAGGTGTGTGCCCGTAACAACTCTTGCACGTGCAGCAGGAAAGAATGTCCCCGTCAATGACGTCGATGCTAGAACATTTTGGAATCAATGAGTAAGAAGGTCACACACACACACACACACACACACACACACACACACACACACACACACACACACACACACACACACACACACACACACACACACACACACACACTCACACACACAGGCACACACACATACTCACACACACAGGCACACACACATACCACACACGCACACACACACAAACACTCACACACACATACACACACACATACACACATATAGTGTACACATGTACACACACACATATAGTGTACACATGTACACACACACATACACACACACATACACACACACCCAGTGTACACATGCACACACACATACACACACACACACACATACCCAGTGTACACATGCACACACACATACACACACACCCAGTGTACACATGCACACACATACACACACACACAGTGTACACATGCACACACACATACACACACACACACCCAGTGTACACATGCACACACACATACACACACACACACCCAGTGTACACACACACACACAAACAAACAAACACTCACACACATACACACACACATACTCACAGTGTACATCATGTACACACACACACACACACATATATATATATATATATGCACTCACACACACATACACACTCACAAACACACACACACACTCACTTACACACACACACATACTCATATACACACATACACGCATACACACCTATACATACACACACAGGCACGCGCTCATGTGCATACATACACACATACACACACACAGACACACACAGACACACACAGAGGCATGCATTTACACGCTCACGTACGCACACACGGTTCTCCCCCTCTCACACACAAATACATTTATGCACATACACAATCGCATACACACACGCGCTCTTTCTCTCTCACAGTGCATACAATTAAGTTCATACACATATGCAAAACACGTATACGCTCATATACACACACAACACAAATGCACACATATACACGTATATATTTACACACATACAGATGCAAACACACACATCCAAATATACACACATGCGTGCACACGCATACACATACAGAGGCACGCTCGCACGCTTACATACAAACACAGAGTTCTCTCTTTCTTTCTATTTCTCTCTCTCTCTCTCTCTCTCTCTCTCTCTGTCTGTCTGTCTGTCTCTCTCTCTCTCTCTCTCTCTCTCTCTCTCTCTCTCTCTCTCTCTCTCTGTCTGTCTCATACACACAGAGGCACGCACGCGCAGACACGCAGTCACATATACACACACAAACATATTCTCTCTCTTATATATATATATCCTTCCTTCTGTCCCTCATTCTCTCTCTCTCTCTCTCTCTCTCTCTCTCTCTCTCTGTCTATCTCTGTCTCTCTCTCTTTTTTTCTCTTTTTTTTTTTGTTTCTCACTCTCTCTGCCTTTCTCTTTCTCTCTCTCTGTCTCTTTCTCTCTGTGTCTCTTTCTGTCTCTGTCTCTCTGTCTGTCTGTCTCTCTTTCTCTCCCCCCAACTCTCTCTCCCTCTCTCTCATTCGCGCAAACTTGCTTCCCCCACCAGGAAAATATTATGCGTAAACAATCATATTTTTCCAGGTTTTCTTTCATCTCTTATACCTCGCTGTCCTACCCCTCTCTCCCCTTCACCTCCCTCCTCAACCCCCCCTCCCACCTACCCCCCACCTCCACCCCCACCCCCCTTTTAGATCCTAACATCAGGATGACATATTGACAGTGTAAAAATTCATAATGTGTATGACAGTGATGGATGGGAGCACTGAAGTCAGCTGTTGTCGGGGGTTCTTGTTGGCTGGCAGGCCGACGATGCTTCCTTTTCGCCTTTCTTTCCAACCACAACGGCAACCCTTATCTTATCGAAAAATAAGCGTCGTCGGCAGGCTGGTAAGGTATGGCGGTCTGTCAGCGTCACGTGGAGAAAAGTACCACCAGCTCATTGTAAAACAAATTGTCTTGCGATCAGTTCCATCTGAAGATAAAACAAAGTATGACTGCTGGATCTTGAGGGCAAAACACAAAACACTAAAATGTGCCTTGTTTGTAAAAGATTTTTTGGATTATAAAAACACGACGTTTCGAGCCAGGCCCTTTGTCAAGTGAAAGAGAAGTGGAACATAAAAATGACGTGGAAAATAAAATGACGTGGAAAATAAAATGACGTGGAAAATAAAAATGACAGAGCAGTACTGGTAGGGGTGGGGTGGGGGAGAAGAGGGGGAAACAGTAGGGATTAGTAGGACAAGGAAAGGGCCCGGGCACCGCTACGCGTCGGCAGTTCTGGTGTTTAGGCCCGCCGGCTGGACTGTCATCTTTATTTTCCGCTTCTCTTTCACTTGATTAAGGGCCTGGGCTCGAAACGTCGTGTTTTTATACTCCAAAGGATCTTTTACTAACAAGGTACTTTTTAATGACCAGTTCCATCCTTTGCATGATCGGTGACCCCCTCACCCCTCCCCACGTCCGTGGGGATGCCGGGGGCTCTTTCAATATAAATAGTATTCCTACTTTCTGGAAATTCTGTGCTAGAAATTTTCATCTTTTCTGTCACTGTTTTTGTTTCGGGTTTTTTTTTTTTCTCCTTTGTTTTCTGTCATTTCTTTACATCATTCTGCCTTGCTGGTCCATTCACCTGCATGTGTTCGATAAAATCTCACGCACTTTCTCGTAGGATTGATAATTGGGTACATGTATAAAGTGCATTTTTGGCTCTAGGGAAATGACATAAATTATGCAGAAGCAATTTTAGGTAATTTATGCCTGTTCTTATATATGTTTTAGTGTCCTTAGTTATATTTAAATTTGTATTCAGGTCTGTTGTTTTTTTTAAATCCCCGTGTGAGATAAATTGGACGGAGTGGTCAACGCAAGGGTCACGTCCTTAGATTATGTTCGTGAATGCATTGATGTGTGTACTTAAGTTTTCTTTCCTTTTTTTTTTCCTGTTGAAGTATTATTGTGTATGTGTTGAAATGGTTATAGCCCTGATACGGCTCTACGCAGTCGGCTGGGCTTTAAATAAAAAAAAAAAATAACAGTAACAGTAAATGACAGCGTGATCGGTTTTTCTCTTTGGTTTGATTTAAGCAGAGAGTGTCCTTGAATAGATTAAGATTTTTTCGTGTTTTTGTTGTTGTTGTTTTGTTTTGTTTTGTTTTGTTTTTGCTTTGTTTTGTTTTTCGTTTTTCTGTCCCATTTCTTACGCTACTTTAATGGCCACACAAGCCAGAAACTGATTCAGTTGTTCACAGTGCTACGATGCCGATGTCGATGGGAATGATAATCTCGATGCTGTGGACGTCCATTGTAAGTTGAGACTGCGTGACATGGCTGTACTCAGCGCTTTACTTTCTCGGTATATCCTGGCGTCAACCAGGCCTGAGAGATACAGACACCTGCTGCGTTAGAGAATTTAAACAATACCCTCGGTGACGCATCCGTGAAGTGGATGAGACTCGACTGTGTCGTGACAGCCTTTGTCATTGGCCCGTCTCACTCTCAACTCTGGTTAGGAGTTCGATTGGGATCGATAAAATCCCACCGTGATTTTAATAGGAGTGATGGGATTCGAACTCGTAAGCTTCCGTTGGTAGTGGGTTTTGATAACCACCCGACCACGGCGACAGGTTAGAGAAAGGCTTTCTGTCTTAACCCTTTGACTCCTGCACCTTATTCACCAACTGCAAAAACTTAGCCCTTTGATTCCTCACCCTATCCACCAGCTTTCTGCAGGAAGCTGGTGGATAAGATGAGGGAGTCAAAGGGTTAAGTTTTTGTGGATAGGGCGAGGGAGTCAAAGGGTTAAGGTTTTGCTTTGGTAGCATGGTTGGTAATGCAGGATGCCGGTGGACAGGGTGAGAGAGTCAGAGGGTTAAGTTTTTGCTTTGGTAGCACGGTTGGCAATGCAGGATGCCGGTGGACAGGATGAGAGAGTCAAAGGGTTAAGTTTTTGCTTTGGTAGCACGGCTGACAATGCAGGATGCCGGTGGACTTGGTGTAGGAGTCAAAGGGTTAATGTTTCCTTTACGAGAGACTTTGGTATACCACCCCTGGTATACCAAATAGAGGATGCTCCAGAACAGACAAGAACGGATAATCTTCATCGCTGCCCTGCATGGCGAACAGCATAATGGGCAGTGAGTGAGATGCTTCTTTGCTGTAGTTACTGTTTGCTGTTCCACCATAAATGTCGCTTCAATATCATGGCACTCCACCCCTGCCCCTCTGTTTTTTTGTTTCTTTTTTCAACTCTTCACACCTACAAACCCAGGTTCACTCAGTCACAGGGTCCCTTTAGTAGCTACCATTCATCATGATCATCAAGTTTCTCTTGGCTTTGGCGACCAGGGCCCTCCATGTGTATGTATCCCTTGTTGCCGCAAGCACATCTTCCACCCTCTCTGTCCTCAGCCACCCTGCAAGTCCATCCATATTTTCTCCCTGGGTCTACCTGGTGCTCTAATTCCCCTTTCTTCATGAAATGGCCTATAAATGTTGCCTGCGTTTTCCTAATCTTCCTTATGAATGATCTTCTTGTGTCTGCCTCCATCCAGACTGTCTCGTTTGTTTTCTTTGCTGTCCATGGAACTCTCAACATTCTTCTTAAAAACCACATCTCGGCTGCCTCAATCTTGTTCTGGCTGGAGACAGAGATGGGAAGATGTCCTTGCGGCAACAAGAGATAGAAAGAGATGGAAGGCCATGATCGCCAACGGCATGTGGCAAGGCACTTGATGACATATATATATATATATATATATATATATAATATATATATATATGTATGTATGTATTATATATATATATATACACATATGTATACACACACACACACATATATATATATATATATATATATATAATATATATATATATATATATATATATATATATATATATATATATATATATATATATATATATAACGGGTAAAACTCGATATATTCGTGCACCGCAGACATTGCGATTACCTCGAGATTTTCAGGATTTGCTTGTTTAAAAAAATCAACTTATCGTCTGTAGGAGGCAGCAGTTTACCATAGGTGAACTAGGTGTTGTCAGCTCATTTCCCAATGCTGTTATGTATGCCAGAGAAACGCATGACTATCAATAAGTGCACTGTGTATGATCAGCCAGCGTTGTGTTGTTGGTGATTATCAACAAATGCAGTTTCTCTATCTTTCTCTTTTTTGTTAATCAAACAGTATACGGTAATGTCATCTCAGATCATCAAGGGTTGCTCTATGCAATCAACGAGTTGATTCCACACGATCAACAGGTGTGTTCTCCATGAGATCATCATCAACAGGTGGTTTCTGATTGACACCTCACAGAATCAACAGGTGCGTTGTGTTTTCTCGTCAGCCGTGGAACGGAAGGGAAGGTGGGGTTTTAGGAAGATTTGTGTTTCAGACGGGGGTGGGGGTAGGGGGTGGGATAATCTTGCCGACTATTTCAAGATACACTGTTGAGGAATGTTCGAGTTTTAGAGTTCGAATCGAACTGACAGGAAATGATTGAAAGTGGTTGTGGCTGATTATTGTTATTCATTTTGTTTGACAAACCGCTGAAATACCCAAAATTTGGTTACCAACCTTCCTACCTGTCTACTTAACCTGTGTACACACCTACCTACTTACTTACCTACTTGCCTACTTACCTACTTACTTACCTACCTACCTGTACATCTACTTACCTATCTACCTACCTACGTACCTATCTACTTACCTACCTACGTACCTACCTACCTACATACATACATACAGACGTACCTACGTACATACATACATACATACATACATGCATACATACATACATATTATGTGCGTATAACTAGCTGACTAGCTAACTAGTTGGCCAAATAGATAGGTTGATAGATACTTGATTTTTCAGTGATAAAAGTTACTGATTAAAAGCCGTCTTTTCGAACTTGACGTTGCAAAACTACACATCAGGCACTGTTCATTGTCTTTTCTGTTTGGAGAATAAAAGACCATCCGTTCATCAATTCTGCCCCTCTTGATCCAGCAGTTTTTACATTTTTTTTTTTTTTTTTTTTTTTTTTTTTTTAGTTTTTGGGTTGTAATTGTGATTGTTGTTTAAAGCCCAGCCGACTGCGTAGAGCCATATCAGGGCTATAACAGCCTCAAAACATACAAAACTTCAACAGGAAAAACAAAAAGAAAATTGAGTACACATATCAATGCCTTCAAGAAGTCTTCATTACTTTTATCGATTACAGCAAAGCGTTTGACAGTGTCAATACACCATCATCTTTTTGACGCCTTGAAGAAGATAAGCTTTCCCGAACATCCGATTTCTCTTATTGTTGCTCTATACAACGACCAAAAAGCAATATTTAGATGGTACAGCCCAGACTGCGAATATTTTAGCGTCAAGAAAGGAGTCCCTCAGGGCTGCATCCCCTCACACTCTTCTCTCCAACAATTACATGGATAAAATGGTGAGAGAAGCAAATATTGGGAATAAAAATTGGCGGTCGAAACATCGCAGATGTACAGCAATATGCTGATGATACTGCATTGATGTCGGATCAGCACAACACTAACATTCACTGGCAAAGAAGAAAATCATGAGCAAAGTGTGTGTGTGTGTGTGTGTGTGTGTGTGTGTGTGTGTGTGTGTGTGTGTGTGAATGAGGTAGGTGTGTGTATGTGTGCGCGCGCGCGCGCGCGGTGGTGTGTGTGTGTGTGTGTGTGTGTGTGGTGCGGGGATTTGGCAGGGGGTGGAGGTCGGAGGGGTTAAGGGAAGAAGAAGAAGAAAAAGGGAAGCTAAGACGAACCAGACGCCACTCGCCGCATCAACACATCAACGGTGGGGGGTGGGGGGGGGGGACATAATCACCAAAAATAGACCCGGCCCCTACGACAAAAAAAACAAAAAAATGTCAACGCGCCGCCAGAAACGCTGAGCGGCCTCGTGGCAAGTCTTGCGGAATAGAAAAAAGACAGCAGTTATCGCACAGAAGATAAATAATTATCATACAAGACGGAGAGCAAAGAATCCATTTCGTCAAGGCACAAAGCTGACAGGTTGTTTGTTTTGTACGCGCTCAGGCGTGGCCCTTTTCACAATGGTGCCGGTTGTTCGGAGAGATGCCATGCGTGGGGGGGTGGGGGGGGGGGGTAGGGGTGGGGGGGGGAAGTGGAGGTTGTTTGTGCGTGGCGCCCTGTAGGTTGCACTGTTCACTTGAAAAGAATTGTTTGTTTGCGAGAGGCCAAGCACGAGTACTTTAACGTTTTAATCTTGTTTTATAGCTGTCCTTCCCCTTCCCTGTACACTGTAAGTTGTGTGTGTGTATGTGTGTGTGTGTGTGTGTGTGTGTGTGTGTGTTGTGTGTGTGTGTGTGTGTGTGTGTGTGTGTGTGTGACATATATATCTATGTCTCTGTCGCTGTGTCTGTGTCTGTCTGTCTCTCTCTCTCTTTGTCTCTCTGTCTCTCTCTCGTGTGCGTGCACGCGCGCATATGTGTAAGCGTGTGTGTGTGTGTGTGTCTGTGTGTGTTTGACATATATAATATCCATCTCTCTGTCTCT